>JAGXOD010000159.1:4232500-4277500 GCA_020368025.1 Brachyhypopomus occidentalis
ACAGAATGCAGCTCCTACAGTGTGTGTGTGTGTTTATATGTATATCATTAAGAACCTCTGCCCAAGATTAACTTTGTGTGTGTGTGTGTGTGTGTGTCTGTGCGTGCGTGCGTATCCTACCCCTTTAACACAGCCTTGTAAAACCTCAGTCAGACATCCTCAAATAAATCAGTTTACCTACGTACCTAATTTACCCATCATCATCAACCCATGTTTGAAGTTCCACTTTAAAAGGAAGGACCACATTTCTCCTGTCTTCATCCCTCCAGGCTATAAACACTCCTCAACCCCCATAAAACGAGTATCTTGTGTGGTGAATAATATTTAGGTTTAAATTATTATTATTATTATAATGTTATTATTATTATTATTATTTTCACTGTCTGTGTTGGAGATGGTGTTGCACATGCTCTCGTGTATGTGCGTGTCCATGGAAACGCCTCAGTTTGGTCCCGCTTCCAGAGTCCAGTGGAAACATGGACCCAGAATGACCTCTGACCTGGGGTCGCGGGGGTCACAGAGCCGCCATCACTCGCTCTATTTCCCCCTTCGCCCGGAGTGATCCGGTGTGCGGAGGCGAGAGAGTGTGATCAGACCCGCACGCCCCGCTCAGCGCCAGAGCTCTGGGGCGCTCCACTTATCCCAGCTCCACCAGTGCCTCCTTTTACTGGGCTGCTTTGGACCATGGCGTCCACGCACACACACAACCACACACATGCCGTATACATTGAATCCAGATCCTTGATTGTTTACCACTTAACATTCTGCTTTGGTTTCGGTTGTGTGTATTAGCTCCGTCAGCACTGTATACATGCCTGAAACGAGGAATTAAACACACAGCCTTTTGAATGGGAGGCTCCACGCTCATGTTGTCCTGTGTAAATGTTTACTGCTGGGCTTGTGGAGCTCTATGGATAGTTCTGTTTGTTAAAACTGTGTGTTTCTAATCTTGTGTGTGTAGGTATTATGGCCATAAAGATCCTGCTGTAGATAAAAGGGCTTGTAGAACTCTCGTAGAGCTCTGGAATCTCTCGTAGAGACATGGAATCTCTCATAGAGACATGGAATCTCTCATAGAGACATGGAATCTCTCATAGAGACATGGAATCTCTCATAGAGACATGGAATCTCTCATAGAGACATGGAATCTCTCATAGAGCTCTGGAATCTCTCATAGAGACATGGAATCTCTCATAGAGCTCTGGAATCTCTCATAGAGACATGGAATCTCTCATAGAGCTCTGGAATCTCTCGGAGAGACATGGAATCTCTCGGAGAGACATGGAATCTCTCATAGAGCTCTGGAATCTCTCGTAGAGACATGGAATCTCTCATAGAGCTCTGGAATCTCTCGTAGAGACATGGAATCTCTCATAGAGCTCTGGAATCTCTCGTAGAGACATGGAATCTCATAAAGCTCTGGAATCTCTTGTCAAATTCTGGAATCTCTCATAGAACTCTAAAATCTCTCGTAGAGTTCTGGAATCTCTCCTAAAGCTGTGGAATCTCTCATAGAGTTCTGGAATCTCTCCTAAAGCTGTGGAATCTCTCTTAGAGCTCTGGAATCTCTCGTAGAGACATGGAATCTCTCATAGAGCTCTGGAATCTCTCGTAGAGACATGGAATCTCTCATAGAGCTCTGGAATCTCTCGTAGAGACATGGAATCTCTCATAAAGCTCTGGAATCTCTTGTCAAATTCTGGAATCTCTCATAGAACTCTAAAATCTCTCGTAGAGTTCTGGAATCTCTCCTAAAGCTGTGGAATCTCTCATAGAGTTCTGGAATCTCTCCTAAAGCTGTGGAATCTCTCATAGAGTTCTGGAATCTCTCCTAAAGCTGTGGAATCTCTCATAGAGTTCTGGAATCTCTCCTAAAGCTGTGGAATCTCTCATAGAGTTCTGGAATCTCTCCTAAAGCTGTGGAATCTCTCATAGAGTTCTGGAATCTCTCCTAAAGCTGTGGAATCTCTCGTAGAGTTCTGGAATCTCTCCTAAAGCTGTGGAATCTCTCATAGAGTTCTGGAATCTTTCGTAAAGCCTAGAATCTTGTAGAGCTCTAGAATCTCTCATAGAAGTCTGAAATCTGTTGTAAAGCCTAGAATCTCTTGTAGACCTCTGGAATGTCTCATAGAGCTCTGGAATCTATTTGAGACCTCTGGAATCTTTCATAGGACCCCGGAATCTCTTGTAGACCTCTTGAATCTCTTGTTGAACTCTGGAATCCCTCACAAGCCCAGACTGTGACAAAGAATGTCCTCTGCTTTCAGTTAAAGCACAAAACAGCAAGTTGTAGAGTTGGCTAAACAGTTTTCTGGTATGTGTAGTGTTGGGTAACGTGTGTGTCTGTGTGTTTTGTGAGTGCTTTGGTTTAGGCTTATCTGTGGGTGTTGGGTGGGTGTGTTATGTCAGGGTTATGTGTGTGTGTTATGGTTGTGTGTGTTAGGTGAGTGATTTAGGGTTATGTGTGTTTAAGGTAATTGTGTTAGGTGAGTGTGTTATGGTTATGTATGTGGAGTGAGTGTGTTAGGGTCATGTGTGTGTTAGGTCAGTGTGTTAGGGTCATGAGTGTGTTAAGGTCAGGTGTGTGTTAGGGTCATGTGTGTGTTAGGGTCATGTGTGTGTTAGGGTCATGTGTGTGTTAGGTCAGTGTGTTAGGGTCATGTGTGTGTTAGGGTCATGTGTGTGTTAGGGTCACGAGTGTGTTAGGGTCACGAGTGTGTTAGGGTCATGTGTGTGTTAGGTCAGTGTGTTAGGGTCATGTGTGTGTTAGGGTCATGTAATAAGTCATAATAATAATAATGTGTGTGTTAGGGTCATGTGTGTGTTAGGGTCATGTGTGTGTTAGGTCAGTGTGTTAGGGTCATGTGTGTGTTAGGTCATGTGTGTGTTAGGTCAGTGTGTTAGGGTCATGTGTGTGTTAGGTCAGTGTGTTAGGGTCTTGTGTGTGTTAGGGTCATGTGTGTGTTACGGTCATGTGTGTGTTACGGTCATGTGTGTGTTAGGTCAGTGTGTTAAGGTCATGTGTGTGTTAAGGTCATGTGTGTGTTAGGGTCATGTGTGTGTTAGGTCAGTGTGTTAGGGTCATGTGTGTGTTAGGGTCATGATTGTGTTAGGGTCATGAGTGTGTTAGGGTCATGAGTGTGTTAGGGTCATGTGTGTGTTAGGGTCATGAGTGTGTTAGGGTCACGAGTGTGTTAGGGTCACGAGTGTGTTAGGGTCACGTGTGTGTTAGGGTCACGTGTGTGTTAGGGTCACGTGTGTGTTAGGGTCACGTGTGTGTTAGGGTCATGTGTGTTAGGGTCATGTGTGTGTTAGGGTCATGTGTGTGTTAGGGTCATGTGTGTGTTAGGTCATGTGTGTGTTAGGTCAGTGTGTTAGGGTCATGTGTGTGTTAGGTCAGTGTGTTAGGGTCATGTGTGTGTTACGGTCATGTGTGTGTTAGGTCAGTGTGTTAAGGTCATGTGTGTGTTAGGGTCATGTGTGTGTTAGGGTCATGTGTGTGTTAGGTCAGTGTGTTAGGGTCATGTGTGTGTTAGGGTCATGATTGTGTTAGGGTCATGTGTGTGTTAGGGTCATGTGTGTGTTAGGGTCATGTGTGTGTTAGGGTCATGTGTGTGTTAGGGTCATGTGTGTTAGGGTCATGTGTGTGTTAGGTCAGTGTGTTAGGGTCATGTGTGTGTGTTTATGTCTCTCTGCTCCTGTGGTGTGTGTCGTGGTATTTGTGTCAGTTTCTCCGTGTTCCCTGTGCAGGTCCTGGTCCCGAAGCAGCCCGAGTTCAGAGGGAAGATGATCACGGTGGACATCTACGAGGCGGGCAAGCACTTCCTGCGGGGTCGTCCGGTGGAGGACGCCGCCGTCATCACCCCCTCCGTCGCCCGGCCGCTGCAGAAGGGAGAGGTGTCTGGTCTCCCCCAGGTGAGCCCCGCCATGCGCTCGGGCACTGACCTGAGATCAGCCGCTTGCTCTCGCCTCTGTGCGTGATCTGTTACCAGCGCAGCTACAGACTGACACGGGGAGGGAGCTCAACGTCTCTGCACCTTGGTGCTGCTTCCAGGGCAGCGGCGTACATACCGTGACGGAGCAACCAGCCCATCGAGTCTCGCCAGGTGTCAACAAGGCCTGGGGCCCCACGATACGTCTGTGGTGTGGTTTAACACGCGGGTGGTGCAGTGCTAGGCTAAAAGGCCAAGGCATTACCTCCATCTGTGGGAAGGGTGGAGGTTATCGGCTCTCGCACAAGTGTGTTAGAATATGCCAGTGTTCTCATTTACATCCGTCAGCACTGTAAGAGTTACGTACGTCTGGTAGTTCGCTGGGTCTTTGCTGCGTGATCTGGAGTCGCGGTGACCAGTTTTGGGGAGTTTTGTGGTGAGCTGACCTGAGATCAGCTGCTGCCTGTTCTTACAGTCACATTTGGTAGAATAAGAAAGATTAAATACTGATCCCTGGCCATTGCTCCTTCTTCTACTGAGTATGCATCTTAAGAGACACACAGATGAAAGTCGACTAAAAAGACATTACTGGCGGCTGCTAAGACCCACGGCCTCCAGAGATACGGCTGTTTCAGCACACGCCTGTGCGTGTGCACACGTGAGCCTGCAAGCATGCGTGTGCTGCTCGGACATCAAAAAGAAGAATTTTCTTGTTTCTATTTTTACATTAACAAATCAAGGTTTCATGTGGGGGAGAAATGCTGGTATCACCTGTAGATATGTGGAAAGGAAGATGCTGGTATCACCTGTAGATATGTGGAAAGGAAGATGCTGGTATCACCTGTAGATATGTGGAAAGGAAGATGCTGGTATCACCTGTAGATATGTGGAAAGGAAGATGCTGGTATCACCTGTAGATATGTGGAAAGGAAGATGTTCACGTTGGAAGGAAGATACATTGTTGTTGTTTATTTTGGAACAGCAGAGGAAAATAAAAAGGCTTTTTTTGCAACTGAGAGATGTTTCGGAAAAGCATGATTTGCAGGAAGCATTTAGTTACAGAAATGCATATATATATATATATATATATATATATATATGTGTGTGTGTGTGTGTGTAAGAGGGAGAGGGAAGGAGAATTTTTCCAGAAGAATGAGGCTCTACTAATCATCTCATTTTGTGTGGGGGGAGGCCTAACAGACTCTTCTGTGAGCTGACTCTCCTGTGAGCTGACTCTCCTGTGAGCTGACTCTTCTGTGAGCTGACTCTCCTGTGAGCTGACTCTCCTGTGAGCTGACTCTCCTGAGAGCTGATTCTTCTTTGTGCTGACTCTCCTGTGAGCTGACTCTCCTGTGAGCTGACTCTCCTGTGGTGAGCTGACTCTCCTGTGAGCTGACTCTCCTGTGAGCTGACTCTCCTGAGAGCTGATTCTTCTTTGTGCTGACTCTCCTGTGAGCTGCCTCTCCTTTGAGCTGACTCTCCTGTGAGCTGACTCTCCTGTGAGCTGCCTCTCCTGTGAGCTGACTCTCCTGTGAGCTGACTCTCCTGTGAGCTGACTCTCCTGTGAGCTGACTCTCCTGTGAGCTGACTCTCCTGTGAGCTGACTCTCCTGTGAGCTGACTCTCCTGTGAGCTGACTCTCCTGTGAGCTTCTCAGTTCGCCTTTCTGCTCCATTAGGCCTCTCTGTAAATGCCTCTGCACACTCATACACGCCGCCTCCTGCTGTCTCCTCAACACGGAGGTAACAGAATGACATCTGCCCCCAGAGAGTGGTCAGCCGCCCCTCCTCTCCCTCCCCCCCCCCTCCCTGGAGCAGTTTCAGCAGGCAGATGAGAAGCGAGACGCCTCCCCTGGGGGCAGTTTGAACTCAGCGTCGTCATCTGAGCGATGCTGTGATCTGGGCTGTCAGGACGGCTGAACGGGGCACGTCTGTCTGTCTTCCTGTCTGTCTGTCTTCCTGTCTGTCTGTCTGCCTCCCCTGGATCCACCAGAACCAGCCATAAAAGCTGATGGAGTGTGAAATTAAAATGTGTTACACATTTTGGTGCATCTTTCGATGTCCTCACTGCCATCTACTCAGTGTGTGTGTGTGTGTGTGTGTGTTTGTGTCTTTATATCACCCCCAACAAAATAACATGGCACCCGCAGATTACCACCGAAATGACAAATAGTGACAAATAGTTAAGCAGTCCATACCATTCCCCAACCACCCGTCCACAGACAGAATGCATCACACCATGTCTGTGGTGCTGTGGTCTGTGGTGCTGTGGTCTGTGGTGCTGTGGTCTGTGGTGCTGTGGTCTGTGGTGCTGTGGTCTGTGGTGCTATTGTGTGGCAAACATCCATAAAGTCAGTTCCATAAAACCTCAAACACACAAAACTTTTTAAATGATTGATTTATCCCATAGATGTTTCAGTTATGCCTACCCAGAGGGAGTGGCCCTCTGATCCTGGAGGCGGGGTCAGGAAAGCATGGAGGCGGGGTCAGGGGAGGGGCTTCTGCGCCCAGGTGCGTGGCCTCTGGCGCTGTGTATCTCGCCTTGTGAGGTGGGATCCCTACGTTCACGCCGCCACCACTGAACCCCGGAGTGAGGGGGGCGTGTTCTGCTGCTGCTCATGACTGCAGCACAGGAAGAGGGGCGAGACAGTTTTACACGCGTGTGCAGCCGGCAGCGACGCGTGTGAACAGTCTAAGATCAGGCTTTTAAAAACAAAACAGGCTGGTTATTGTTTTATGTTCGCCAAACAGCAGCACAATTGCATGTTCTAGAGTCTTTAAACTGCAGTCAGTGCGTAGGGTCGTCATCCTAAATGATGCGGATTAACATAGATGAATTTAATCTGACTGTTAATCTGGAGAAGAATAGGCGCCCCTGCATGTTGACTCTCATCTGACGCCTGCACCAAATCAGCATTCTGGAATGAACAGACCTGATCAGAGGTTTTGAACTACAGGTGGCGCTGCAATTCCTGAGGCTCTATGTCCACATCAGACCATATCTGCTCAGAGTGACGTGACCTTGAGTCGTGTTTCTCAGGGTCATTCAGTAACCCCTATCAGGGTCAATCAGTAACCCCTCTCAGGGTCAATCAGTAACCCCTATCAGGGTCAATCAGTAACCCCTCTCAGGGTCAATCAGTAACCACTATCAGGGTCAATCAGTAACCCCTATCAGGGTCAATCAGTGACCCCTATCAGGGTCAATCAGTGACCCCTATCAGGGTCAATCAGTGACCCCTATCAGGGTCAATCAATAACCCCTCTCAGGGTCAATCAGTGACCCCTCTCAGGGTCAATCAGTGACCCCTCTCAGGGTCAATCAGTGACCCCTCTCAGGGCTACAGCGGTAGCGGAGAATAGTGATAGCAAGTCATGTGGAGTGGAGTTTAGGTTTTTATTGTTATTAATTTATGCTTAAGCACAAGCGATAATTGTGTGTTAACTGACAGGTCAACAAGGGCTTTTCTGAAGTCCCTAAAGATTCGTGTATAACCATCACATGGTTCTTGATTGTTATGGTAGATACAAAGTTCCATTAAAACGCAAACACACCCACAGGGCGAGGCACACACTGACATTCACATTGGATCTGTTGGAGGCACGACCCCAGCCCCACCCCAGCCCAGGGGTCACGACCCCAGCTGTCCCATCACCGCTTGGCCTTGGTCTTGACCTCCATGTTCTCTTATGTTCTTCTTTCCCTGCTGAGAACTTGATTCCAAAACAAGGTTCATTCACATCTGGCAGGTTGAACTGGCTCTAGAAGAAGAATGAGAAGAAGCTCTCTAGATCTGCTGGAGAAGAAGCTCTGTAGATCTGCTGGAAAGGAATCTCTGTAGATCTGCTGGAGAGGAAGCTCTGTAGATCTGTTGGAGAAGAAGCTCTGTAGATCTGCTGGAGAGGAATCTCTGTAGATCTGCTGGAGAGGAAGCTCTGTAGATCTGCTGGAGAGGAAGCTCTGTAGGTCTGCTGGAGAGGAAGCTCTGTAGATCTGCTGGAGAGGAAGCTCTGTAGATCTGCTGGAGAGGAAGCTCTGTAGGTCTGCTGGAGAGGAAGCTCTGTAGATCTGCTGGAGAGGAAGCTCTGTAGATCTGCTGGAGAGGAAGCTCTGTTGTGTGTGTGTGTGTGTGTGTGTGTGTGTGTGTGTGTGTGTGTGTGTGTGTGTGTGTGTGTGTGTGTGCGTGTGCGTGTGCGTGCGCGTGCGCGTGCGTGCGTGCGTGCGTGTGTGTGTGTGTGTGTGTGTGTGTGTGTGTGTGTGTGTGTGTGTGTGTGTGTGTGTGTGTGTGTGCCACCTGTGGCCCGAGTGCAACAGCTTGCAAAATCTGAAGTGGCGAAAGCACCAGACCCTGTCCTGCTGTCCTGATCCAGCCAGACCATGTCCTGCTGTCCTGATCCAGCCAGACCATGTCCTGCTGTCCTGATCCAGCCAGACCCTGTCCTGCTGTCCTGATCCTTCTTAACTCGGTCCTGATGTCCTGACATCGTCCGCACCTGTCCTGCCACAAATACTTCCACATAACCTAACATACAAGTGTACATGAGTGTGTGTGTGACTGTGTGAGTGTGTGTGTGTGTGTGTGTGTGAGGAGTGAGTCCTTGTGTATGTTTGTGTGGGCGTATTTTGAGATGGGATTTCTGGCTCTTTGCATCATCACATGGTCCACTGGCCTACGCTTCCTTTGAGACAGGCAGTTGTTTGCATGCCTAGTCACCTCCGCAGGGGTCCTCGATGTGGTTCCCAGTCACCCTGGCTTACCGAGCTGCAGGCATCCAGGCAAAAGCCCCATTCTTCACTGCTTCACATCTAACACTGTCCCTCAGCCTTCCCACAAGCCCACAGCACAGCCGGCCTTGCCAGAAAACACACTCCTGCGCAATCCTTACAGCTTGTTGCTTTGGGATTGCACTATTGACACACCACACACACACACACCACACACACACACACACACACACACACACACACAGACTCTCATCAGCTCTTTGAAATGTGTGTGATTATGTAATTGGGTGTTACTGTGTGCCAGGTGAACGCAGTGAAGCATTCTGGAGGTTCTGGGTCCTTCGCCTTGGTCGTTGGTGTGTGTGTGAGCTCTCTCCACACCTGATGAGACGCCGTCTCAGTTTTGTCTCATGCGCTTGACTTCTCAGTGACTGAGCAGACACCGTGTCTTTAACTGCAGTTGTGTTGTACTTTTTTCCTCATTTCCCTTATTTAAAATAAATGCAGTTTATTGTAAAATAATAATTACATATTAATTGGTAAGGTTTCCTTACTCTGCAAAGGTCACAGAAACTAGCTGGGTTAATTACATTCTCATCCCTGAGTAATAGGTGTAGTAATTAAATTCTTTAATTAATTTCTTCATTCTAAAGAAAGTTTATCATGCATTTAAAAACAAACAAAAATCTTATCACTGAGGTGGTTACGGTCATAACTTGCCATGTTTTAATAATTATTCATTTTAACATGTCTAATTTTACTCATAGTCTAATCCCCTGGTGTTTAAAACACTTCAGGGGAGTTTTCACACTGATGTCAAAAACCCTGGTTAAGGTCACATGACTGACATGTGACAGTTGGGGGCAGCTCAGATGTTTGTGATGTTGCTATGGTAACAATGTTTTGACTGTACTGGAACGTGACCCAGCAAGTCGATGCTAACGTGACATTGAATTGTTGTGTTTTTAGGAGCTGGTCACCTGAGACGTGTAGTAGGTGATCAGTCAGTTATGAAACAGTCTTTACTGGTTGGTAAAGTGAACCATGTACTAACGTTAGTAACAAGCTAACATTAGCTAGCGTGTAACATTAGCTAGCTGAGTGTTTGGTTCTGCTGTGTGCAAACCTCTATTAGCTGGTTATCTTACTCACCACCGTAACTGTAGCTGGTTGTAAAATATACTTGAAACAAACTTGGACATGTTTTAGTTAAAGCAATACAAACAAGATGAAATTGTTGAATAAGAGAACTTTTTATTTGAATTTTGGGGCCTCGTTTAATACAATTTATAAAAACATCTTTCCTGAATTTTTTTATAATACTAAATCCACTCCTCAAGCACATTAAATTGAATTAATTCATGTTCTCTATTGAAATTCCAAAATTTCTGTCTATTTTGAGCTTCTACCACAACAATCATAACATTTTAGAATGACCAAATTCACCATATTTATACATCCAACAGGTGGGATTTGAGAGAGAGAGAGAGAGAGAGGAGGGAGGGAGGGAGGGAGGGAGGGAGGGGAGGACTGATGTAGAGAAAGAGAAGGAGAGGTTGTCCAGTAGTGAAGGAGGAGAGGGAACGAGAGAATCGAGCCTTGTGGTTCCCCCCTCACGTTCTGGGCCACACACTGGTCACGCACGAGTTTGGGTCACGTGTGACCCGTGTTGGGATTCAGCACCAACACACAGCTGGTCTGAGTAGTGCTGGATGTGAAGCTCAGTGTGTGTGTGTGTGTGTGTGTGTGTGTGTGTGAGAGAGAGAGCATGTAATGAGCACATGTGGCCTCCACGTCTGTGTGCATGTCTGAATGAATGTGTGTGAGTGTGTGTGTGTGTGTGAGTGTGTGTTCAGATCATCACCTTGACTGACTGGGAGAGTAATGGGGTCTGGATGGCGGCTGAAGACTCCGTACTCTCGTCCTTGAAACACCCCCAGTTCCACCTCACCAGCCAAGCTGAAGGTGCTGACAGAGCTTAGAGCCAGACCAATGCAGAACATCAACAGCATTGATTTGTGTGTGTGCGCATGCATGTATATGTGTGTGTGTGTGTGTGTGTGTGTGTGTGCGAGACACAGTGGGCGTGTTGATCCGCTGTCAGAGCGGCGGGCAGACGTGGATCAATGAGGCGGCTGTACGGAGTTACACGCTCCTGGTCACTCCTACTGACATTCAGTGGAAGGTCGCTCCGAGAGACGCTATGGAGACGGCCCTCCGGATGACGTGCCTCGCGCCGGCTGTTTGACCCAAGGGCACTGAGGTGTAGCCGCCACATTAGAGTGCTCAGTTCGGCCATCGCACCCCCACGTCTGATTTACAGCCGCGGTGACACCGCTCACCTCTAAACACGAGAAGCCCGGCGACACCCGAGCACAGGTCGTAGGTCGTAGGTCAGGTGGTTCCCCGAGTTTGGGTTTCAGCTCAGCCTGTGACGTCCACCTGGCACCAGGATGGACTGGGACGCCCATGTCAGCTACGCCCCCTCATCCCAGCCCAATGCCTGGGCTCAAACAGAGACCCAGGAGATGTTCTGCCTTATTCCAGCCCAGTGCTAGCAGCACGAGGGCTGGGTGGTGCGGCCCACTGGTTGGGCCTGTGTGGATGTGCTTTCTGCAACCTTCCGTACTCTGGGGCTTCTGGGATAATGTTGGGTGAGGTGGTGACCCAGTTACTCAGAGCTGGAGTTCGTTTGCAGTCACCACTCTGATGGAGCTTGCAAACACACACACACACACACACTCTCCAAGTCGGACATGCAGCTGACGTTCCACCTGAGGTCTGATGCAGAAGGCCATGCAGATGTATAGAGAGGTGTGACATATAGAGAAATGTGACGTATGGACGTATAGAGAGATGTGATGAATAAACGTAACGAGAGGTGTGATGTATAGACATGGAGAGAGGGGTGTGACGTATAGAGAGCTGTGACGTATAGAGAGATGTGACGTGTAAACTGCAGAGCTCTCCGGGTGCTGCTCGGAGGAGGCCACCTCTGTTCCCATTGGCTGGCAGGGCAGGTGTGGGGGGGCGGGGCCACTGTTAGCCCGGTTTGAATGACTACTGTAGTGGGCCTGAAATATTAAACTCATAAAACAGTCATTTAGACGGATCCTCTGACTCTGACGCCCCACCATGAGCATATTATTGGGTGGGCAGTGAGGACCGCCCTGCTGGGACACTCTTCATTAAATTGTCCATTATAAACGAGGTTTTAATGGCCTGACACGAAACAGGAGACCCGAGTCCTGATTGTGGACAGTCTCGCTTGGCATGCTGGGATCCAGAGCTGTGTGTGTGTGTGTGTGTGTGTGTGTGTGTGTGACCAACGGTTTGGTCAGGTGACAGGTTCATATCACCACTCTCCATCAGAGCTGATCTACGCACTTTCCCGAAAAAACGATTATTGATGAATGACTAATCAAGTCTCACGCTGAGCTTGTCGTTTGAGACGATCTCGGCACCGTGACGCTTCGGGGACGCAGGACGTAGTCCTGCCTCACTGGCACATGCGGGACAAGCTGCTCAGTGCAGATGCCGAATTCGGGTTCAGAAGGTGTGGAAGTCCCGGGGGCAAGTTCTGCAGGACGAGGAGAGCTGGACCTCGCTGCTGTCTTTCAGAATAAGATCATGTGATGGGACGTTGAGCAGCGTCTGAGGGCTTCAGCAGAACGAGTGGAGGGGCCTGAAGCTCCAGCTGGTATTTAGTGAGGCGCTCCCAGGTTTACACGCCCCGAATGCTGGCCAATCATAGCAGGAGTAGCAGAATCGTAGACCTCGTTTCTGCCGCTTTGTTCAGGACGACAGGCTCAAGGTAAAGCGCCGATTTGAAAGAAACTGCTTTTTAAAATTCCCTTTTAACGTCTCCTCTCTCTCCTTTGGCAGGAATTGAAAGGCTCGTGTCAGAATGGGGCTGTTTCCCTCGCCGCGTCCTCCGCTCTGATTGGCCGGTGGCGGAGGCTGGACGTCGAAGGACTCGTGCTGCTTTCACTGGGGCTGGTTTTGCTGGCTGTTGCGCTGCGTTTTGTCTTTGAGAACCTCCGCCACTGAATCGGAGACCCGCAACACGGATGGCTCCCTTCTGGCAGACGCCTGGACCCGAAGGACCTGCCCGCCGACGCTCCACCATGAGCATCCTGGGAGTCTGGGTCAAAAGTTTAGCTCGTAACCTTCCGAGTTTATTGAAATGGCTGTGGACACCAAGGGTTTTGCTGCTTTATTTTAAAGGTTACATTTAACACAGAAAGGGGTCTGTAATACATTTGCTACAATGGTGCGAATGATTATTGGCATAATTTTCTTTGTAAGGGATAGACGTCAATGTTTTAGAAATGACTTTTTCTTTTTTTTTGTGTGAAAACCGCCGGGTGTGTAAGGACAGAACCAACGCCCAGTTACCGTGGTCTCCCTGTGTCCTCTTTGACTTTTCAGAACACGTGTTTGATTGCCTGACTCAGACCCCCCCCCCCCACACACACACACACACACACACACACACACACATCTTTGTTCTCAGCATAAATCAGCCCTAATAAATGAGATTCCACACACTCGTCTCTGTCTCCCGGGTTGTGTTTCTGGAATGTTCCGTCTCGCGGCTCTCGGCAGCGGGACGGTGGCCCACAGGGTCAGCGCCTCCCCTGCTGCCTCCGCGCTCTTGTAGGGCCTCCCTACCTGGGCCGACCGCGCGCCTCGCTTGTGGAGAAGAGAGGAACGCCTTTGTTGAATTAATGACGGCGGGACAAAGGTCCGTCTCGTCGGACAAAGCGCCGGCGGACGAGTGTTAATGGGTGTCTGCGGGAGGATTACGAACGCAGCTCCGAAGTGTGTCTCCTCCTCACGGCGTGGGGCACCAGGTATTCACACAGCACGGCAGAAAGACGCTTTTGTTGCGCAGCGTCCGTGGGAGGTGGGGCGAGGTGGGGGGAGGGAAGAGGGCTCTTCACTCAGGCCTCTGCACCCAGGGATGCCACGCTGCACACTCTGACAGAGCCCCTGTGTGGGTTGTGCTTGCAGTTAAGACACAAGAGAGACAGAAATCTACACGTTTATTTTTCTGATCTCTGTTTTTTAATTAGCTTCTTTAATCCACATTACTGTTTTCCATCTTCCACAAGCAACCTCATTGGTCTGTGTCCTGTATGTAACATAATCTACTGAGTGGTTATAGAATATTTGTTTGTAAATGGAAACGGATTAAGTTTCTAAAAAGCTGGAGAGTAAAAACTGTGGCATTAATGTCCATGGTAGCTTTGCCAACGGCTAGCAGGAGATTATGACCCCACCCACTCTAGTGCCATCACTGCAAGCATGACCTTTGACCTGGCATGCGATCCCTAGCCTCAGCCTGAAGCATCCCAGCAGCGTGTTAAAGGTTTCTGGGATTTGTGGTGTCTGGCCGATCCCGAGAAAAGATGACACCTGTGACACCTGTCTGGGTAAGCTGCTCTCTGACCTCTTCCTGACATCCCCAGCCCCCTGGCCTGAAGGTACCACCCCCTGACCCCCCAACCCTCCCCCCAGAAGGGTCACGTGAGACAGTGCTGCTGAAAAGTGTTGCAGGGACATAGAGGGGTACTGTCTCTGTCTTTCCTGAGTGGGTGACACTCATCAAGGGATACCATAGTCAGAAGAACTTTAGGAAGAGTGTTTCTCCAAAACACACTCACACACACACACACACTCACACACACATCTCTCAGTAATGTGGGTGCTGTAAAATGTTTCTTTCTTAAAATTCAATCTTTTTAAAGCAGCTGCATTATTATAAAGCAGCTGCATTATTATATCATAAAGTAGCTGCATTATTATATCATAAAGCAGCTGCATTATTATATCATAAAGCAGCTGCATTATTATATCATAAAGTAACTGCATTATTATATCATAAGGAAGCTCCATCACTTCAGTTTGATCTTTAAATTATGTCCCCCGCATTCACCTGAGTGACGGGTCAGACGGTCCATGGCCTCTGGTTTATAACTCGAACACTCAGGGCCAGCGTCTCATTTGTTTCTCACTCAAACAAGGCCAGCATCTCATTTGTTTCTCACTCAAACACTCTGGGCCAGAGTCTCGTTTGTTTCGCTGTGGCAGTGTGCTATGTTGCAGGCCTCTAGACACACAGTCAATTAATTTTTAAACAAACATTTTTTCCCCAGCTGTCAGCACGCGACACCGGGCTTCTCCACTCTCCCCACCCCCCACAACCCCCCACCCCACGCTGGGCGGCCGCCGTGTAATGGGCCCCTCCGTCACCACCACCTACCCAAAGCCAGTGAGCGAGCGCAGAGCTCTGATTGACACGCCGGCGTCGGCGTGCCACTGAATGCAAAAACCACATTTGTTCTCTGTACACACGGCGGAAGGGAGGGGGGGCCCTCCATGACTGGTGGGCGGGCCCAGCGAGGGGCGGCTTTATCGCCATGGCAATGGGGCTCGTGCATATGCATAAGGGGGGGTTTGGGAGCTCTCTGCCAGTGAGTCGGCTTATTGGAGGTGCTGAAAGTTCCGCCCGTAAATGGCGTGGCGCGGAGAGCTTGTGTCAGTGCTGGCTGTGGGCCGGGCGCCCGTCAACAGAGCCTGCCTCTTGGCTCCGCCTCCTCTCCGCACAGCGGTCCTCCACCTTTCCCTCCGTTTACATCAGCATCACAGAAAGAGAACAGAGAGCTCCCTGCCAGCCCCGCCCCCTGGACAGCCCCTCCCCTCGATATCTCCTCCCCCTTGCGTGCGAGGTGGTGTACCGTACAGATGCACTCATGGGCTGGGTGGAGCCCTGCAGTCCCCTTCTCTGTTGGAGCCTCGGGTGGATGGCCCCTAATCCCGTGCTCACGAATGGAGCAACCGCTAAGACGCTATGACGACCGGGAGCCGGACGTCCTGGAACAGCTCAGACCGCGTCCCTCCCACCAGTTTACTCGCCGCTGCGAGGGCTGGACCTGTAGGAGAAACCCGGCACCCGTGTGCCGCTGTGCAGACTGGCTCTCAGCTGGGTGGCCCTGACGTGTTGGAGGCTCTTTATCTGCTCCATGCACACCCCTCCATAGCTGCAATGCACCCTGGGATTTCCGGGACCCATTACAAGCGAGATTGCCGCCATTGAGCGCAGGAAAGCTTGCCAGCGTTGTTCCTATTCAGGCTTATGTGTTTGACTTTGAGCAAGTCAGGGCGTTGGAGTCCACCAGAGGGAGGACCCTCGCAAACACAGCTGAGGAAGCTACTTAAAGCCTTCTGATGTTCTCACACAAAACCCTCGAAGGCGCTCGAAGCCTTCCGACCGTGGCATGGTAGTGAGAATGAGCACGTGGCTGAGATGTCCCAGCCATGAGGACGGAGATGCGGGTCTAGAGACGAGTAGAGCTCGGTCCCGCCTCCGATTTCCCCGCCGTCCTGCCCCCAATAGTGCCCACACAAGTGACTTGAAATGCATTGAATGGCCTTGAGAATGACAGGACTTCACTTGGACCAAATGTTATTCCTGCCGCGTCCACCCACAACGATCAGTTATGTTTCCCATGATGCTTTGATGCGCGTTTGTCATAAAATCTTTACCTTGGACGTGAAAAGCAGCAGAGTGGTGTTTGACTTATACATGAGCGCCCGTCAGAGACGAGGTGAACGTGACCATAAACGTCCCCCTGAGTGCTTCGCCACTGAAGCTGTGCTGCTTCGGCCCCTCCCCTCCCCTCATCTGTAAATTGTAGTCGTGGCGATGTCACCTTGTGCAGCCCAGAACTTCGACACGTTCTTCATTGTGTCTGTGGTTATTTTCTTCCCCCTGAATGATTTTAAACGATGTCCACCGGTAGCCGCCGATCACGGTGCCAGCGCCCTCCAAGGCAG
Source organism: Brachyhypopomus occidentalis (assembly GCA_020368025.1). Taxonomy (NCBI): domain Eukaryota; kingdom Metazoa; phylum Chordata; class Actinopteri; order Gymnotiformes; family Hypopomidae; genus Brachyhypopomus; species Brachyhypopomus occidentalis. Next base: position 4,248,999 of record JAGXOD010000159.1, read on the forward strand.
GCGGGTCAAAGCATCGTGGCCAGGGAGGAGCTGCACCACACTGCCACGCGCTCTTGGGAGCAAGACGACGTAGAAGCACGGCCTGGACGTCCAAACCTGCTACTCCTCGTTGTCTTCTGTCCCTGCTCATGGTTCAGCTGCACCCCCAATCAGCTGCACCCCCATCAGCTCCACCTCCCATCAGCTCCACCCCCATCAGCTCCATCTCCCATCAGCTCCACCCCCATCAGCTCCATCTCCCGTCAGCTCCACCTCCCATCAGCTCCACCCCCATCAGCTCCATCTCCCATCAGCTCCACCCCATCAGCTCCACCTCTCATCAGCTCCACCTCCCATCAGCTCCACCCACATCAGCTCCATCTCCCATCAGCTCCACCCCCATCAGCTCCATCTCCCATCAGCTCCACCCCCATCAGCTCCACCCCCATCAGCTCCACCCCCATCAGCTCCATCTCCCATCAGCTCCACCTCCCATCAGCTCCACCCACATCAGCTTCAGCTCCACCTCCCATCAGCTCCACCCACATCAGCTCCATCTCCCATCAGCTCCACCCCCATCAGCTCCACCTCCCGTCAGCTGCACCCCCATCAGCTCCACCTCCCGTCAGCTCCACCCCCATCAGCTCCTTAGCTCCACCCTCACGCGCCCGGCGCTGGTGCCTCCACGCCGTCCCCCATGCTGGTGGAGTGACCTCGTCCTCCAGAGCGAACCCCACGGTTCAGGGCACCGCATGATGACCTAATCTTCCTAGCTTGTGATTGACAGCCTGCTAAGCCACTAAACTGCGTAATTACTGGCGACGAGCAGCCCTGTTGCTCTCAGTCCCGCCTGCACATCTGGCCTAAGAGAAGTTGCGCTGTTTAAGATGCCGTAATGATGCTCCAACAGCATAATGGGGTATGAAATGAAATGCCGGTGGACGGCTGACCGACGGTCACTGACGTTCCGGCCCGATCACGCAGGGCTAATTGCTGTTGTATCCACTGCACTTTACTCGGTTCCCCAAAGCAAATTGTGTTTAAGCAGAAAAAAAGGAATGAGTGTTTGAAGGCTAATGGCTGCGGAACGTCTCCGGGGAGCAGACGTGGAGGGGTTTGGTGTGTGGGCCGTTGGGGTGGTGTAGAGAAGCCTGACACTAACGGGCAGGTACAGAGCGCTGAGGAAAGTCTTTCCAGCGTCCCAGATTATCTCTAATCTAATTTAAGCCCACGTTTGGTCCTGTGTTTGTTGGAAGAGCAAATAGATCCTTCGACAGCAGCTGACTACTTCCTGTGTCCACCACTAGGTCTCCACAGCAACGGGACGCTGCCCTCCAAAGCATCACTTTCAGAACCGTCCCAGGTCAGGACTTCTGTCCAGCCAGTCCCACAGCTCTGTGTCCACCTGCCTGCAGTTTGTCCAACAGCAAAGGTCGGGTTTCCTCCAGCATCTCCCAGGTTAAGCTGGACAGAGCTTGTGTCTACCTCAGGAGGTCAATACCTTTGCTCAGACAGAAACTCACTGTGTGTGTGTGTGTGTGTGTGTGTGTGTGCACGTGTGCCTCTGTGTGTGTTATCCTGACGCTCATGTCGGTGAGTGACACCTTGCGGTCCTGCTGCCCCGTCAGCCGCGGGACCACTGGTGTTGACTGCTCCCCCGTGAGCACCTCCTCACGGCCCACAGACGCCTGCGTGTCGCTGTGAGCTCCTCAGTGTTGGGTATCTCCACACTTACAGCTGCGTGTCATCAGTGCTGCTCATTACCCACCATGCCCTTCTGCCTTCCCACCAAAGCTTTTGGTCTTTAGTGTGTGTGTGTGGGGGGGGGGAGTTTGGTGGCAGGTCAGTGTTAGTTGCTGAGAGCATGAGAAAAAAACAACAGAACAAATAGAGAAGAGGAAGAGGAAGAGGAAGAGGAAGTGGAATCAGACCCTGACGATGTGTTTGTCCTGTTTTATCATGTGCTCTGACACTTAGAGAGTCTCCTGACATCTCCAGTTAATTTAGTGTCAACTCCCCCACAACACGCACTCTCTCTCTTTCTCTTTCTCTCTCTCTCTCTCTCTCTCTCTCTCTGACACACACACACACTATTCAAGGAGAGAGTGGGGGGGGGGGGATCATATAGAGTAGCGCTGACAGAAGCCCACAATGTCTTTTACCCATAATCCTTCAGTGCTTGCTAGGGAAGCAATTACAATTTCACAGGTCAAAATTAAAATCCCCTGCGGTATGTGATAGGGTAACGCAGGCTGTCAAAGTGATTTCAAGCTGTTTATCACGCTCGTATTAATGAAAAGTGATTTGAACAGAAAATGTCAAATTTTACTAACTCTTAAAAAAAAAAAAAAGAAGAGTTTGAATGCTAATTGCCAGTGAGGTAAAGTGGATACTGCTGTGGTGAGGTAGCAGAAGACACATGAACAGTCCTCTTTCTGTATCATTCGATGAAAGGAGCTTCTAGGTCACAGTGTCTTTAATAGGAAACATCTCAGCGTTTCACACCCCCAAAACACCTTCATTTCCATTCTCCTCGCTCAGAGTTTATCCAGTCCGACAAAAGGCAGCACAGAAGTCATTCTTCCGTGGTGTGTGAACGCACCTGGGGGGGGGGGGGGGTATTTGGGGCATCTTTTACAGGACCATGCTGTGGTGGGTGTGTCACACAAACACTGGTTTCAGGGTCACTAACTGGACCAGTATTGGAGAGACCCAATAAAGCTAATATGTGAAGAAACGACTGAAACATTTGGCCTTGGGGCCAAATTTGTGGAGGTACGACACATTCTCCGTGTGTTTGAATTTATAACTAGGCTCAAGATGGAATCTGGAGTGAATGACCACGTTTACTGCAAGAAATTAATCAAAGTAAAAAGAACAGTAATATTCTGTGCAGGCAGTCGAGGTTAAACAGATGTATAAATAAACTAAAACCACCAAATTACACACCAGTACACAGACTGGTATCGCTTCCCTTTTTTTTAGTCAGAACAAACTGGTGAGATTTGGGAAGTTACTCGTGCCGCTAACGCACAGTGGTTATTACAGTAGATATAACTGTGGGACTGAAGGCTCAGCAGAGGACACGTTCCCTCCATTTTACTTTGTCACATGGTCGGGGGAGGGGCTTTGGTGGAGAGCGTCTCTTTGAACTGCATGGAATGTGCACGCAGCTTTGGCCTTGACCCTTGACCCTTGACCCTTGCTCGAGCACCAACACCTGAGAGCGGATGACCTTTTGTCATCATCAGTAACACACTTTGCCAGTCCTCTCGGTTTCAAGTCAACAGAGGTCCGTCAGGTTCTCCTTGTGCAGGATTTACTGCTCCTCCACCTCCTCCTCCCCCTGCTCATCCATAGCTCCCCCCCTTCTCCAGAAGGGCTGCGTAATCTCCCTCGTACTCTCCACACTCTCTTGATCCAGGATGGGGCCTGACTCCGCCCCCCCGACACTCTTAATCAGGTTAGTCCTAGGCTTGGCCTTTTGATTCGGAGCCGTGACGTTTCCCAGAGCTCGGCCAGGGCCCTACCGAGACCTCCAGCGCTGCCGGCCCAGAAGATCCGGACGCTGCGCCCCGCGGCCCAGGGCTGATAAGAGCGGCGTGCGCGGAGAGGCTGGCTCCCAGCCCGGGGGCCGTGACGCCGGCATCTCTATCTCGCCGCTCCGGCTGTGCGGGCGGGACACAGGATGCAGCATCAGCACAAATGCTTTCAGGACTGTTTACGGATTTGCAGCAGTGCGTATGGAGTTTGCAGGTTCATTGGACACGAGCCAGGAAGAGCTGACAGTTCCCATTCAACAGTGAAAAGGGGTGTGTGTGTGTGTGTGTGTGTGTGTGTGTACATGCCTGTGCTGCTGAGAGCACATGCATGTCTGTTCTTCAGGTAAATGTGTGTCTGCAGTCTCTTTTGATAAAGTTGCTTTGAATACATTTGTCGTTCGTGCACCGTGTGGCCTGCAGACAGCAGTCGTTACGTTTTGCATAGCCAGTCCCATAACAAAGCAGAGCTCCAACTCTCGTTTACATTTCACATGGACTCTGCACACACACACACACACACCAGGCCCCAGCTGCACAGTTTGGACTGCAAGACGAGATCTTCTGCAAGCCTCAGAGAGTCCAGACCACTGCGAGCCGCGTGGACCATCTCGGCCTTCTCACACCATGATGGCGGCTCTTGGATGCCGCATCCTGATTCGCCGTCTGCGCAGGAACGCGACGCTACGACGCGGAAACGGCCCAGCAAGGCCCGATCCATGTGAGGAACAGGCCAGCTAGATGAACGTGGAGGTGATGACATTTAGCCAATGACCATCTAACAGGAGCACCCATCGAGTAGACGACGACCAACAGGTTGCCTTAAACAGTCCCTCTATCGCATTAGCGAGTTGAACCTGGCCAGAAACACCTGGCCTGCAAGCCAGACTGAGCGCCTGAGTTATTTCTTCACTTAATTACGTTATTACCTTGCAGGCTGTCAACCGAATCCCTGATCCTTGGACGTTTTACTGCGTGTTCCGTTCTCCTAGAAGCCACGGATGTACAGACACGCCATTATCCCCGCCACCTCCACCACCAAGGTCTTAATAAGCAGACAGCTTACATAGGTCACTGTGCCAGAACGTGATGGCTCAGAAGTGTGTGTGTGTGATGAGAAGTGCGTGTGTGATGAGAAGTGTGTGTGTGATGCTGCGCTGGACTCCTCTACCCTTTCAGACGAGGGGGATCGGCCAGCGGTGCCATCAGCTGCTGCTCTCTCACACTCGTAATGAGGCCGACGGCGATGAAGCTCCTCCTCCTCTTCCTCCTGCTCCGCTGCACGCGCGGTTCTGCCAGGGCAAGCCGGACCTCCCTGCCGTCTCTGCTCCAGGCGGGCCCACACACACACACACACACACAGGGAGTGTTTCCTGCTTCAGTGCTACACTGATGTCACACTGGTTTTGCATGCTTAGCTGTTGTGGGTCTTCTACACCTGCCGGTGTGTGGGCCTCCACCCTGGATGGAGTCGCACGTCTGTACAGTATGGGGGGGGGGGGGGGGGGGGAGGGGGTGACAGTGGATGTCTGGACCCAGGACACAGGACCCATGCAGCTGGTATCTGATTAGGGTGTCCCTCCCTCTGAATAACTGAATCTGCCGGGGCCCCCATCACTCTGATAAGGTCCCCTGTCTCTGATTAGCACCTGGATACATGGCGCAGAGAGACAGATAGAGAGTGAGAGTGTGTGGGAGCAGGAGATGCAGAGAGACAGACAGAGGTGATACAGCGAGAGGAGTGAGTAAGGGATACAGAGAGAGAGGGAGAGATGCAGAGAGACAGACAGGGATACAGAGAGAGAGGGATACAGAAAGAGAGAGAGATGCAGCAACAGACAGGGATACAGTGAGAAAGACAGAGTGAGAGATGCAGAGAGACAGACAGACAGAGAGAGGGAGACACAGACAGAGATACAGAGAGAGACAGATAGAGGGATACAAAAAGATACAGAGTGCGAGATAGACGGACACAGAGAAAGACAGATGGAGGAAGACACATACAGTTGCTCTCCCATTGCATCAGTTTGCAATAACAAGATGGGAAGATGTCAGTGTTAAGACGGCCTCGTGTCTGTCTGTGCTCCGTCTGAGGTCTCCGTGATTCCTTTTTGCCCCGCGACATTCAAAAGGAGCATGTGCGGCGATGGTATGTTACCATGGCGAGGGCCGCTTTCAGCCGCCGGACGCACCACAGCTCTCCCTTAGTAACTGATGTCAATTAGAGGAGCAGCAACACTCGGGCGAGAACACACAAGGCAGAGATCGAAGAGGCTGGATCCTCTCAGGCGAGAGGCCACGAGGAGATGCTACTGCTGGAATGTAAAGAAAGCTCCAATGACCAGGGAAGCCTCCCAGGACTTGTTGTGGGGACGAAGGACCTTCTGTTCTTCTCCACCGGTGTTCTTCAGGCCTCGTCTGAGACAGTGTACCAGTCGCGTCTCGCGCTCTTCATGCGGGTGATGTCACTGATTGTAATTGATGTGTGTATTGAGTGTGTAGAGTCCCAAACCCCACCCTCAAACCCCACCCTCAAACCCCACCCCCAAACCTCACCCTCAAACCCCACCCTCAAACCTCACCCCCAAACCTCACCCTCAAACCCCACCCTCAAACCCCACCCCCAAACCTCACCCTCAAACCCACCCTCAAACCCCACCCTCAAACTCCACCCCCAAACCCCACCCTCAAACCAAACACCCATTTACATTCCTAAACGCTCAGAGAACAGAGTTGCTCCTACATTGCACCATGGTCCTAACCCATCTGGAGACTAACCCTAGTCCAGCTACAGTCTAACCCTACCCCAGCACTAGAGACTAACCCTAATCCAGCTACAGTCTAACCCTACCCCAGCACTAGAGACTAACCCTAATCCAGCTACAGTCTAACCCTACCCCAGCACTAGAGACTAACCCTAATCCAGCTCTAGTCTAACCCTACCCCAGCACTAGAGACTAACCCTAATCCAGCTACAGTCTAACCCTACCCCAGCACTAGAGACTAACCCTAATCCAGCTACAGTCTAACCCTACCCCAGCACTACAGACTAACCCTAATCCTTTTGTCCAATTGTTCCAATTGTTTGTGCCACAAACAAGTCAACCGATGCCTTTTAGTCCACGGGACTCTCGTCGACTCTGCCGCCTTTAGCTGAGAGTATCGAGGAAGCAGTTTAAAGTCCAAAATCCATTTTCAGTACTGCATGAAAGTGCAAACATTGATTTCTCAGATGAAAGAGCTCTGTCTCTCCCTCCAGTCTCTGATCTGGAGGAAGCTGTCGGGAGGTAGACCCGCTCGGTAGACGCACAGCGCGGCGCCCGTGGAGAACGCACGATGTCTGGGGGCAGTGAGCGTCAGACGAGGAGGACCGCACGCACTTCCACCTGCAGAGGCCCCAGGACAAACAACCGTGGAGATTTGTGAGGACCTTACGGCGTTGTTCTCCAGCGCATGTACAGTAGGTCTGTGGCGTGTTTGCTTTGAGCGCTAACATCAAATGGCCATATTTGACTGTGTTTTTTTTTTATCAGTTGCACAGTCATTCCTAAAGAGACGTGTGCCGCTCGAGGTGAGCGACCTCAGCCAAGCACCTCTGGGTTTGCGCTTTGGAGTCTTTTTCACCGGCGGCTTTCGGCCGTGGCCGTTTGGTCCTCCATGGTGTGGAAACGCTGGCTGTTCTGGCGCGGCGGCTAAGCCCTCCGTCGCACCAGGACACGCAGCTTTCTCTGGAGTCGCTAACGAGGGCCATCGGCCAACCCTGAAGGAAGCAGAACGCCTCGTTGTTGAAGTTGAAGCGGTTCCTGCGTCTTCCCGCCGAGGTGAGGTCACGGCGGGGTGCTCCTTTTGATGCTCTCGCTCGTCCCAGATCGATATCGCCTGTTTGGTCTCCAGTGTCCTGCCTCTTTCAACCTCTCGGCCCCGGGGCCACAAAGGGCCTGATATTCGATATTGACCAAATGGCCAACCTCGGTGAACTTTGACCCTAGTGATGCTGGTTTGATTGGCAGTTTCAGTTTAATTTTGATATATCGATTCCTTTCACAGCCCTGTTTCTCCCCATCTGCTGATGAGGCCTCGTGACTGTGTGCTTACCGCTGTGGATTCTTGAGGTCACGCGTCACATGATAAACATCGACGAGCTGTCGTTAGGTGAGGTTGCCGCTTGGACTTGTGACCACTGTCAAGTTCACCAGATGTGTGTGTGGATGTTCACCAGATGTGTGTGTGTGTGTGTGGATGTTCACCAGATGTGTGTGTGTGTGTGTGTGTGGATGTTCACCAGATTTGTGTGTGTGTGTGGATGTTCACCAGAGCACACAAGCGCAGGTCTCTCGCTGTAGGAGCCAGGGGGCGCTAATGAGAAGGCCAATGGCTTTGAAGTCCATCCAGTTCAGGATGTTCACCTTTGCTCTAAGCCAGTTAACTCAGAATGAGATGGTGTGCATAAACGTAGGACTGAGAGATTTAGGATTTGATGAGATGCGGTTTAACAGATATGACAGAAATATGACACACTGCCATTTCATTTTACCACCCAGGAACTCCTTTGCTTTTCAAATCCATCTGGTTTCTCTGTAAATGTGTTGGTTTTGCAATAAAAAACAGGATTACGATTACAGAAATGGCTGCTCGCATTGGCCATTTTGGGTCTTCCGTTGCTCGTCACTAATGGTATTTAACACAGATGTATGAGACACTGAGAGGTCCACCCAGACTCCTCCGCTAATTAGATCATGATGGCTTTACAAGGTTGCCTTGGTCAGGCCAACTGTGACACCCACTCAGCACACACACACCCACTAAGCCCACGCTCTTCCACACACACACACACACACTCAGCCCACGCTCTACCACACACACACACACATACACTCAGCCCACGCTCTTCCACACACACACACACACACTCAGCCCACGCTCTACCACACACACACACACACATACACACACACTCTGCCCACCCTCTACCACACACACACTCTGCCCACCCTCTACCACACCCATATTCGGCCCACCCGCTACCACACACACACACACACACACACACACCATGCTTTTGTCTTGTCAATATTGGACTACTGTAAAGGTCTTCTAGTTGGATGCTCTAAACAGTCCCTAAAGAAACTCCAACTTGTACAGAATGCTGTGGCTAGAGTCCTAACTAGGGCTAGAACATTCCATCATATTAGTCCTGCTCTCTGTGTTACACTGGCTTCCGGTTAAATATCCGATTGATTTTAAAATTCTTCTGCTGACCTATAAGGCATTAAACGGTCTTGCTCCACAATATCTGAGTGAACTCATTGCATAAAATAACCCATCTCGCTTTCTGTGCTCCCAAAATGCAGGATTTCTCTTAGGTCCAAAAATTAGTAAGACTTAGTATTCCACATGTGAAGGTGTGGAGCTTGGGGGCCTCCAGTCATTGAGCTTTCTGGTAATCTGAGATGTTGATGCTGTCATCCAGCCATGTCATGTGATCACTCTTGTTGTGACAATGACTTGGGTGGAAAGCAATGGCTCAGTGAGCCCTCATGACTGTGGTCACCCCCAGGCTCCTCCCTTTAGTTATGCTGCTATAGATAAGCCTGCGGGAGCCACATGCTAATCATGAGAGCTATGGATGTCTGTTTAAATCGATGGTTGTCTAAATTAATGTTCACATACTCAACCTGTATTTTATATCTTGGTTACATGCTTCTACAAAAGACAATTCCATACAAGCACCTAGGAGATGGTCTGGCTCGCCAGTGGATGTGCCGATGCCGTGGTTGGACGCGCTGATGCCAACTCCTACCTGAGGCTCACCATCTACACTGAAGGGACTGTGACTACTCGGCCTGGAATTAGAACTATAACTACAGAACTATATTAGAACCATAAACATGGACTTCTGCTAGCAGGCCACCCAATGGAGGATGGGTTCCCTTTTGAGTCTTGGTCTTGGTCTTCCTAAATTCCTGCCATCTTAGGGAGGTTTTCCTTGCCACTGTCGCCTCTGGCTTGCTCATTAGGGATCTGGACCCATACGATTGTAAATCTGCTTTGAGACAACATGTGTTGTAAAAAGCGCTATATAAATAAATTTGACTTTGACTTTGACCTTCTACACACACACACACACACACACACACATACACACTCAGCTCACCTTCTACCACACACACACACACACACATACACACTCAGCTCACCTTCTACCACACACACACACACACACACACACTCAGCTCACCTTCTACACACACACACACACACACACACACACACTCAGCTCACCTTCTACCACACACACACACACACACACATACACACTCAGCTCACCCTCTACAGTACACATACACACATACACACTCAGCTCACCCTCTACAGTACACACACACACACACACTCAGCTCACCCTCTACAGTACACACACACACACACACTCAGCCCACCTTCTACACACACACACACACACACATACACACTCAGCTCACCCTCTACAGTACACACACACACACACACACACACCTCACCTTCACCACACACACACACACACACACATACACACTCAGCTCACCTTCTACCACACACACACACACACACATACACACTCAGCTCACCCTCTACAGTACACACACACACACACACACTCAGCTCACCTTCTACCACACACACACACACACACATACACACTCAGCTCACCCTCTACAGTACACACACACACACACACTCAGCTCACCTTCTACCACACACACACACACACACATACACACTCAGCTCACCCTCTACAGTACACATACACACACACTCAGCCCACCTTCTACCACACACACACACACACACACACACACTCTGCCCACCCTCTACCACACACACACACACACACACACACACAATACACACTCACCTGACCCTCTACCACACACACACACACACACACATGTGGCAAAACAGCTCTGTTGCCATGGTGATGGAGTGAGTGTGATTCTCCCCTCTGTGCAGGCTGAGGCTAATCAGGGCAGTTAATATTTATCTGGCAGTGCCTCACGTGACGGGGGCTGCGTTCGTCTCACGTCTGACAGCACGCTCTTGCTCCATGCGCTTTACCATGTCACCGTGTGCACCCCCTGCACACGCCACCTTCCACGTCACTTCAACACCAGATTTATCTTGGGTGGCTTGTTACATTTTACCTCTCGCCCGTCTGGAGGCAGCATAGGAAAGGTAGCGCATGTCTCTCACACACACACACACACACGCACACACACACACACACACACAGCCGCTCTCTGACTCACTGGCTCCACCTTCTCTAAAGCGTGTCAGACTAGCAGCTGCTGTTCATTCTGCTGCATTAATCAGACTGATGTGTTGTCTGCTGTAATTGGTTTACTAAGCACAAGACAAGCCCCGCCTCTCTCTGTCTACGAACCTAGTGGGCTGTGTAATGGAGAATTAGAGTGGCTGTGTGGCACTGCAGAAAGAGCCCCACAGCCGGCCAGGACTTCCTGTGGAGAGGAAGTGAGTGTTCACAGTGTGTGTCGATGTGGACATGGGTGTGTTTTGGAAGCCTCCGTTGACCATTCTGGAAGTTCATGCTAGGAGCGTCACTGCAGAACACATGACAACCCGAGGCATAGCAGGTGGACTCCCTGTTGTTTAGTTCAAGTTAAATTAAAGCTGTTTGTGTCTTTTACGGGTTTGTTTTGCGTTGGTTTTACAGTTTAACAGTTTGAGGGACGCTGGTGCTAATGGACCGTGGAGAGCAGACCCTGGAGTCCAAGCAGTCTCTCTCCACTTTAATCCGCTGCCCACACAACAGCCCGTCCCCATATGATCTTTGAACACATTGTGAGGAAAATGTCCTTCAGATCTTTACATCTACATTTGTTCCATAAAGATTTTAACAGACCCAAGGGCCACTAGGGTCCCTCACAGCGGTGTAAACTGCACACACAGGACTGGAGGACAGACTTGTGGTGGTTTTCCCCACACTGGCAAACAAATCTGCCTTTTGTCCCTGGAAATTATAGAGGCGTCTCCTGGGAGTAGAAGCCGCTAGTTGAATTTGAACTGCTGTTTTGAACATCAACAACAACAACTGTTTCTATAGAGCAGATGCATTTGTGGTCCGTGTACATGCAATCTACACCGCACACAAAAGCACTTCGTATTGTATGAGCTCTGGAAAAATTCCACTCCTGTGTAGCTGATCTAGGATTGGCTCGCACACGTGTCCTTCACCCTTGACCACCACCAAGGGTTCTCCAGCAGATGAGCGCCTATTACTGCCGACGGGGCCGTCAGAAGCGACGTCGCCGGGCTGAATGGGAGATGTTCTCAGACGTGTTCGTTTCTCATGCCTCCTGAAAGCGTCAGCCATCATTTAGCGTCCCGTCCTGTGCTGTGCTACAGAAATCTACTGCTGATTAAACAGATCATGATGTGGAAAGTGTTGGAGGTTCCTATTCAGTTTGCATTATTGACTTCTCACTTAAGTTTGAACCTTTTTCATTCATCCTTCCTTTGGCCTTGAACCAAAAAGGAAGTTTGTCTTTTCCGGTCGTTCCGAGGTTTCACCGTGCGAAGGAAAGACGTTTTTGGTGTCGTGTTTACAGAAGTTTCTTAAAGCGAAGAGGCCAGAAGCTTTTCCACTGAGGCCAGGCATCTAACGGCCCTCGCCGCACGTCCGCATTCTCCCGCGCTGACGTGAAGATCGTTAGAACTAATTAACTGGTTTGAGACCTTCTCGCCTCGTTGGTGATGCCCTCTTTTGCTTCATGGAGCCTGTGAGTGTTTCTCAGTAATCAGCATCTTGACGACGGCAGGCTGTGTGTAATTACTCCATCGAGTGGCGGAGCGCAGAGGACCGGCTCCGCACTCTCCGTTTGACCTCGCCGCCCGACGGCAGGGGCGGGCGTCTCCCAACCACGCCGCCCCGGTGGACAATCGCACACAGTGCCTTCGTCCCACCGTGGGCCGCCACTCTGAAGAAGGCAATTTGATGCCTAATTATCCCTAAAGCAGGCGATCGTTGAACAATCAAAGGTTTTAAGTGTGTGTTTGTTAATCAAGCGCGTTTGGTTAATTGGAGTAAGTGAACAGGCCACTGGTGTGTGTAATGTGGGAGGGGTCTGAGTGGTTCCTGCCTCGGGCTATTGTGAGGTTTTAATTTGGCGGTTTGTACTGCTTCTATAAGAATTGAACAGCCTTGTATTTAGTTGGACACATTACACATGAATATTTATGACACGTAATATATACTAATATTCACATATTTCTAAGTGATTTACATTGACCTTACTGACAAGATTGAAAGAAGCATCAGTGCCCTGTACAGTAAGGACACAGTGGACTGATATCATGGACTTGTATCCTAAATCCTTAAAATATTATATTCAATGATATTCCTAAATGGACAACCTGCGATTACTGTGAATCCTGCCACCCTAATGCCACCCTAATGCCACCCGAATGCCACATGATGTCACCCTGATGTCACCCTGATGCCATTCTTATGCAACTCTAATGCCACCCTGATGCCACTCTAATGCCACTCTAATGCAACTCTAATGCCACCCTGATGCCACCCTGATGCCACTCTAATGCCACCCTGATGCCATTCTAATGCCACTCTAATGCCACTCTAATGCCACCCTGATGCCATTCTAATGCCACTCTAATGCCACCTGTTGCCTTCCTGATGCCACTCTAATGCCACCTGATGCCACCTGATGCCACTCTAATGCCACTCTAATGCCACTCTAATGCCACCCTGATGCCACCCTGATGCCACCTGATGCCACTCTAATGCCACTCTAATGCCACTCTAATGTCACTCTAATGCCACCCTGATACCACCCTAATGCCACCCTGCCGTTATCATGTGTCCTGTGGTGAGGCCCTCGTTACCACCCTTGTCCACTCGATCAAAAAACAACTGTCGCACAAAAGACCAAAGGGGTGTTTTTGCAGACAGCTTTCCCCTTCATTTCAGACGCTCAGGGTCACTCAGGTTCCCGATGCTCGAGTGGCGTGGCCGCTAAAACACCGTGTGTGCCTTCTCAGGGTTCGCGCCCCTGAGCTCCTGACCTGTGCGGACCGAGTCCTGTCCTCTGATCATGACATTCACTGTTGGCTTCGTTCGAGCTGTTGACACTAGAAGAGTCAAACGGGAGCTTTGACCTTTGTGATTTTCTCAAGGCAAAGGGAGGCTTTAAGGGGAGGATATGAGGCCAAATTATTCCACCTTGACATTTGAGGCCAGGAGCCATTTTAGCATTCTAGGCCCCGGACAGGAAGCCAAATGTCACCGTTTTATTTACTCTGGGAATTCTCCAATTAAATCTGACTTTAAGGCAAGGTGTGGCACTCAGTTTGCGCTGCTTGGCGGAATAGAAAGTGTCCATCTCATTTCGACATTTATTGACATTTTCAATAATGCTGATGGTCGACCACTAACGTGACATTCTTCAAGTCGATTCGGGATCTTTCTGTCTATTCATCTCACACACGAGCTCACATATGTGCACACGTGAGCTCACACATGCAAACACACACATGCACATACACATTTTTTTGGGGGACATTTGTATTGGTCCAGTGTACCATGAGCATACATGATATAATGGAGAGTATGAAGACATGCATAGTGAACAGACATACACAGTTATGGTTCTGTGACAACTCGAGCGTTCCTAACCCTGCGCTGACTACGTCCTTTCCCCACATGAACAAACGCTTCCAGATAAAACCTACAGTTCATTTGGAAATAGGAAACATTAACACTTTTTTGACATGAGCTGTGCATACGATTACGGTCACGCCCTGATCATTAGCGCTGACTTAGGACAGCAGTTTCCACTAATGACCTGAGTTCCCTTAATATTGGAAACGCCGAATTTTAACTGAGTCTGAAATGTTAGTGACTATAAGTGCCATATGAAACCTACCCTGAAGGTAGATTAATAGATGAGATGGGTTAATATAGTGCACATGTGGACTCATTCAGCTCCATTAGGTGTGTGTGTGTGTGTGTGTGTGTGTGTGTGTGGGTCATCTTTCCCAAGTAAAGCACACAGTCTCACTGGCTCACTTTCATTACAAAAGTGTGTGAGAATCATACCACTATCCCATCAGTCCTCTGACATGGCTTCACACGGCTCCACACGGCTCCACACGGCTCCAGTCGAGAGAGATTTAATTGGTGGCACCTTGAGGCCCCACAGTGAGTTCCAGAGAATTGGAATAATATATTACTGATAGAGAGAACTGAAATAATCTACTACTGAGAGAGAGAGAAGTGAAATAATCTACTACTGATAGAGAGAGAAGTGAAATAATCTACTACTGATAGAGAGAAGTGAAATAATCTACTACTGAGAGAGAGAAGTGAAATAATCTACTACTGATAGAGAGAACTGAAATAATCTACTACTGAGAGAGAGAAGTGAAATAATCAAGGGCTGAGAGAGAGTAAAAATAAAAATAATTTACTAATAATAAATAATCCTCCACCCTCTCGCTCTCCTCCCCTTCTCTTTCTCCTTTCTCTCCCCCTCTCTCCCTCCTTCTCTCTCTATTTCACAAATCCTCTAATAATGCATTACTGAATTACCATTTATTTTAATTTAATAATTATTATTAATAATTATTATGATTAAAGTGATTGTTTGCAAAGACTGTAGATTGGTCAGAGATTCATTGTACTGTTAGACAAAGTAGACATGACTGTGGAAGACTGGGGGTTGGATTTGCTGTACGGTTCTTACCATTTTGTGAGCGCGCGAATGTGTTTGTGTGTGTCACTAAATAATGAATGTATTGATTTGAAAAGCCCAGTCTCACACTATCCGAATCTTGATATAATTTGTTTGACTTGAGGGGAGATGATATCAAAATTTAAACATCACCTCAAAGTAACTTTATAGTGAAAGTCACGCGAGTCTCCAGACGCTCGCGCTCCTCTTACGGTAGTTTTTTCCTTTTCTCTTTCTTTCAGATTCCCCGGATTCTCCCAGGATTCTGCGGGTCTGCTGGGGCTCGGCTGAGGTTCCTGGCTGTTGTGAAGATGGATGGTTCTCTCTGGCTCTCGATTAGGCGCCCTTGCAGGGGCATGCGCGATCCAGACCCGACGTGTTGATTCAGAATAGCTTTCTGTTCATTGCAGTATTTCCCATTTGGTAGGCATTGCATGGTCCAGGAACACACACACACACACACACACACACACACACACAAACACAAACACAATACACTCCAATGTTCATCATTTATGACACAGTGTGGGTTTAATTCTTCTCCGGTGAGAAGAATCTTTGCTTATTTATGTGGCCTTCCCTGTTCTATTACTTATAAACCAAAGAGAGGCAGAGTGGAGAAAAACCTGCCCCCTCCCCTTGAACTATATTTCATCAAAGCTCATCGCCATAGAGACCGGTTGTCATAGATAGGCCCAAGTCTTTGTTCTTATTGGACGGTGCTGTAAGATGGGGCATTTCTGACATTGCGTTGCTATTGGCGGCGCAGCACTGCACTGCCCTACGAGCGCGAACAAAGCACCGCACGCTCGGATACGCTCGTTTCCACGGCATCCTGGGTGTTTGTCAGCAGGTGACTGAGGGAGCTGGAGACCAGTCTGGGTGGGGAGGGGAGGGGAGGGGAGGGGCGAGGAGGGGAGGGGCGGGGGAGGGGGAGGGGCCTCCCTCGCTCTGAGTTCATTAGCACTCCCAGTTTTTTAATTCACTGTGGAAACGGAACAGTAAAAAAAAGCGAGGGAGTTTTTGAGTTAAGCTCACACTTGATACACACTCCTCATCCCTTCAGCCATCCACAGGGCCAGCAGTGTGAGCTATACGTCTCCCTATGTCTCCCTACGTCTCATGGCGTCTCGCTGAGAAGCAGCACTTTCTGCTGCATTTGCTCCGATCCTCTGATCATTAAGTCCTGAAGGAAATTGAAGGAAGCTAACAATTCTGCTCATGAGTTCTTAGATAGGAGAGGAAGGTGTGATGAAAATCCTCTGTGTATCTAAAAAGCACGTGTGTGTCTGTGTGAGGGAGAAGAGTCGCATCACATGACCATCACATGACCATCACATGACCTTTGAGTTTCTGAGCGCCTCTGCACTACAGTACTGTACAACCTCTGGCTGCGTCTACTCGATATTCATGTCTAAGTTTTACTGTCTCTCACCTGTGAATTCCATCCAATCAGTGTAAACCAAGGTAAATTCATCCAGTCATCGATTTGCACACGTTCCAGCCAATCAGATTCCTTATTACATCATCATGCATCATTGACTTTCCGCTTTAATAGCCGTTGCAAAACTGTCAGGCCTGAGTTGGACAACATGAGCCGGTCAGCAGGCTGTCAGCGTAAACGTTGTCCTCCCAATCACGGAGTCTGAACCCGAACTGTTTGGAGGAGGGAAGACGGAGGAGCAACCTGGGCCCGGATCAAACGCAGACCTGAACAAACGCTGCTAGACGAGAAGGATTAGGACGAACACAGACCTGAGCAAACGCTGCCAGATGAGCAGGATTACGACGAACGCAGACCTGAGCAAACGCTACCAGACGAGCAGGCGGAATACGCTCACAGAGAGGGCCAAGACAGAGGAACCTGGAACCTAATTACGCCCAGCGTGAGGTAAACGCTTATTATCACTACACAAGCCTGGATTCTGTCTTTTTTGGACTGACACCTCTGGGGACAAAGTGCCATTGGCCTGGACATGAACTGCTTGTGATGCTCTGCTTGGACACAACCCTGTAAAGTCGTCCTTCTCCACTGCCCCACCCCCACAGCCCCACGATTAGCTGCTTTCCATTGGCCCCTCCCCCATTTGCCAAGTCCCCACCCTCCAGCAATGAAATGGTAAAACACTCTGTGTTGAATAATTCAGAGGTGTGGGGCGAATTGCTCCTTTTGGAGTTGTGGTGTGTCTTGTTTAAAGGGAATGGCTGATGGGCTTGGAAGTTAATCCCCAGACCCCTCAGATGAGCTGCCACGCCCAGCAGGCGCCAAGGAGACTGTGCATTGGCCCTGGGACACATGAAGGGTCCCATCATATCCTATTAGACCTCAAGTCCTGTGTGTGTGTGTGTGTATTTGTGTGTGTGTGTGCTTCTGTGTACATGTGTGTGTGTGTGTATATATATATATATATATATATATATATATATATATGTGTGTGTGTGTGTGTGTGTGCTTCTGTGTACATGTCATACGGAGACGTCGTGTCATACGGACCTGTTTTACACGCGAGACGTTGTGCGCTGGTTCATCGTATAACACAGCAGATCTGTGCGGTGTTGGATTTACACCCTACAGCATTTCCTGCTCCTTAAGGTCATAAATAACCCCGTGTTTCCCACGTACAGCCCTTGTGCTACACACCATGCTTTTGCTGTTCAAACTGCAACATCAAACATCGAATCGCAACTCTAAATGGGACTTTGACGAATGCGTGGGGCACGAGTACTCTGTCCGCACCCGAGCACGAGCCGTCCATCAGAGGTCGTGTTGTCGACGGGATTATGCGGGTAATCCATGCGTCTTGGATCATATCGGTTCTCAGGAGCATAATTCTCCTGTTTACGGCAATGCCAGGCCGTTGTCTCATTATGGGTGGATCTAGTGGGATCCAGGGGGATCAAACCAGATCTTATTTTGAGGGAACTCCCTCTGGGGATCGATTTTCCAAGGGCATCTATGGGGAAAGATGGATGTGAACCGATCCAGATAGAGAGAAGCTGGAAACCCCGGTGCTCATGGGGCGTTTGTATCGCTCGAATGTACTAATGTTTGTTTTGGTTTTGTTTTATTTTCTTGCTGTGAAATGCTGAACTTCAGGCACTTTAAGAAAACGAGATCCGAATCTCCCTGGGCGACAGCCAATCGGATCGCTGAATGTGGCGGGATGTTGAATGTGACTTGAACGAGTACAGATCTGTGTGGAAAAGAAAAAAAACGCACGAGGAAATGAGATTGCGGGCGTTCGCAGAGTGCTTTAACATTTGTGTGACATTTCATGTAACGTTTCAGTACGTTGATATAAGCACAAAGACTTTGTAATGTAAACCTGTGTGACATTTTAGTGAACACACACAGCAGTCAGCAGTGCCGTGTAAATGGGCCACAGATGATCCCTTGCTGATGCACTTGGCTGCGTGTAGTTTCGTTTGGCGCCACAGTGATTAGCTCACACGCAGAGCGTCAGGTCATAACTTTTATCCTGCGGAGCTTTGATGGTCACTTGTCATTTTGGGTCCTTAACCTCTTAAGGACATCGCCAGCATTCCCAGCATTCCCAGCATTCCCAGCATTCCCAAGCTGCCAAACAACTGACCAGTACCCCACAGTTCTGTGAACCCCTAACTGAACTGGGCAATTATTCTCTGGTGACCGGATCCACAGATCGCCAGAGCACCCCTGTCCCCCTGACCTTTAGAATGGGTCTCGCACACCACTGTAACCTTTGACCTTTGACACCATATCTGATGCCCCTATCCTGGGCGTGGTCATATGCCGGTGGGCGTCGTTCTTCAGGTATGTGGGCGTCGTGGTGCAGGTATGTGCCCCGCGCTTCTAAACTGTCTTCACACTTCCCTGCATTTCAGAGCTTGTGAAAAACTTTCATCGTGCCTAACGATTTAATGCATTTCACTAATAACGCAGCTGATAATCCTGACTGTTACACACCAAACATATGAATCATTAAAGGAATGCTGCTACATGATTGCATAATTCATAGAGAATACTTAACTTAATAGAGAAACTTCCTTTTAATCATGCAAGATCTCTCAGTTGGTGGGCAGAGAGAGGTTTCCCATGTCAGGCTGGGTTCACTAATCAGAATCAGAATGTGAAAACTTTAATGATCCCATGGGGAAATTGTGATTATTACAGTTGCAACCATTAATGCAAAAGAATAAACACTCTAATCTAAATGTTAAGAACGTCTGACTGGAGCAGATCACTAGCGGCCAGTTTCTGTTTTTGAACATCCACCGAGTTTGACAATTAACTAGTTGTATCTCTTCTTCATATCAGTGCTGCGTGGCACGGATTCAGGGTGGCACGGATTCAGGGTGGCTCGTATTCAGGGTGGCACGGATTCAGGGCGCTAGCGTCTGTGTCAGGATCCTTACGGGCTTCATGTCCTGTCGGACACACTGAAAGTAACTGGAATGCTTTTGCTAAATCACATCGGTGTGAAGATCCACCGACATCAAAGTCAAAGATCTGCAGTTCGTTCCTCAGAAGTGTCGTCCCACAGCGGAGGCGCTGTCTGATGGAGTGTTTATGTCCAAGCGTTTATGTCCAAACAGAAAACACCAACGTTTAGCAGAGACGGGCATGGAGCTCACGTGCTACTGGCAGTATCGCAGTATCTCAGTCACGTGACTTACGTGACACACAGTGGTTTTGAAGACGAGGCTCTAAGCCAATTCCTCCACCTGCCTCCGCCTAGGTGTGTTTATGCCACTCCATCTCTGGGTAATGAGGGGCGAGGGAGGGTGGACCGAGTGGAATGATGCCAAGATGCAAGACAAACCTGTTTGTCTTACAGAGCCCTGGAGACCCCCCGCCCACCTGCTGGATCTCTGATGTGCCCTGGGTCGGCTTTGTGGAGGCAGCGTAGCTCATTAACCCCGTGGAGGCCACCTCCGCAGGACCTGACCCTCTGTGACACAGCCTGCGTTACCTTCTAACAAACACCTTGGTGATGGAGGTGTGTGTCTGCTCCTGTCAGTGTCTTCAGGGTTTGGTTGGGGGGGTTGGGGGGGAGCGTCTGGATGAGAGTTCGGGTGAAGCTGGATTTCAACGCTTTGTTAACTGTGTCTCTAGATGAAGTGCTAGAACAGTAGGCTTGACACAGAAGGCTTTCTTACAAACGTTCTGGGGAAACATCACATCTCTGAGCCGGACCATTAAAAGCCCAGTGTGTAGTGGGCCAGCCTGGAGACCCATCACGGCTCTACAGTCGAATTCAGTGCAGCACGGTGACGATGTGTGTCGTCTGCTGTCCCCTTTCACCCAGACACGGAAGCCTCTCCCCGTGTCTGCAGCATTTCTCTGTGTGTGTGAAGCTCTTGGTCTTTACTGGCATTTAAGGCAGTGAAGGAGAGAGCCCCGTGGGGGCAGAGTCTTCTCATTATCGCTCCCCCTGGGGTCACACAGCGTGCAGGCTTGCCGTGTTCAGCCCTCCTTCTGATCCTGACATAAGCCGAGGGATTGGAGTCGCCCTTTCCTCTCGCCGGGCGTACTGCCCCCCCCCGGTGCGCCCTGTGACCACCCGCCCCCCAGCCCCATTGCACCCCCCAACCCCATTGCCCCCCCCCAGCGGCCCCCTGACTCCGCCCCTGCCCTTCATCCTCCCCTTTGCCACGGCCCTCGAGGGTGAGCAGCCGGCCCGGGTCAGAGAACTCGCCCCAGACGGCCCGCCTGACCCGAGGCTGGTGCCCAGGGCGACGAGAGTCTTTGTGAGCCCCCGAACAGAGCGATGGAGGCTGAGGATTGTAGAAGCTCAATGCCAACACCAGATCTCGGGAGGAGGGGCTTTCTGAGGACCCTGAACTCACTCTCCCCTGTCTAGACTGTATTGGATTGTGCTAAGGGGCATGAAGGTGTTCTCCTTCCAGCTGGGGAGGAACGTTGCTGCTTCGCTCCGCCACGGTTGGGAGCACAGAGAGATATGAGCTATGGATTCAAGGAAGTTTCTGGAAGCTCTTTGATGGGGTGTATGTGCCAGGGGTGGTGTGATATGGCATGTGTACTCAGTTCTATGTCCATCTCCACCACCATTCCCAGATACCACACACCAGCAAGAGAATGGTTGCTAGTGAACTGATGAAAAACAACATTTCCTTGTTGGGTGTTATTAGAGATACAAAAACCCAAACTGTTTTAAAACACTAATGAGATGTGACTTCACAAAGAAAGACTGCAGGAAAACTCTGCGTTTGGCCAGAAGTACAGTGGTAATGGCCTACCGATGTTCTTACCGGGTGTGTATCTCGATGAATGAATCGGCACAAACCCCCGAAACCAGCAGGCAGCAAGTCTCACGGCATCAAATTACGGAATGAAAACATCATAAAAAACGAGTTTATGAGCTTCTAGTTCACTTATTAAAGCTTCACATAAATGGCGTGTTTTGCATGCTGGGGTCAAGCGGAGGTCGAGAGCACTCGTGTGCTTGGTCACACTGAACAGAGCGGCGCTGCTCGGAGCTGTGCTGATGCTCTTGGCGAGACGAGACGCGGACGAGACGCGAGGGAGCGTCATTAACACCGGAAGCCTCTTCCCGGGAGCGATCTTCGACAGCAGGCAGCACGAAACCTCAGCGGTGTCATTTCTCCGTATCGCGCGCCTTCAAGCGACTGCCGACACCTCGTCCTCACGCTCCCAGGTGCCACTTTTTATGATCTTGCCGCTCCGTGTCCAACGCGGGGAAGGGTGCGTTCCAATTAAATAGGAATTCTGCTTTAAAGGTGTGAGCTCGGAGCTTGAGCTGACAAACAAGTTCCAGTTTCCCGCGGAGGTCCGTGACGCGCGGGGAAGTTAATGGTGCTGCCGCGTTTCTCCATGACGATCATCCACGGATGCTTGTTTGACAGCCTCACACATTATGGCGTCCTGTTCGATTCTCCCAGAAAGCCAGAATTCCGAGATCCAATGAGCACCTTCGTCCCGTTTATTTATGAATATGCAGAGCGAATTGCACCGAAACACATCTTTAATTAAGTGCTGATTTGAGGACTTGCTTAAACAAGCTTGGGCTGGGTTGGGCTGGAACCTTTGAAGCAACGGAGCATTTGGGTTGAGAAACAGGATCCTAAACAGTCATGTGCCCCAGAACCCCATGCTGACCTGGTGCCGACCTGGTGCAGACCTGGAGCAGACGTGGAGCTGATGTTGGGCTGATGTGGAGCTGACGTTGGGCCGACCTGGAGCAGACGTGGAGCTGACGTTGGGCCGACCTGGAGCAGATGTGGAGCTGACGTGGAGCTGACGTTGGGCTGATGTGGAGCTGACGTTGGGCCGACCTGGAGCAGACGTGGAGCAGACGTGGGTGTTCCTCGCCGTTGGCCTTCCCGTGATCCAGCTCCGGAGACACATCGCAGACCCAGGATTCACTTCCTGTTGAGGTGACACCATCCCAGCAAACATATCCATGATTTTGTCTGCTGTATCCCCATTCCGGACTGAGGGATGAATGACACTAATTGGGAAATGCCATCTAAATGATTCCCCTCTCAACCCATGATCCCAGTACTTAACTGGAAGCCTGTAATAGCACAAGCCCCAGGGTGGGTGGGCGTCCAAAGCTTTTGCAGTTCATTTCGGGACTAAAGTCCTGCACCATTAGGACGCTGTAGTTACTAAAGTGTTCAGATAGTGTCACGGCCTTGAGAGAAGATTGGCACATACCAGGACTAAGGGCTGTTTTACTGCTCTGTTAATATTAGATAAAAAGAGTGTGAAATATTGCGTGCATTAATTAATGAGCAGCATAAACACTGAGATGATAATTGGCGTATTAAATCTCTATATTTATATGTGTTTGTATTTATACATGTATGTATTTTGAATGTTCTGTATGTGCTCTGACTTTACAGCAGCTGTTGTTTAAACTGGGATAGTGTTTAATGCATCGTTATGCTGTAATGATCCTCACTTCTCATGCAGGGCTAACAGAGCAGATTCAGTCGTCACTGGTTTGTTCACTGGTTTGAGTTCAAGAGCATATTTTACTACCAACCTCCTCTACAGCAAATTAGGATTAGGGTTAGGTGTTAGGATTAGGGTTAGGTGTTTGGGTTAGGTGTTTGGGTTAGGGTTAGGTGTTTGGGTTAGGGTTAGGATTAGGGTTAGGTGTTTGGGTTAGGGTTAGGTGTTTGGGTTAGGTGTTTGGGTTAGGGTTAGGATTAGGGTTAGGTGTTTGGGTTAGGTGTTTGGGTTAGGGTTAGGTGTTTGGGTTAGGTGTTTGGGTTAGGGTTAGGTGTTTGGGTTAGGTGTTAGGGTTAGGATTAGGGTTAGGTGTTTGGGTTAGGGTTAGGTGTTTGGGTTAGGTGTTAGGATTAGGGTTAGGTGTTTGGGTTAGGGTTAGGATTAGGGTTAGGTGTTTGGGTTAGGGTTAGGTGTTTGGGTTAGGTGTTTGGGTTAGGGTTAGGATTAGGGTTAGGTGTTTGGGTTAGGGGTTAGGTGTTTGGGTTAGGTGTTTGGGTTAGGGTTAGGGTTTGGGTTAGGGTTAGGTTTGGGTTAGGGTTTGGGTTAGGGTTAGGGTTAGGGTTAGGGTTAGGTTAGGGTTAGGTGTTTGGGTTAGGTGTTTGGGTTAGGGTTAGGTGTTTGGGTTAGGTGTTTGGGTTAGGTGTTTGGGTTGGGGTTAGGTGTTTGGGTTAGGGTTAGGTTAGGGTTTGGGTTAGGTGTTTGGGTTAGGGTTAGGTGTTTGGGTTAGGTGTTAGGGTTAGGTGTTTGGGTTAGGGTTAGGGTTAGGTGTTTGGGTTAGGGTTAGGTGTTTGGGTTAGGTGTTTGGGTTAGGGTTAGGATTAGGGTTAGGTGTTTGGGTTAGGGTTAGGTGTTTGGGTTAGGTGTTAGCATTAGGGTTAGGTGTTTGGGTTAGGGTTAGGTGTTTGGGTTAGGTGTTAGGATTAGGTGTTTGGGTTAGGATTAGGGTTAGGTGTTTGGGTTAGGGTTAGGATTAGGGTTAGGTGTTTGGGTTAGGTGTTTGGGTTAGGTATTAGGATTAGGGTTAGGTGTTTGGGTTAGGTATTAGGATTAGGGTTAGGTGTTTGGGTTAGGTGTTTGGGTTAGGGTTAGGTGTTTGGGTTAGGTGTTAGGGTTAGGATTAGGGTTAGGTGTTTGGGTTAGGTGTTTGGGTTAGGTGTTAGGATTAGGGTTAGGTGTTTGGGTTAGGGTTAGGATTAGGGTTAGGTGTTTGGGTTAGGTATTAGGATTAGGGTTAGGTGTTAGGTGTTTGGGTTAGGTGTTTGGGTTAGGGTTAGGTGTTTGGGTTAGGGTTAGGATTAGGGTTAGGTGTTTGGGTTAGGGTTAGGTGTTTGGGTTAGGTGTTTGGGTTAGGGTTAGGATTAGGGTTAGGTGTTTGGGTTAGGTGTTTGGGTTAGGGTTAGGTGTTTGGGTTAGGTGTTTGGGTTAGGGTTAGGTGTTTGGGTTAGGTGTTAGGGTTAGGATTAGGGTTAGGTGTTTGGGTTAGGGTTAGGTGTTTGGGTTAGGTGTTAGGGTTAGGTGTTTGGGTTAGGGGTTAGGGTTTAGGGTTAGGTGTTTGGGTTAGGTGGGGTTAGGGTTAGGATTAGGGTTAGGTGTTTGGGTTAGGGTTAGGTGTTTGGGTTAGGTGTTTGGGTTAGGTGTTAGCATTAGGGTTAGGTGTTTGGGTTAGGGTTAGGTGTTTGGGTTAGGTGTTAGGATTAGGGTTAGGTGTTTGGGTTAGGGTTAGGATTAGGGTTAGGTGTTTGGGTTAGGGTTAGGATTAGGGTTAGGTGTTTGGGTTAGGTGTTTGGGTTAGGGTTAGGTGTTTGGGTTAGGTGTTTGGGTTAGGTGTTTGTGTTTGGGTTAGGTGTTTGGGTTAGGTGTTAGGGTTAGGTGTTTGGGTTAGGGTTAGGTGTTTGGGTTAGGTGTTAGGATTAGGGTTAGGTGTTAGGATTAGGGTTAGGTGTTTGGGTTAGGGTTAGGATTAGGGTTAGGTGTTTGGGTTAGGTGTTTGGGTTAGGATTAGGGTTAGGTGTTTGGGTTAGGGTTAGGTGTTTGCGGTTAGGTGTTAGCATTAGGGTTAGGTGTTTGGGTTAGGGTTAGGTGTTTGGGTTAGGTGTTAGGGTTAGGTGTTAGGGTTAGGTGTTTGGGTTAGGTGTTTGGGTTAGGGTTAGGATTAGGGTTAGGTGTTTGGGTTAGGTGTTTGGGTTAGGGGTTAGGTGTTTAGGGTTAGGTGTTTGGGTTAGGTATTAGGATTAGGGTTAGGTGTTTGGGTTAGGTGTTTGGGTTAGGGTTAGGTGTTTGGGTTAGGGGTTAGGGTTAGGGTTAGGGTTAGGTGTTTGGGTTAGGTGTTTGGGTTAGGTGTTAGGATTAGGGTTAGGTGTTTGGGTTAGGGGTTAGGATTAGGGTTAGGTGTTTGGGTTAGGTATTAGGATTAGGGTTAGGTGTTTGGATAAGGTTTTGGAAGTCTCTACAGCAGGCCTACAAGTTCACTTGGGTTTCCTGTTTGCTCACTTTAAAACCTCAAGGATACTTTGACTTACTTGAACTAATTTCGTCAAATGTCGAGGGATGTTTTGTGGAGCTATGAAGAATTTTTTTATTCATTAACACTCGAAAATGAACTCAATTAATATTACTGGCATGGTGCTAATAACGTATTTTGATGGCTTATGAACTTTCCGCTCCAGCTTGTTCAGATTTCTAATTTCGTTGCATTCAGAAGAAATGTTTTAATGGCATCGTGGAAGCATGCTTAGAAATGAGACGGCCTTAACTGTGTTTTGTGAAATAATTAGTACTAGCACTGTATAGCTGCAAATGGAGTTCATGAATTCTTTATTTAGCGCTAACACTGAAAAAAGACTTCATTTGTAAGAGGGTCCTGTGGAGGTCAAGGCCATTAAACAACAAAAAAGTCCTTTTTTGTCCTCTGAAATATAACGTCTCCTCTGCCAGTTTGCTAACCAGCCTGCTGGGTCCTGTAGTCTTTGACGTTCTGTCTCCCTGAGGCCTGCCCAAATGTTACACACTCAACTGTTTAAAAAATCAAATTGCTTTGGAGCTAAATCCACTAAAATTCTCTGAATTCCTTCTTCAGTGGCACGTAGCAGTCTGCCACAGACCCAAAGAGGAATGTCTGCCAGCGTCTGGTGTCTGATGGTCGATGTTGCTTGAAGGACTAAAATTTGTTTCTTTGTATGAATTTGATTTAACTTGCTTTGTTTGTTTATCTTTGCCTCACAGTGTTTGACAGGCTGTAAGACTGGTAGTTGACTGGTTGATTTCCAGACAAAATATGGCCCAGTGTTACAGCAACATTAGGGGACAGCATTGGTTTGACTGATTGGTGGAATCACTTATGGTATTTAGTTTTTTAAAACTGAATTGGCTTTCACTCAAAAACTAATCAGTCCAATTTGTGAAAAATGCTAGCATTGTGAAGTGATGGGTTATATTGTGATGGGGTTGTGTAGTCATGGATTCATATTGTGATGAGGTTATATTGTGATCACGCACATTGTGATGGGTTTATATTGTGATGGGGTTGTGTAGTGATGGATTTGTATTGTGATGAGGTGATATTGTGATCACGTATATTGTGATATATTGTTACTCTTTAGTTTTGTCTGTTTTGGAATGTTGGCACTTTCTCCATCTGTCCATGTTTCTCCATCATTCTCCATTAGTCCATCCATCAGTCTGTATTTTCTGACATCTAGAACTGTATCTTATCATGCATTGCTGTCTCAGTATCATATTATATTTAAGGTGCAGAATCACCTCTTTGATGTTCATTTTACCACTTTAAACAAGCCTTAGCAGTGTGTGTTTCTTCCTGGACCTGCTGTGTGTGTGTGTGTGTGTGTGTGTGTGTGTGTATGGAGAGCTGGCTGGAGCTGTGTGGATGAGGGCGCGCTGCCGTGGGGCCCTTACTCCAGGGCAGCAGGAGATCACACCCCATGATGCATCAGGGCAGCAGGAGATCAACGCTTCCGTTCTCTTGCCCGGTCTGTCAGGAGGTGATGGGCCTCTCTGCGCTGCTCCGTCCCTCCTCTCCGGAGAAGAGAGACGTGCTCGTGCTCTGTCGTTAAGAGCGTCAGCACGTCATCGTTAAGAGGGTCAGCATGTCAACGTTAAGAGCACGAGTGCTCCATCATCGTCATCGTTAAGAGCGCCGGAACGTCATCTGTAAGAATGCCAGCACGTCATAGTTAAGGCCATCAGAACGTCATCGTTAAGGCCATCAGAACGTCATTGTTAAAGCCATCCGTACACCGTTGTTAATAGCGTCAGCAAGCCATCGTTAAGGCTGTCGTTAAAGGCATCCACCTGCTCGTCGCCAGCAGTCTTACACCTCCCCCCACCCAACTACGCTGGGGTCCTTCCCTGGCACGTCTCCGGCGCGAACGTTGTCCACGGAGATGGGTTTTCATATTTTCAGCATCCACCAGCTCCACCAGGACGTGGGTCTGGTTCTGGTCTGGTTCTGAAAAGTTGGTGCACATCCAGCTCCACCAGGTTGTGGTTCTGATGGAGTCACTGGCAGCAGCCTCAGCTATCTGGGATGTTTCCATGCAGGAGGAACTTCCAACCTTGAAGTCCCTGTGTAGAAAGAGAACTATGCTTGAGAAGCAATGTGGTCAAACGTACAGGATACGACATCAGTCATTGCCTGAAAGGCTCTATCAACAGACGCCTGAATGTCCTTCAGTTCCCTGGAATGATGTCCCGAAGGACTTCTGATGTGCATGGAGGTTTTCTTTTGTGTGATGAAGTATATTTTAGATTCCTTAGAAGTGTTTTTGAAGGCATCTCGAAAATGTGAAAACGTTTAGAATGATTTCACTGTTGAATGCTCATTACATGTTCCTTGCCAATAGAAAGACAATAAGCACCACAGTAAGATGATGCGGTATTTGTCCCCCACACAGGGGACATTCACACAATCAGGTGACTCAGTTGAACTGACAGAAGAATTAGCCTTGCCTTTCTTTGGGCTGCTGTTGTCCAGGGGTGGTGTTTAAGGTGTGGACGGAGGGGCGTTTAAGACGGTGCTCCTCCCCAACGCTGGCCGGTGACAGACGCTATCTCTCACTCGCAGGCAGACGCGCAGACGCGCGGAGCCAGCGCACCTAGCCGGTCGTCTGCTTATTTTATCACGCCGCCATTGAGCAAATATCGGGTTTACTCCGCCTCGGCAGTTGCATAGCAACTGTCGAAAAAGTAATTTTCAGCTAGCGAAGCTTTGGAGTCAGAGCGAAAAACATCTGTCTGTAG
>JAGXOD010000159.1:4282500-4295000 GCA_020368025.1 Brachyhypopomus occidentalis
GGAGGAACAGGGTCATGGAGGAACAGGGTCATGGAGGAACAGGGTCATGGAGGAACAGGGTCATAGAGGACTGCGTCTCTGCCTCCAGGCCTCTCTTACCTTTTAGATAAGGGGCGAAAGATATAAAACTACCAGCAACACGTAGAGAGAGAAACAGGGACAGAGAGAGAAAGAGAGAGAGAGAGATGGTTAAATGACTTTGAGAAGCCAGGAAGAGGCGGGGAGAGAACCACATTACAGATGCTAATGTGCGAATGAAAGGCATCCAATTAAAAGGCAGGGGCGGCGGCTTCAGGCGGCTGTCGCGGCGACAGTCTCGTTTCCAGCTTCTCTTCCCCTCTGCCCCCCCACCCACACCCACCATTGGCCTCCCTGCACGCTTTGCCTTTTAACTCCCCAAAAATCCATCATGGCCCTGTTAGATCTTGTCCCAGCTTCACCCCGCCATCGGAGAAAAATGCACTCAGGGGTCACGGAGAGTTCAGAGGAAGAGAGTGTCACCGTGACGGACTCTGAACTCACACAGCCTGGAGGACATGTGGGATTTTACACTCCCAGCTAAAGCGGCACGGTCTGTGTTCAAGCCAGCGTCTGTTAGGGGGACATATATGCAGTGATATCTGCAGTGAAACCCAGATTAGAATCACTGAAAATGAAATACAGATGAGTGGGAATGAGGTTCAAATGGACTTGAGCCAGTGATGTATTGGTACAACCCCAGCAAGTGTATTTTTAGTATACTTACTTTCAGGGCCAAGACGTTGGGCTGTAATTACTCTGCGATAAAAATGAAGTATTCTTAAGAGATATTATTAGGGATTCGAGAGAATAGAGCTGTAGGCAAGCACCCTGCTGGAGTTCTGTGGAGTTGTGCTATGTGTTTGGGCGCAGTCGTGTGGTGAGATTGAGGGAGCGAGACAAGACGTGTGCGGGACGTGCGGGGGGTCCCGTGGCTAATGCCCCCACATTCCCTCTCCTTTCATCTTCTCTCCTCTCCAATCAGGCTTTGAAAATGAAGAAGCCGCCAGGTAAAGCAGTCGTGGAGGTGGAGCAGTCCTGTAGGTGGAGCAGTCCTGTAGGTGGAGCAGTCCTGTATGTGGAGCAGTCCTGTATGTGGAGCAGTCCTGTATGTGGAGCAGTCCTGTAGGTGGAGCAGTCCTGTATGTGGAGCAGTCCTGTAGGTGGAGCAGTCCTGTAGGTGGACCAGTCCTGTAGGTGGAGCAGTCCTGTATGTGGAGCAGTCCTGTAGGTGGACCAGTCCTGTAGGTGGAGCAGTCCTGTAGGTGGACCAGTCCTGTAGGTGGAGCAGTCCTGTAGGTGGACCAGTCCTGTAGGTGTAGGTGGAGCAGTCCTGTAAGTGGACCAGTCCTGTAGGTGGAGCAGTCCTGTAGGTGGACCAGTACTGTAGGTGGAACAGTCCTGTATGTGGAGCAGTCCTGTAGGTGGAGCAGTCCTGTATGTGGAGCAGTCCTGTAGGTGGAGCAGTCCTGTAGGTGGACCAGTACTGTAGGTGGAGCAGTCCTGTAGGTGGACCAGTCCTGTAGGTGGAGCAGTCCTGTGGACCCTGTGTGGGTGGACCAGTCCTGTAGGTGGACCAGTCCTGTAGGTGGACCAGTCCTGTAGGTGGACCAGTCCTGTAGGTGGACCAGTCCTGTAGGTGGACCAGTCCTGTATGTGGAGCAGTCCTGTAGGTGGACCAGTCCTGTAGGTCAGTCCTGTAGGTGGAGTCAGTCCTGTAGGTGGAGCAGTCCCTGTAGGTGGAGCAGTCCTGTAGGTGGAGCAGTGGAGCAGTCCTGTATGTGGAGCAGTCCTGTAGGTGGAGCAGTCCTGTACCAGTCCTGTAGGTGGAGACCAGTACTGTAGGTGGAGCAGTCCTGTAGGTGGACCAGTCCTGTAGGTGGAGCAGTCCTGTAGGTGGAGCAGTCCTGTAGGTGGACCAGTCCTGTAGGTGGAGCAGTCCTGTAGGTGGAGCAGTCCTGTAGGTGGGACCAGTCCTGTATGTGGAACAGTCCTGTACGTGGAGCAGTCCTGTACGTGGAACAGTCCTGTACGTGGACCAGTACTGTAGGTGGAGCAGTCTTGTAGGTGGACCAGTCCTGTAGGTGGAGCAGTCCTGTAGGTGGAGCAGTCCTGTAGGTGGACCAGTACTGTAGGTGGAGCAGTCCTGTAGGTGGAGCAGTCCTGTAGGTGGAGCAGTCCTGTAGGTGGAGCAGTCTGTGGACCAGCAGTCCCAGTCCTGTAGGTGGAGCAGTCCTGTAGGTGGAGCAGTCCTGTAGGTGGAGCAGTCCTGTAGGTGGACCAGTCCTGTAGGTGGACCAGTCCTGTAGGTGGAGCAGTCCTGTAGGTGGAGCAGTCCTGTAGGTGGAGCAGTCCTGTATGTGGAGCAGTCCTGTAGGTGGAGCAGTCCTGTAGGTGGAGCAGTCCAGGTGGAGCAGTCCTGTAGGTGGACCAGTCCTGTAGGTGGAACAGTCCTGTGGACCAGTCCTGTAGGTGGAGCAGTCCTGTAGGTGGAGCAGTCCTGTAGGTGGAGCAGTCTGTAGGTGGACCAGTCCTGTAGGTGGACCAGTACTGTAGGTGGAGCAGTCCTGTAGGTGGACCAGTACTGTAGGTGGAGCAGTCCTGTAGGTGGACCAGTCCTGTAGGTGGAGCAGTCCTGTAGGTGGAGCAGTCCTGTAAGTGGACCAGGGGAGCAGTCCTGTAGGTGGAGCAGTCCTGTATGTGGAGCAGTCCTGTAGTTGGAGCAGTCCTGTAGGTGGACCAGTCCTGTAGGTGGACCAGTCCTGTATGTGGAGCAGTCCTGTAGGTGGAGCAGTCCTGTAGGTGGAGCAGTCCTGTAGGTGGAGCAGTCATGTAGGTGGAGCAGTCCTGTAGGTGGAGCAGTCCTGTAAGTGGACCAGTACTGTAGGTGGAGCAGTCCTGTAGGTGGAGCAGTCCTGTAGGTGGAGCAGTCCTGTAGGTGGAGCAGTCCTGTCCTGTAGGTGGAACAGTCCTGTAGGGGGGAGCAGTCCTGTGGGTGGAACAGTCCTGGTGGAGCAGTGGACCAGTCCTGTAGGTGGAGCAGTCCTGTAGGTGGAACAGCAGTCCTGTGTGGAGCAGGTGGAGCAGTCCTGTAGGTCCAGTCCTGGAGCAGTAGGTGGAGCAGTCCTGTAGGTGGACCAGTCCTGTAGGTGGAGCAGTCCTGTAGGTGGAGCAGTCCTGTAGGTGGAGCAGTCCTGTATGTGGAGCAGGTGGGTCCCAG
Source organism: Brachyhypopomus occidentalis (assembly GCA_020368025.1). NCBI lineage: Eukaryota > Metazoa > Chordata > Actinopteri > Gymnotiformes > Hypopomidae > Brachyhypopomus > Brachyhypopomus occidentalis. Next base: position 4,285,739 of record JAGXOD010000159.1, read on the forward strand.
TCCTGTATGTGGAGCAGTCCTGTAAGTGGACCAGTACTGTAGGTGGACCAGTCCTGTACGTGTAGCAGTCCTGTAGGTGGAGCAGTCCTGTAGGTGGAGCAGTCCTGTATGTGGAGCAGTCCTATAGGTGGAACAGTCCTGTAGGTGGAGCAGTCCCTGGACCAGTAGGTGGACCAGTCCTGTAGGTGGAGCAGGAGGTGGCAGTCCTGTAGGTGGAGCAGTCCTGTAGGTGGTCCCAGTAGGTGGACCAGTCCTGTGGAGCAGGTGGAGCAGTCCTGTAGGTGGAGCAGTCCTGTAGGTGGAGCAGTCCTGTATGTGGAGCAGTCCTGTAGGTGGAGCAGTCCTGTAGGTGGAGCAGTCCTGTAGGTGGACCAGTCCTGTAGGTGGAGCAGTCCTGTAGGTGGACCAGTCCTGTAGGTGGAGCAGTCCTGTAGGTGGACCAGTCCTGTAGGTGGAGCAGTCCTGTAGGTGGAGCAGTCCTGTAGGTGGAGCAGCAGTCCTGTAGGTGGAACAGTCCTGTAGGTGGAGCAGTCCTGTAGGTGGAGCAGTCCTGTATGTGGAGCAGTCCTGTAGGTGGAACAGTCCTGCAGTCCTGTAGGTGGAGCAGACCAGTCCTGTCCTGTGGACCAGTCCAGTCCTGTAGGTGGAACAGTCCTGTACGTGTAGCAGTCCTGTAGGTGGAACAGTCTGGTATGTGGAACAGTCCTGTATGTAGAACAGTCCTGTAGGTGGACCAGTCCTGTAGGTGGAACAGTCCTGTGGACCAGTCAATGGCTGTGTGGGAGGAGGCGTTCAATGAGGTTTTGATTATGAGACCACACACAAGTTACCACATTAATGGTTCCTCCATTTTCTCAGCCTTCAGAGTTTCTCTGTGAATATGCAGCTTAGAGTGGTTCTCAAACGGTTGTTCCAGCTGTGAAGAAGAAAGGTTTGGACACACTTCAAACAACATTTTAACTGAAATGAATCGTACCATTTATTGGTCACTATATCAAGTTAACCTGACAAAAATGTTCTTTCTTTTTCGTTTTCTATTTCTAGTTAATTTGTACTTACTGTCTATTTTTGATGCATCCGACAAGTGTTCATCATGAAAGGTTGTGACTGCGTCCCTTTTCTGTTCCATTAATCTTATGCTAATGTGTCAGACCATCACTCAATGATGTCACTCGATGATGTCACTCGATGATGTCACTCGATGATGACAGGCTTGAACAGAGTGTGTGTTGGTGACAGCTGATCCTAGTCATTGGGCAATTACCAGGCGTAGCTGGTGTGCTGTAGGAAGAGACAGGTTTTTAACCCCAGGGTCGCCACCCCACTGCCCTGCAGGGTTGATGGCTTTCTCACCTCCAGCACACCTGACACAGGTGGTGCGGAGCTGATTGGCTGGGTCAGGAGTGCTCGAGCAGGGAGATCCAGCCGTGGGGAACCATCAGACCACCATCAGACCGCCATCAGACCACCATCAGACCGCCATCAGACCGCCATCAGACCACCACCAGACCGCCATCAGACCACCACCAGACCACCACCAGACCACCATCAGACACTTTCATACACACTACTTGCACAATAAGTCTTAATGGGCTTCTCATTCCAAAGCCTATTGTTGGACTATGAGCAGATCCAGTAATTGTTGGACTATGAGCAGGTCCAGTAATTGTTGGACTATGAGCAGGTCCAGTAATTGTTGGACTATGAGCAGGTCCAGTAAGGCATGACTGATATGTTGAGCTTGTATGCTCATAAAGGTCTTCCATAAAAGTACTGATGTTCTCAGACATGCCTGTATCACAGGCCTATGGCTTTATTTCAAATGCATTTATAATATGTGGTTAAAGATAAAGCTCAAGCATTTAAACTGTATTTTTCACCTAGAAACAAATAAATAATGTCTTTAAATATTGTATCAAATACATTATACCCTTATTTTTGGTTTAAATGTTTAACATAATATTTATACTTGGCCTAGGCGTCATGCCCATTAACAGGGAGACCAGAGATGCTTTAAACAGCATCACGTTTTACCATTAAGGGATGATCTAACAATTACAGCATCACTTTAACCTTTAAGGGATGATCTAACAATTACAGCATCACTTTCACCATTAAGGCATGATCTAACAATTTTGTGATCAATTTCATTCATAACCACTTCCTTCCTGACCTGTATGAAGGACTGTGAAGCTTTTACAGGCAAAACAACTCTGCCATCTGACATTGGTCCTGCAAGAAATGACAAAACCTCAGAGATCAAAGGTCAGCCGCCCAGTGTGGCTGTCACGGCAACCCAAGAGCTGTCAGGGTGCAGTGGGAGGGGCTGACAGCATTCTACACTGTACCAGCAGAGTTGTGACGTAAGCCAGGCCTACTGAGTATCTGACAGGTGCAGATTAGTGGTGTTAGACCTAATTCAGAATTAGGTTTTAGGATAGGTATCACATCTTCTGTGTGTGTGTATTGTATTGGTACAGAAAGATGCCTGTGGTTAAGCTTTTGTTGTTTCTGGACACCTGAGATCTTACTGACTAATTAGCTACCTAACTTGCTTACTAAATATCTTTGTGCATCTTTATGTACAAAACAATGATGTCATAGGTCTGGTAAAAGCGATGTCAAATGCACCATAAACTGATTTAGATGCATATTTTGTGGTATGGTCTCTTTTGTGGTCTTTAAATCTATTTTTAGAAGTTTATCATTCATATTTTATCATTTTATTACATTGTTTTAATGTTGTTTTCTTCTATTATTTTAACGATTATTTGTCATTTTATTATTTTATTACCTTATATTATTATGTTTAGCTGAAAAAAAGTTGCTATTTGCATTAATGGTCTTTTGTCTCAAAACCCGAGAGCTGTAACACAAATATTCAGTGAGTTGTAGATGCTGAGACAAACAGTGTTACAACTCCTAGATGTCTCCCCGACATCTACTTGCTCAAAATCTTCCATAGCTCTGAATGACTGAACTGTCTGAGTCCCGCGCGTGGCCCCTGTTAACTCTGTCCGCGTGTTCTATCTTTTCCTGTTGCTTTGCGCAACAGATTAACCGCCTCTCGTGTTTTTCTCCTCACGCGGAAGAAAAAAATCCGACGGTTTGCTCCCTCAGTCGTGAGACGCTGATCCATAGGCCGTTTGGACATGGCATTTAACACACGATTTGTGCTCGCTGCGTTTTCCTGGTGTCACACAATAGGTTGTTATTACGCAGGTGGATTTAAGAGCCAATAAATCCATTCATCCTGTTTAATGTTGTGTGACAAAGGTTTGGTTAGCAGATAAGTGATAGAAATGTATCTGTAGAGAAATGTCACTGAATATTTATATTTCTGTAAGTAGTGGCATTGAGACGGCGAACTGGAAATGTTTATGAAAGCAAGGTCATGGGCAGACCTGTCATGTGAGATGTCTTAAGCCACATTTCAAGATTTGTTTAGAGATTTACAGTCATATGTACATCTGATAACAATCGTGTATAAAGACCCTTGGCTGTAGAAGGAATGAAATGTTCAAACTGAAGCAAACATACGTTTTGAGGCAGCTCTATGACAATATATATATATATATATATATATATATTTAAATTGTTTTAATGCTCAATTAAAATAATAAACAAATCACATTCTGCCTAAATTTATTCACTTAAATATGAGACTTTAATGAAACCGTTACTTTGAAATCCTGATGAATTTATTGCACAACACCAAGTAACTGCCATACTTAAAAGCCCACTCTTGTTCTCCACAGCAAATTCATTTTGTGAATCAACTTCAGATTGAGATCTGTTCGCGCGAGCACGCTTTAAAGGCGCATGCGCGCATAAACCGCAGTTCCCATTACAAATCCACTCACATTAGCAGCGTGAAAACATTTCTGTCAGGCATCTCTGATTAACTGCATTTCTTTGCATAGCGGACAAAATGGCCCGTAAGCTAGTCGATCCCCTATCAAAAACAGAAAGAAAAAGAAAACCCAAACATACACACAAAAAATTATAATGTGTCACGCATACTACTCTTATGTGACAGAACAAAGCTCGTTTAATGACCGGGGGGGGGGGGGGTCGTTCGTTTCTAGTCCGGAAATACAAATGTGTTCAAGTCCCTGAAAGTGAGGTGGAGAGGCCAGCGCGCGCTCACGTGGGCTGAAGGCTGCGTGAGCCGCCTCATTCGTTCGAGCTGCGCTGACACGGGCCAGGAAAGCGTGAACAAGGTGAGTATTGCTGCAACGCGCGTGTAGACCTAGTCGTCTGGCTTGTGTCCAAGCATATTCTGCTGTCTGACGTCTAGAAAAAACTGCGCTTTGAAGTTTTCCGCCTCGGGTGCTAAACTGCGTTTAGATGGTTGGATTATTTAAAGCATGATTACGAAATGACAACAGTTAAGTAGAATTTAAGCGTTTTTTTTCACGTCCCCAAAAGTCGTTAACCAGCTACAATCTCCGATTACCACAGCATGACGTAACTCTCTAAAACTATACATTTAAGTATATCATTTAAACAGTTGTATAACTGCATGTAAAAGTGGTGATCACGAGTGTCATATGTACACACGCACAGGCGTATTACCCACACTGCATAGTTATAATTTCACCTGTAGTGGGTGGTTGTCATTTTTGCTGTAGCAGACATTCCCAAAAGCCTGCTTTAGCTTCCTCGCATAAATAATCGGATTGAATAGAATCCAGTCTCACCAAACCCAGCAAAGATTAATAACAGGTCCAAAATGTGAAAATGTCAAGAATAAACAAGAATAAATACAAATAGATTTGAGCTTTTAGCCGGTCGAACTTGAGAGGAACTGAAAGGACAGCGTTTTATTTTTACCTTCAGAGAGAATAAAGTCTGGCGTCGGTGTCAAACCAGCGTCTCTGAAACATTAATGCTGGCGAATTTTCGCCTGAATGAAATCTCCATCGCCTGCTGCTCTCTCAGTCACCGTGTCCGTGTCACAAGACATTTCCCGTTTTTTCAGCTCCTTGATTCGAAGGATCCTCGTGTCCGTCCGGCTCTGTTCCTGAGGGGTTGGCGTTCTGGCAGCGGTTGGCGTTCTGAGACCGGCGACGGCTTTAAACCCTGCTTGCGGCACCAGCGCCTCTCACAGAGCCAGCGTCACCTCTGAGGGAGAAGCAGAGACAGAGGGAGAGCGACGGAGACGGAGGGAGACGGAGACAGAGGAAGAACCGGCGAGGACGTATGCGTGCTCTCCGGAATCCAGAGGAGACAGGACAGTTTGCACTCCGGATTCCAGAGGAGACAGGACAGTTTGCGCTCCGGATTCCAGAGGAGACAGGACAGTTTGCGCTCCGAGCCACTCCCCTTTGTCAGGTGTAGCTTCAGCACAGACTCCTAGCACCACACACACACGCACACACACCACACAGACGCATGCACACGCCGGCAGGAGCAGCACAGCGAGGCTGATCGAAGCGATTGGCACTTAGCGAACGGGATGCCGGCTGGAAACGCTGCGCTTGTGCCTCCGCGCTTGCTGGAGGCGAGAAGTATGATGGAGAGAAGCTCCACGCCATCGCGGAGAAGGCGCTTCCTCCAGAGACGCTGATGCACGCCGACGCGCACCCCCCCCCCAACCCCACAACCCCCACCGACTCGTCTGCCAGGAAGCGGTCGGTCCCTGAACTACTCTGCACTACGGCTACTGGCTCAGCGACGAGAACGAGAGCGAAAGAGAGACGGAGAGAGACGGAGAGAGAGGGAGAGAGAGGGAGAGAGAGAGAGTGCCGGTTGATGTGTTCTCTCTCTTCGGCCAGATTGCCGATTCCTCCTGTCCCTCTCTGCCCCGCTCTGCGGGACACGGGCTGATTCAGGATGGCGTCTGCGGACAGGCGTGGTGGGACAGGCCTTTAAAGCCACTGTCCGCTCGGCAGATGCAGGGAGCAGCGGGCGTGCGGCGGTGTGTCGTACCAGACAAGCTTCCCACCGCTCCGCGATAGAGCCCTCGCCTTACGGCGCGCCGACGAAGCCCTTCGGCATCCGGGACGATTGCATCAGCCGCGGCGACGGGATCCTCCTTCCCATCCGAGCCCCGTGCGGTTCCAGTTCTTTGTTTTTTCCTCTGCTTGTTTTTTTTCTCCTAATTTCCCGGAGCGGAAGGCAGCGCTGTGGCAGGAGAGCGCGGAAGGGAGCGTGTGTGGTGTTCCAGCTGCAGACGCCTCGTCTCTCTCTCTCTGTCTCTCTCCTGCCGCCGCGGCTGTGCTCGCGCGCGCGTGTGTGTGTGCGTCTGTGCGTGTCTGGCATCCGTGACGGTGCGGCGTGAGGACCGGGGTCGGAGTCGTCTGCGCTCCGTGTGCGGAGAGATCGCTGCCGTAGCCTGGTGACACGGCGATCAGCTGACTAGCGGTGGCATCCTCAGTTGTCCCCACCTCCACCGACTGGCGAGGGGGTAACCCCGCCTCTGGGTGAGGGTTCTGGGGCAGGGGGAGGGGTTTAGCGGCCTCTTCCTGATCTCTCCAGGGAGGTGGCGTTGCTGACCAGACAAGGGGCGTCTGGCATGCCTGCTTCCCTCCATCTGCAGCGTCAGGGCGGTGTTGACTTCCGAGCGGACGCGCTGGAGAAGAGGACCCCGCTATGAACACAGGAGGAGGGGAGGCAAAGCCAACAGGAGGGGACGTGGTTGGTGCTGCAGGTTCTGCTTCAGCAGTGCGACTGCCACAGGCGTAGGTGGAGGTGCAGTCTACGCCCGCTCGCTCTCTGTGGTCGTGTGGAGCGGGCACACTGCTCCACCGCGGCTCGCGTGGTCTCCCTGACCTTTCGCCAGGCCCCCTCCTCCTCCTCCTCCTCCTGCTCATCACCCCTGCAGCTCCCAAAGCGTTACCACGGCAGACAGACGCTCCACACGTGCGTGTCAGACGTGCAGTGACACTCATCTGCTTCAGGAGAAATGTGGAGAGAAACGATGACATACATACTTACAAATAAACGCCGTTTTCTCTCTGTTGGACACAGGGCGTTTATGATGTACTTTATCGTCACCCTGATACAGTCAGTAGACACTAGAATCCGGATTCTCCAAGCAAGTTTGTAGGTCATAAGAATCGCTCACAGACCCTGTACAGCCAATATATCTGTACCACTGAGCACTTAAAACTACTAAATGTCAAGTCCATTCCTGCCGTGAGTAATTGTTTGTGCAAATGTGTGTGTGACTGGACATATGTACATACGGGCATGTGTTTGTGTGTTTGTGTGTATGAAAGTGGACATATGTGCATATGGGCGTGTGAGTCTGGTCGCCATAAGCCTCATGTGGGCTGTGTGGGGGAGAGTGGCAGGTCTGCTGTGGGATAGGGGGGAGGGGGACAATGGCAGGTCTGGTGTGGGGTGGGGGGAGGGGGACAGTGGCAGGTCTGGTGTGGGGGAGGGGGACAGTGGCAGGTCTGCTGTGGGGTGGGGGGAGGGGGACAGTGGCAGGTCTGCTGTGGGGTGGGGGGGAGGGGGACAGTGGCAGGTCTGGTGTGGGGGAGGGGGACAGTTGCAGGTCTGGTGTGGGGTAGGGGGGAGGGGGACAGTGGCAGGTCTGGTGTGGGGGAGGGGGACAGTGGCAGGTCTGCTGTGGGTGGGGGGAGGGGGACATTGGCAGGTCTGGTGTGGGGGAGGGGGACAGTGGCAGGTCTGGTGTGGGGGAGGGGGACAGTGGCAGGTCTGCTGTGGGGTAGGGGGGAGGGGGACAGTGGCAGGTCTGCTGTTGGGATAGAGGGGAGGGGGACAGTGGCAGGTCTGCTGTGGGGTAGAGGGGAGGGGGACAGTGGCAGGTCTGCTGTGGGGTAGAGGGGAGGGGGACAGTGGCAGGTCTGCTGTGGGTTGTTTGGTAATTGCTCATATCGTTGGGGTCGCCACAGAAGGGCTCCCCTGCATTCTGGACAGGTGAGGGTGTTAACACGCCATATGTCCCTGAAATTTCCCACAATCACCAGGCCTGCCCGAGCCACCTGGCCGGAGGCACTGTAACCCCCCCCCTCTTAAGCCAAAACCCATCAGCCTCGCTGCTAGGGGCACAGGGGGAAACAGGCAGGCTAGTGGCTTTGTAATTGGAGTTAATCAAATTAATGCAATTTTGAAAAAAAAAAATGAAATGAGATGTTGTTTTCCTTTAATATAACATGTGCTGCAGTTAATCTGTTTAATTTTTTTTTATTATTATTTATTTATCAGCTTGTATGATGGCAGCTTCACAGAAGCATTTAATGGTTTATGTTCAGGTTGGTGTTTTACCATCCCATAATTTAGAGCTCTTATGTAGCATGCGTTTACAATGAAGACAGCCTTTGATCCACAGGACATATATAAATATGTGAAATTAAAGCAAAATAATGTTTCCTATGTTTTGTATGTCAGTGACAAGGACAAATAAGTAATTTACATCTATTTCAAACAGAATGCTTTGATTTCTCCTGATTTATCTTTTATTTATTTTGCTTTTTTTGTGATTATACCTGACTGTGTGTGTTCTGCCTTCACCACGTGGCTATGGAGCGCTACAGCCTCTCTTCACATCTCTATAGAGCCACAACTCCCAGGGCCTTCACCCAGGTTTTGTTCTAGAACATTCCACCATTAAAATGAATAACTGTACACAGTTTAGTTGGTTTAGTGATGAAACAGGTGTCTGCAGCAGACAGTTCTTAAAAAGAACTAAATCAACCCCAGTAATATTACAGAAATGTCACGATTCTTTTTCACCACTGGATCGAGCACAAACGATGGTTGCCTTTGTGCAGACTTCAGAGGGATAAGACAAGACAGAACAGGACGACAGCCAACACATTCAAAAGCTTAAATGTTTCTATATAGTTTTGCATTGTCTACATTTTTAATCCCTCCTGTTATCTCCCTCTCCCTCTCTTACACACACACACACACAAACTCCTTCTGCAATTTAAAAGACACCAACCCCCACAAAGCACACACACACACACACACACACACACACTCCAGCTCTTATCTGCAAGCTCAATCTCAGATCTGTCCCTTGCCCATCAGGTGTGAAGAGGTTGCCATTTGGCTGTAATTGGTATTCTGTCACTTTGTCACTCTGGTGGAAAATGTGCCTCAAATGCAGTCCTGGCCATTTCAGCTCTGATGGCCATTCTTCATCTTTTAGCTGGAGTTGGCAGAGAATGCGTGAGCCTTCCACTCACAGTGCTTCTGGACACACAATAGCCTTCTCTTTTTAGCCCAGCAGAAATAGTCACTATTGATCTGTTTAGACATTATAAGATCACAGGACTACACG
>JAGXOD010000159.1:4300000-4325000 GCA_020368025.1 Brachyhypopomus occidentalis
GGACAGGGACTTGGATTTCAATTTTGAGTCGGGTGCTGGTTCTCACTTCGAGTTCCCCGATTACTGCACACCCGAGGTGAGCGAAATGATTTCAGGGGACTGGTTGGAGTCAACCATTTCTAACTTGGTGTTCACGTATTGAACTACGAAAGTAAAGGAGTTGTCTTTGCAAGAAAAATAAACAAAAGGAATGCCAGAGAGGTAGGCTAAGTTTGTATAATAGGCTACAAAATGACGGTCCCGCCAAGGAACAGACGGCAAGCGCAGATCAACAAAGCCAGACGCCTGCGCGAGACTGCAAGGATCTAAAGGTATTTGCTGTGAGAGCTGAAGATGTTTGCCCGTGTCTGGCAAGAAGACAGGAAGATATTAATGCGTCCGACTCGGGGGAGAGTAAGATCGTTCTGGTGGAAAAAACACACACTCGGTCTGAACTGGAAAACTGTGATTGATTTGCACGTACATGAAGACAGACTTTGGTCGGCTGTTTGAAACAATTTTACTGAAAGGGACAATTGAGAACTTTTTTCGAATCGCCAAGTGAACTTCATTACTTAAGAGGTACAGATATTGGCTGTATTTGGGCTGTTTTCCGTCATGGTGGATTTATTAACAAGGTGGGTTGACTTGAGGCAAAACATTTATATATAAAAAAGAAGAAACGCATGTTTTCTGTCCTCTCTTGTATTGAGCTCTTTGTAAGACTGTCGAACAGTTAAACTAGCGGTAGGGTTATTTAATGGGATAGATGGCCCCATGTTTGGTTCCTTCTTAAAGGGAAAATAATCACCAGCTGTTTTCATTCTTAACTTCAGGATTCAAACACAACAAAAAAAAAATCTGTGCTGAACTTTATAAATTCAGGACCAAAATTCTCCTGTTGTTTTCCAGGTGTTACGTATAGAGAAATACTCTTGTTTTGTCATCATTGTGTTTCCTTTCTACGTGTGTTCAGATGCCATTTTTATATGGATGTATTTATATACTGGCCAAACGTTTTGGACTTTTTTTTTGTTCTTGTCGGTCTCGTCATGGACACCCACACCGTCTGTCTCCTTCTCCGAAGAAGGGCTAGAGTTTTAACTTTTGATTTTTTTCTATATTTAAATGTAGACTTTTGACACTTAAAGAGAGGAAACGTTCGATTATTTTCTCAGTGTATTTTTGTACAAATATATATAAAAGGGGGTGTCAATCGGTGTATATCGCTGTTTGGATTTCCTAATTTTAAGAACCAGGTTGGCTGGTTATCTCAGAATCAGCCTCCTGTACATGTTTACAGGTTCAATCTGCAGGCGTCTTAAAGACACAGTCTCGCTTTTCGATATCCCAGTATAGCCTACATGTGCTTCGACACGAGGACTTTGAAAGGACATTTCTACATTTCACTTCTGATCTTGCTGAATACACAGAGATTGTAGCTTTAAAATGACCAGTTTCTTGGAGTGGCGTTTTATATCGAGAAGTTCGGTTTTAACCACTGGACGAAAAATAAACCATTAAGCATCAAATTGCCGATTTGAGTTCGCAACGATTATGTACTGCGTTCTTCATTGTATTTCAATATTTAATCTTTTCTACTTGTCGGCTAAGTATAGCTAATTGTTTTAGTATCTTATGGCATGGTGAATAGATTTTGTATTTCCGATTCAGGTTTATAGCTGTTGTGTTTAAAAAAAATAAAATAAAAAAAGATTAAAAATAAGGAAAATCGTGAAAACATCTTTGTACAGTTAACTTTATTATAAGCAAAAAGATTGTGTGTTTATGTATGTTTCGCTATACCATGACAGGCACTAGAGCAGCGGTCTTTATACACGTTTTCGCTTAGCTTAGTTACTTTAAAGATGGTTGCTATGGATTTTGTGTGTATGTATGTATGTTTGTGTGTGTGTGTGTGTGTATGTATATATATATATATATATATAATTAACTTTATTTTCATTCATTCTGTGCAATATGCTGTGTAGAAATTTTGTTTTGTCTAATCATGCCATAACACATTTATTTTGAGAGAAAATCTCATGCCAACTAAATGTGTCACGTCACTGCCTGTCAGATTGTTAATATACTCCTGTACAGACCTTTTTTTTTTTTTTTTTCCAAGAAGGAAATAAAATCAGCTGGAACTGAACCCTAACACTTCCCAAAGCCTGGCTGTCTCTTCTGGTGTGTGTAAGTGGGAGGGTCCACCATGGCTCCACACATGCGTGGCCGTTTCTAATGCATGCTGAGCACATGTCTGATTCTTCTAACTCTTACCCTACAAAATGCACGCGCCATCTCAACTCCAGATTTTAATTCAGGGTATTTAGGGTGTTTAGGGCGTTTAAGGCGGTGTATGTGTTTATATTTGCTGGGTTATATGTCCAGTTCCTTCCTGTGCTGTAGCTCAGGGTTATGTGGACTGTGCCGGCGCCAGCACTCTGGTTCAGTGTCACCTGAATCCATCTCTGAAACGGCTGAAAGGTGATCCGCCATCCATTGTGGCTTGGTGAATTCAGATGCTGCATGTATCTCATACTACATCCCCTCCCCCCTCTCCAGACAGTCTGTTTTGAAGGAGGAGGAGGAGGGGGCGGGGCTTGGGGGGGGGGGATGGGCAGCCAAACCCCACCAGCACCCCACACAACCCGGCATGGTTTCACTGATCTCAGGCTCCTGCTCAATAACAGCACATTTAATACCCCGCAAGCATATCCCTTCACTTAACGCATCATGCTGTTAATCTAAGGAATAACGTAATGGACATACTGACTCAAACCTCCCCCCCCTTGGCATTGTCATCACCGTGGAAACCAGACTCCATTGTGACTGGTGGGAAGAGAAGAGGACTGACTGTGTGCCCGCTCCACACGGCAGCACCCCAGAAAGCCGTCCGACGGTTTACCCACGCTAGGGGTGTGAGACGGGCGGCACAGCGCCTCCCGCCTGTCTGTCTCAAAGGAGGCAGGCGAAGAGAGAGACAACAGTCAGATACACAGTGAGAGTATTGTTAGGAAAGACTTGTGTGGGCGTGCACGTTGTCTGCGTGAATGCATATTACATGACTATTACTGTTCGCTATGGAAGAATGAGGTTTTATTTATGTATTTTTAGGAGGCAGCTTCCTGGAGGTGGTGGACCAATTTTTGTAAAGGGAAGCAAGTGTGAGTGTCTAGTTTTTATTGTCTTCGGGCTTTTTGAAGGAAGCCCAGTCTTTTCTAAGCTTAAAGAACAGACAACATAAGGTGTCACCACTCAGTTGATGTAGAGCGGTTTTGCACCAACTGTCTGAGAGATTCATACTCCTAGTAACCCACTAGATACTTTGTCATATGAGAAATCTTATAACTCAACAACAAATAAATATTTCTCTGTAGTAACATGTTTTTTTTAAGCGGTGTAAAAAAGGTTTTAATGTTTGACGGATCTGATCCCAGAACAGCATTCATGGCATGTGGGGGATATAAACCCAAAATGGGCAACACAGATAATGGCCTTACAGCAACACCTTATCGAAGAGTAAAGCTCAACCAAACCTCGCAGCTCTGCACAGGTTTGGGCTTTGGGTGTGTATCAAAACAGCCTTAGAGTCCCTGTGATGCACTATCATCGTGCATACTGCAGGGTTCTGCTGCCTGAGGACTCGTGGCTGGATCTGATCAGTGTCACGTGTGTTAACATAAACATGTGGTCGCACCGTCCACCTCCCCGCCGCCATCACCATCTCCACCATGCCACTGCCCCCCCCCCCATAAATATATTAAAAATAAATACATTTTTGAAAACAAAAATGTGATGCTTTTTCATGGACATGCAGTTGAATAGAGGGTCATCACTGAAGGAAGAGACCATTGTAATTGCAGGCTGATTTATGGAGTGTAGTCAGGTGCTGACCATATGTAGTTGAAATATTAATCAACAAAGAATAACCATAATGCTGTTTGATTTGCTGTGTAATAACAAACAAATGAATAAATACATAAATAAGGTTAATGTAATGTGGAAGTGACAACGGAAGGCAAAAAGGGGACTAATTAGTTTGTGTTGGTCTTATTACACAGTGACTTTTTATCTCATTATTGATAGTAGACTATTAAGTTGCCCTATTGGATAAATACAGGGTATTCAAAATCTGGCTAAAGTTTGTAGGGCTCTGATTATTTTTGTAAATTCCAGCTCTGCCCTTCTAATCTGTTTATCTAGCGAGGAGCGAGGTTTCAAGTAAACAATAACTTCGTCAACCTAGTGGTATAACAGGGAAATACATGCAATTACATTTGAGTTATGTGCCATCAAGCCAAGACTTATAGAGCAGATACGAAAAACACAAAGCCTTTTATCACCCAAATATACAAATTCATTGCTTTTAGAATAGAACAGAATTCTGTGCAAAAGTTTACGACTTCTGCACAGTTCAATCAATTAAATATACTAAATTATTCATGCATTCCTCCTGACGTCACAATGCATATAATAAGCCATACAGTGTACATTCTGCGAAACACATATAGGACCCGCTAGGAATGATCCATCTCTAAGTGGTCCGTTATTACCAGAGCACAATGGAACTCGTGGGAAGAGTTAATTGAGTTGCATGCAATTACACAAGGTTTTCCCCCTGGCTCTGACAGAGAGCTCACATAGACAGACAACTGCGTTATTGTTTACCTGAAACCTTTCTTGTTCCTCGCTAACAACATTCAACAACTTTCATAAAGGGCTACTGAGGCTTCATTTGCTTCCTTTGGTCACCTTTCATTAGATATATTAACACAGTCCCCATGGGCTTGCAGTGTATTCTTGATTTTCCGTAATTACAGATAAAAACAAATCTGATTTTTATTTGATCATCTTATCTCCCGGAGATGAGCGACAACGAGATGGTAAGTTAAAGTATTCGCACGAAACTCTAGATGGCTTTTGAAATTAAATAAACGGATAAGTGTTAAAAGTCCCGCGTGCACATAAGACGCGCAGTTGCACACCTTCCAATCCTATGCAATTTCAGAGCCCTTGATATTCTTATATTTAATTATCACAAACACGAGTCTGACGATTATCGCGAGAAAAGTTGCCTCGCTCTTCATTCCAGCGTTTTTTTTGCCATAAAGTTTAAACACTTTGCGTCCGGATGGCCACTCCCATCTTGCGAGCCGCATCACATTCCCCAAGCTAAGATAGAAATATCTGATGTTTAGTTGTGTTTTGTTGATTTCTTTTAAATTTTCATTCTTTTTATGGTCTCGTGTTGAAAACGGCCTTCCACATTTACTTTAGCGTTAATTAGTTAGTTAATACAAAGTCTGTGTTGACAGAAAGTCGGCATTTTAGGACTTTGGGGAAGTATGGCTATTTTGTGCATGCATCGAATACTATATCGACCAAATCATAATTAAATCGTAGCCAATCTTCATATCCAGTAGGTTGAAGTGGGTATCCAGCGGTTTCCAGCTAACTCACACCCTTTGTTGTTGTTTAGTTGTGTGTAGAGGGCGGGACTCAAACTGAAATGAACAAGGCGCGGCCAAGAAACCCCTTCACACGTGTAGACAAAGGGACCCATCAACACAACCAAAATACCCACTTCCAAACTTTTTCCTTGGATACCACCGCACACCACCAACCAGCCAAACACTCAGGTGAGTTTTTGCGTTGCACACATCATGGTTAACCACGGCAAGAATTGATTTTTATGTATGATTCTTATGTTCAAAAGTTCTCTGAGAGTTGGTGCGTCAGCTCGCAAAGTTGAACAAAAAGCAGGAGACCGCGCTTTGTTCGTCGCAGAGCTCTCAATGCAGATTTGGGATGCTCAAACGTAGTTATCCATAAAACACGAACAGTATTATTACCATGAGCCCAGTGGATTTGTTTACGTTCAAAAACTTAAGTGATGTTTTTATCGCCGTCTCTTTGTGGTAGTTGGTTACGCACGAATACATAGCTGTCAAAAGTTGATTGGCGAAAAGAAGTTCGCCGAAAAATATACATAAATAATATATTTTGTTCCCGCAAATAAACTGCAGATGATTTATAGCTTACAGAAAAAGCGCAGACAAGAAAAGCTTTCGAATAATGTAGCTGTAACAATGTGCCAAACATCCCCACTTATCGGAGGCTGTAAAGCTGTTGTTGAAACATCTCATTTTTATATATTATGTTGAATAAAACTGCTCGCGTAAATACATTTTTCCTGTGTGCAATTTGCGAGTCTTTGTCGAGAGTCGCGCAACAGGATACGGACAGCAAAATGTTCAGACGAGCAACAGGTACAATGGACGTTCGGTCCCGGTCCTTTGTTAGGGAACTTAGGCACACGGTCGTCTCCCCTTTGTTCTGCACCGCTTGCAAATGTAAGTACGTTAACCAGCCAAAATGCTCGAGTTATACGTTGTCGCTTCATAACGAAACATAGCAGCACATTCCGCTCAACTCCAGCATTATGCCCCATGTTGACTTTTCAAAATAGATCAATTAGATGGCAAAAATTCATCAGTGTCTTTGTACTTTTAAGAACAATGCAGTACAGTATGGTCGTTAAGAAACATGGCTAAAGTTATACTTTGTGTTTAAAAAAAAAGGTTAGATACATAATACTTTGCTTAAAAAGAAATATCTAAAATATTATGCTTCCTACAATTATTCCACGCTTTCTAACTAGATTCATTTCCAAGTACAGGTTTTATTGCTTTGTTAAAATATGTAGTGCGTCGATAGGACTAACACTATACAGAGGTTATGATACATACAAGATACCATTGGGCGATCTGTACGCTACTTTTAATTCTAGAGGTAAAGTTCATTACCTGTTAAGTACAAATTTCTTCCAGTTTTCAAAACCCGTAACCAGTAGCCCATCTTTCTCGGAAAGATGCTCGAATTCCATAAACTTTTTTGTTTTTGTTTTTGGAAGTTTTTGGATTGACCTAAAATAACTTTGTAACTAAAATCCTAAAATAGTCATCCAAAATATTCACCCAAATAGTTAAAAAAAACCTTCCGATCATATGCTATCTTTTTCAGGGAGACCTGGAATACACACAACATTTCAAAGTCGCAAGTATTTGATCTAACGCAAATGGCAGCTGCAAATGTGAAGCACGTAGAGCGTCTGATGGAGTGAAATGTTCGCTGTACATCAGGGCATCGTTCGGTTAACATTTATAACACGCCTGTGTGTTGCAGGTCTGTGGACGGAAGACGAAACTCCACTGAAATAGGGACGCGTGCGCTGCGTTTTGGGAATTTAGAAGATGGAGATTTTTGCAATGCTACGATGTCAGGATTACCCGCAAATATCATTGGCCGACACTGGAATATTACTTTGCCTTGGGATTACTTTACTATTCCTGAGGAAATTATGCGCTTACTAAGATTCCTACAATGGAAAGAATATTGTAAGTATATTGTATTGATTTATTTGATTGGTTTTATTTGACTGCTTTTTAATTGTTTGTTTTTTTCCTATCATGAACCCTAACGGGGTATCGTGTGCCCTAACGGGGTATACTAAAGGTACCTAAAGGGGTAATTGTTACTTTTCTAACAACTGTAGAAAAGTAAAATTCATATAACAGACTCCACGCCAAATACGGCGCAGTGGCGCAGAAACCCGCTGTAGATACAACACCGCTGATGTCATCTGGGCCCTGGTAGTAAGGCCTAGTAGCGTGGGTAGTGTGTATTTTTCTTATGTTTCAGCAAATGAAAACATCGCCAAAACAGTAAATAGCAGTAGAATAAAATTACTGACTAGAAAGTGAAAATGAGGTTGCAATGGGTAAACAGTTAGATATAGCTTCATTTCTGAGGTGTTTCGTATGATTAAGACGGCTGTATGCAAATATAATATTGCTATATTTATTTCAGAGTTGTAATGTTTTTCAGCAGGAGCCGAGCTGGACAGCGTCTCGTTGTTTGTCAGGGAACGAGGCCTTGGGTTTTCTCTCGGGGAAAACGCTCGAGACTATCGAGTTAGTTAATCACATCAAAAATCCGCCTTGTTTGTGCTTGGACCGTACTCTATGCTCTGACATTCACTGAGAATAAAGTGAGCGCTGTGAAGTTGTGTCGGAGGGAGCGAAGTATCTCGCATTACAGCATCTATCCATGATGTCATTACGAGCCAATGAAATGCGAGTGGGAGCTTTTGCAAGCAGGCAGCGACCACCCACTGCCCCCCTTAGTGCCAGCGCACACGTTTTCGCCACGCTGACGGCGGCAGTGAGCGCGCGGAGAGATGATGAAATGCAGCGTGTGCTGCAGCGGTAGATGTTGGCGCGCGGATGGAACTAGGCAGGAGCGAGGATGTGCGAGGTATTGTTGCATCCTCTGAGAAGGGTGTACTTTGAGCTGCATATGTTTACAGATGTATGTAATAAATAAATGAATTATATATAATAAATAAATGAATTATATATATATATATATATATAATATATATATATATATATATATATATATATATATATATATATATATATATATATATATATATATATATTGAATATAAATGAATATATTATTCATTTATTTATTACAACCATTTGTAAACATATGCAGCTGAGATCCAGATATCAATCTCCTTCTATTTGATGAATAAAATAAACATTTCCTGTGTTTTACTGCACCATACAAAAAGGATACAGAATAATTTAGTTATTGCAGAATACTTTATATATATATATATATATATATATATAAAATGACGAGTGAAGAGTTCTGAAAGACGCAATGGTGTAAGTTGCTGACTATAGGTTGACTATAGGTTGATTATAGGTTGATTATAGGTGTATCTCAATGCCAAGTATGACACCCTGTCCACGCAGTGACATCACGTGCAGGGATGAGTCACGCAGTAATCTGCAGACGGTTGCATATGATTTCACCAGCAGCCTGTGAGCAGAGCTGGACACGGGACACGGGACCTAGCGACAGCCCACATGTGCCATACTTCCTGCTCTTCCTCCCCCCGTCCACCTGTTGCCGCGTGCTGCGCTGTTGCCGCTGGTTGCCGCGGCGACCGTGCAGCCGGGCTGGGGCTGGAAAAGTGCGAGGCCTCGTAGGGCTGGTCGGTGTCCCGCGGCTCTGCGGCGTCTCAGGAAGCGACCCGCCACTACGAGCCGAGTGGACGGTCCCTTCAGGGCCTCACCGTGGGAGTCCCGCTGTCCCTCAAGGCGCTTCTGTGCAGTGTGCGCTATGTTTAGAGGAGTTTCTTTTATTAGCTAAATAAATAAAAGGATCTGTGGTCCTGCTGAGCTTGGAGAGGAGGGCTGTTGTGGTGAAGCAGGCGACCAGGACAGTCAGACGTGACGGAGAAGCTCGTTGCTCCCTTCAGTGTGCAAAGGCGGAGGTTTAAAGCACGAAAGGTGGAGGTTTAAAGCACGAAAGGCGGAGGTTTAAAGCATGAAAGGCGGAGGTTTAAAGCACGAAGCCTGCCTGTATTGGTGTGTTGCGTCTGGGCTAAATCTGCAGTGTGCAGCCTCTGTGTAACAGTGCAGTCGTAGCTGTCTGCCAGAGGGGGCAGATGTCTATGTCTATCAGTCTATGGGACAGATGTGCTTATTCTGTAATAAATGCATCCTCATGTAATACAGAGCTGTGCTGAACAGCACATGGGCCACTGAGCCGCAGTGGAGCAAACGGCAGCACCACCTTTACCTTCTACTGTCTCTTTGTTTATTATCGGCACTTGTGGGTGGAGTAGGTCTGTGGGCTCGTGTGCAGTCTATTACAGCGCCATTACTGCGCTGGCTTCAGAATGAGATTTTGTCTAGGAGGGATCCAGAAAGCAGCTGGTTAAACCCCCCCCCCCCCCCCCCAAGCCAGAGCAGCTACAGACACAGTGCAGGGGGCTACAGACTACACACACAGTGCAGGGGCTACAGACTACACACACAGTGCAGGGGGCTACAGACTACACACACAGTGCAGGGGCTACAGACTACACACACAGTGCAGGGGGCTACAGACTACACACACAGTGCAGGGGCTACAGACTACACACACAGTGCAGGGGCTACAGACTACACACACAGTGCAGGGGGTTACAGACTACACACACAGTGCAGGGGGCTACAGACTACACACACAGTGCAGGGGCTACAGACTACACACACAGTGCAGGGGGCTACAGACTACACACACAGTGCAGGGGGCTACAGACTACACACACAGTGCAGGGGCTACAGACTACACACACAGTGCAGGGGCTACAGACTACACACACACAGTGCAGGGGGCTACAGACTACACACACAGTGCAGGGGGCTACAGACTACACACACAGTGCAGGGGCTACAGACTACACACACACAGTGCAGGGGCTACAGACTACACACACAGTGCAGGGGCTACAGACTACACACACAGTGCAGGGGCTACAGACTACACACACACACAGTGCAGGGGCTACAGACTACACACACACTACAGACTACACACACAGTGCAGGGGCTACAGACTACACACACAGTGCAGGGGGCTACAGACTACACACACAGTGCAGGGGGCTACAGACTACACACACAGTGCAGGGGGCTACAGACTACACACACAGTGCAGGGGCTACAGACTACACACACAGTGCAGGGGGCTACAGACTACACACACAGTGCAGGGGCTACAGACTACACACACACAGTGCAGGGGGCTACAGACTACACACACAGTGCAGGGGGGCTACAGACTACACACACAGTGCAGGGGCTACAGACTACACACACAGTGCAGGGGGCTACAGACTACACACACAGTGCAGGGGCTACAGACTACACACACAGTGCAGGGGCTACAGACTACACACACAGTGCAGGGGCTACAGACTACACACACAGTGCAGGGGGCTACAGACAGACTACACACACAGTGCAGGGGCTACAGACTACACACACAGTGCAGGGGCTACAGACTACACACACAGTGCAGGGGGGCTACAGACTACACACACAGTGCAGGGGCTACAGAGACACACACAGTGCAGGGGCTACAGACTACACACACAGTGCAGGGGCTACAGACTACACACACAGTGCAGGGGGCTACAGACTACACACACAGTGCAGGGGCTACAGACTACACACACAGTGCAGGGGCTACAGACTACACACACAGTGCAGGGGCTACAGACTACACACACAGTGCAGGGGCTACAGACTACACACACACAGTGCAGTGGGGGCTACAGACTACACACACAGTGCAGGGGGCTACAGACTACACACACAGTGCAGGGGCTACAGACTACACACACAGTGCAGGGGCTACAGACTACACACACAGTGCAGGGGCTACAGACTACACACACAGTGCAGGGGCTACAGACTACACACACAGTGCAGGGGCTACAGACTACACACACAGTGCAGGGGCTACAGACTACACACACAGTGCAGGGGCTACAGACTACACACACAGTGCAGGGGCTACAGACTACACACACAGTGCAGGGGCTACAGACTACACACACAGTGCAGGGGGGGCTACAGGGGCTACAGACTACACACACAGTGCAGGGGCTACAGACTACACACACAGTGCAGGGGGCTACAGACTACACACACAGTGCAGGGGCTACAGACTACACACACAGTGCAGGGGCTACAGACTCACGCATTTCCCTTTTTTGTAACTTTTTACTTTTACTCCACTACTTTTGAATTGAAATATCTTACTTTTTACTCCACTACATTATGCGAAATCTGTCGTTACTTCCGGTTTCATGTGTTCAATAAAGTAACGTCAAAACAAAGCACGCGCACCAGTCAGCGTTCGGTTCAAAGGCGCTGCACGCGCAGCAATCAGCGTACAGTTGAACGGTAACGCAACAGCGTTCACGTTAATACCGGTAATACAACAGCATGAAAGAAAATATACCTACTTAAAAATGGATGAATCTACTGATTATAACGTGCCACACAATCCACGGCCTTATTTGGGCACATTTTTTGAAGTAGTCGAGGAAAAAAAGACTCGGTGGTATAATGATTCCAAGCGCCTCTCTGCCTCAGGATCACTTGATTTCTTGCTCCAGAAATTCCCCATCCAGTTTAAGGAAGCACGTACAGGTTAGATAATTTTATAGGCCTACTGGTCATTTACCTTAGTGAGAACTCTAACAATATCAAAAAATATGCAGCCAACCGTTTCTTTGTGTTTGTTAAAATAAGTCGGACATTGTCATTGTATACATGGTTAGTTATCTAGCTAGCTAAGTAGGCTATTGCTAGTACACGACCGAAAACTGCCTTAGTAACGCACTCGGCGTGTAGCTAGCTAAGTTAGCCAGCTAGTTATTTGTTAGCTGCTAGTTGATATTTTGTCTTAAGGTTTGTGCTTTGGCCTATGCTAAAACTATCTAAAGTATTCTGCAATAACTAAATTATTCTGTATCCTTTTTGTATGGTGCAGTAAAACACAGGAAATGTTTATTTTATTCATCAAATAGAAGGAGATTGATATCTGGATTTGCAATTGCAAATAAATATTTAACCAAAATATTGCTTGTTTGCAAAAAGTTAGGCTACTTCATAGCCACTTGGTGCTACCAAATGGAAATTACACGCCTTGTGTGTTTTCTGCTTATGATCATTTTAATAAGCAACAAAACTAACACTATAAACACAGAATTAATAATATTAAAAATTTTTGTGTACAAAGAGTCTGAGTTGAGTTGAGTCTGTTCACATAAATGAGCTGATTATGCAAGAGTCATGGTATAGAGATAACAGGATATCAGAGCTTTATTAACTGATGGTACGTTACTTTCAATACTTAAGTACATTTGAAGGCCAATACTTTTGTACTTTTACTCAAGTATTGGACTAAAGGGAGGACTTCTACTTGGACTGGAGTAATGTTTCACTTTGGGTATCTGTACTTTTACTCAAGTACGTGGTTTGTGTACTTTGTCCACCACTGCGTGGGTGGTGTAGAGGTGGAGGAGGGTGAGAGGCGTGGGTGGTGTAGGGGTGGAGGTAGTCAGATCACTTGGCCTGTCTGCATGTCTGCTGAGCTGAGAATCCTGGGCAGCATGACGGTGCAGCTGCGTAAGATCGGGAGAAGCGGCGTGTAGTTCAGCTGAGAATACGGACCGAAGCCTCACACACCGCCCCTCTGCGTCGTCCGCGGCAACCGCAACTGCCTGGCTCTCCGTCCCTACTGCAATAGAATACTCAGGCATGCATATAAATGTAGGCACTGCAGGGAGCGCGCACTTTACCAGCCATGTAACCTTTCTAGCCACACCCACTTCCACTAGCCATGCCCACAGATGGACCACTGCTTACATGACTATTCTGTACTCTGAAGGCAGCGTCTGCTGTTAAACATTCATCGCCCCTTTTGAGTGTCTTGTTTTGACAACAGAGTAGAGGTTGGCCACATGTTTTGGTTACACAATGATTCTATAAATGCAATAGTAAATACTGTTTGTGCGTGCACTTATGTATAAGACATGCGCTTTTCTATATACATTCACAAATATCTCACATATGGCAAACAGCTTGCAGGGTTACAGGGTTCATCCCCAGTTAGCCCCAGACACACAGTTCAGAAGACAGTGATTTTAAACCACACTCAGCGTGCTTTTGGGATATAGTCAGTCCACGTTATTGGACATGAATGCATGTTTTAATATTCTATTCATGTACTCCAGAAACACTGGGTCTGAAAAATGAAACTGTGACTTTGGGTTTAAAGGGCAGAACCTCAGCTGTAATTCAAACCAGATCTTCAAATGTGTTTCCATCTGACTGAACCATACGCAGCTCTTTCCTTTCTATGTGCGCCACTTCAAAGGACCAGTAGTGTCTGTGAAAGTTAATGTATCAACGTTATTGTGATTAGGTCTAGGCGCCAAATCCTTCGCAGTAAATGACTGTGTAATGTCAGCCGTGAGCTTCCTGTCAGCTCCGTCCTTCTCCGCCGTGTCTCTCATGCTGTTTTCGGTTCCTGCTTTTGTCTTTTTGCTTTCGGTTCTTTATGTAGTTGGCGACGTGCGCGCTCAGTGAGATGTTTGGGGGAGATCTACCCCCAGAGCTCTCAGGGGCTGTTCTGCTAGGGCTGTTTTTGGGGTCACTGTACTACAGCAGGGCGAAGCCCAGTCCTCCACAGTGTAGAGGCGTTAGGTCGGATGCGAGTGTTGAAGGATCCCTCCACCTCAAAATTCCCCCTGCTGCTGTCAGAGGTGGAGTCCTCAGCAAGGTGCAGTGAGGCAGGTCTACACACACACACACACACACACACACACACACACACACAACTTCCTGGATCCCTGACGGTAACAACCCACACCCAGAACCTCCTGGATCCCAGACGCTAACAACACACACAGAGAACCTCCTGGATCCCAGACGCTAACAACACACACACAGAACCTCCTGGATCCCAGACGCTAACAACACACACCCAGAACCTCCTGGATCCCAGATGAAGGGCCCCACGTTCCTCTGATCCATTCATACTCTTGTCATTCCATCACCGTGGCACACATTAACCTTTCACCCTTCATCTCATTGGCCCATAAAGACCATCATCCGTCTTTGAGCTCCATGGGCTTTTAGTGCACTGCGCAGGAAGGTGTGTTCTGGGGCTCCTCCTGAGGTACAGACTCAGCTCGCGACCGTGCAGGAGCCACACGTCTGCGTTCCTCTCCACTCTCTCGTCAACAGCGCCGGAGATGCTTGTTTACACGATCCGCCTTTAACTAATATCCCAGAGAGAATGTCAACATGCTCGTGAGCGCACGCGCTTGCTTGGACGTGATTGGCTGTAATTGGGCCGTTGGTTCCCACGCCAGTCAGACCTTTTGCGGTTCACCTGTAGAGTTCCTCTTTCGCGTGTGTGTGTTTGCACACACACTATTTCCGCAGCCTGCTGCCGTCCGACCCGCTCGCGATAGGCAGAAAGAGGTGTTAATAGCAGGTTAAGGAGAGAGGGAGGCACCACACACCCTGAGGCCCCCCCGGAAAGCTCAGGACAGTAATGATATCTCGTGCGGTAATGACCTGGGTCGGGACACGTGCAGGACTGATGCAGAGAGAAAAGGAAGTAACAGCTGCATAAAGTATGCTAGTGTGTGTGTGTGTGTGTGTGTGCAGCTCACAGGTGCCATTGTCTGAACATCTGAACATGGTGGTCATGGCAAGAGATTGGCCCTGCTGACCTCTGATGTGTAAATATACCACATCTAATTTAAAATAAAGACCTGAAAGTATCTGCTTTATGTCTAAGTGATTCTGAGGTCCAGGGCATGATGGGTAGTCCACATTCTTCCATACTGATGTAAGCTGTAAAACGAGAACTGAAGTGCATTCTGGGTTAACTGGGTGTGGCTGGAGAGAGTTGGTGTGGTCCTGGTGGCGTAGTCTGCTCTGCAGACTGAGGAAACAGAAGTAACACGTAAACATTCCCTCCACGTGTGCCTGTCCTCCACGTGAACATTTCCTCCACGTGTGCCTGTCCTCCACGTGAACATTCCCTCCACGTGTGCCTGTCCTCCACGTGAACATTTCCTCCACGTGTGCCTGTCCTCCACGTGAACATTCCCTCCACGTGTGCATGCCGTCCACATGAACATGCCCTCCACATGAACATTTTCTTCATGTGAACATGCCCTCCACGTGAACATGCCCTCCACGTGAACATGTTCTCCACGTGAACATGCCCTCCACGTGAACATGCCTTCCACGTGAACATGCCCTCGTTGGCCCAGACAGGCTGCTGTGTTGGAGGAAGGGTGCAAACCAGACAAGGAGGGGGGATTTGTTGGCTGAGCAGTAAAACTCAATATCCCATGTAGGGCTTTTGAAGTCGAAACGCTCTCATCACATGCTCGATTAACCCAGTCAGTGGCGGAGCTCTCTGAAGGGCTGTTTTCCTGACCTCTGTTTTTGCCGCAGCCATCGCGGGGTCGGAGGTCACGGACTTGCTCTGTCCAAGCAGAACATGACCTGCACTTGTTTGTGTCGCTGTGACTGTTGTACTGAGTAGTGGACCCTGGGTAAGTCTTTGTGCACATTCCAGCTGGTCAGTCCGGCCAGTGTGATTGAATCTGACCATTTGTGATTCTCTCGAGACCTGGTCTGTAATGTACACCCAGAGGTCATCGGTTTTAGGCTTGGATTGGTCCGACTGCTGGTTTCTTGACAATCCATAATCAAATTCCAGTTCTTAAAGCAGGTTCATTAAGAAATTGAAACACAGCACTTATCGTCATGCTGGAGACGCAGAAACACCATTCCTGGCTACAGTAGACACTGTGACTTTGCTCTTTGGCCAACGGGTTTGGAATTCACAGCTCACAGGCTGCCCGAATGAAGTGCTAACACACTTGCCCCAGTGCCACGCCTGGAGGGCAGCCCCTGGGGCAACTGTGGGAATGCACCATCTAGCTTTTCACAGGCCCCTGTCTGTCGAGTGCCTAGTGCGTGGTGGCCGAGGAGGATCTGATAGAAGGGGGCTTTTATTATTGGGAGAGAGAAAGGGCCTGATCATTGATGAGAGGTGGTTAGGGTTTGATTATTACATGGAGAGGGTTAGGGTCAGTTGATTGCAGAGATAGAGTTAACGTCTGATTGTTGTAGGGAGACTGTATGGGTCCGATCATTGCAGGGAGAAGGTTAAGGTCTGTAGATTGCAGGGATAATCTGATTATTGCAGCAAGGTTAAAGTTTGAGGAATGGACGTAGAGGATTGGGGTCTGATTACTGCACTCCGCACGTGCACTCTTAGTTTTAGGGAGATGGGTGGACATTAGAACACGTGCACTCATCGTTTTAGGGAGATGGGGGGACATTAAAACACATGCACTCTTAGTTTTAGGGAGATGGGGGGACATTAAAACACGTTGGGAGATGGGGGACATTAAAAAACGTGCACTCATAGTTTTAGGGAGATGGGGGGACATTAAAACACATGCACTCTTAGTTTTAGGGAGATGGGGGACATTAAAAAACTCTTAGTTTTGCACTCTGGGGTTTTAAAAGGGAGATAGTTTTAGGGGGGACATTAAAACACGTGCACTCATAGTTTTAGGGAGATGGGGGACATTAAAACACGTGCACTCTTAGTTTTAGGGAGATGGGGGGACATTAAAACACGTGCACTCTTAGTTTTAGGGAGATGGGGGACATTAAAAAACGTGCACTCCTAGTTTTAGGGAGATGGGGGACATTAAAACACGTGCACTCTTAGTTTTAGGGAGATGGGGGGACATTAAAAAACGTGCACTCCTAGTTTTAGGGAGATGGGGGACATTAAAACACATGCACTCTTAGTTTTAGGGAGATGGGGGGACATTAAAACACATGCACTCTTAGTTTTAGGGAGATGGGGGGACATTAAAACACATGCACTCTTAGTTTTAGGGAGATGGGGGACATTAAAACACATGCACTCTTAGTTTTAGGGAGATGGGGACATTAAAACACATGCACTCTTAGTTTTAGGGAGATGGGGACATTAAAACACATGCACTCTTAGTTTTAGGGAGATGGGGGGACATTAAAACACGTGCACTCTTAGTTTTAGGGAGATGGGGGGACATTAAAACACATGCACTCTTAGTTTTAGGGAGATGGGGGGACATTAAAACACGTGCACTCTTAGTTTTAGGGAGATGGGGGACATTAAAACACGTGCACTCTTAGTTTTAGGGAGATGGGGGACATTAAAACACTAGTTTTAGTTTTGCACTCCTAGTTTTAGGGAGATGGGGGACATTAAAACACGTGCACTCTTAGTTTTAGGGAGATGGGGGGACATTAAAACACATGCACTCTTAGTTTTAGGGAGATGGGGGACATTAAAAACGTGCACTCTTAGTTTTAGGGAGATGGGGGGGACATTAAAAAACGTGCACTCTTAGTTTTAGGGAGATGGGGGGACATTAAAAACGTGCACTCCTAGTTTTAGGGAGATGGGGGACATTAAAACACGTGCACTCTTAGTTTTAGGGAGATGGGGGGACATTAAAACACATGCACATTAGTTTTAGGGAGATGCACTCATAGTTTTAGGGAGAGGGGGGACATTAAAACACATGCACTCTTAGTTTTAGGGAGATGGGGGACATTAAAACACATGCACTCTTAGTTTTAGGGAGGGGGACATTAAAACACATTCACTCTTAGTTTTAGGGAGATGGGGGACATTAAAACACATGCACTCTTAGTTTTAGGGAGATGGGGGGACATTAAAACACATGCACTCTTAGTTTTAGGGAGATGGGGGACATTAAAACACATGCACTCTTAGTTTTAGGGAGATGGGGGGACATTAAAACACGTGCACTCTCTTAGTTTTAGGGAGATGGGGGGACATTAAAACACATGCACTCTTAGTTTTAGGGAGATGGGGGACATTAAAACACATGCACTCTTAGTTTTAGGGAGATGGGGGACATTAAAACACATGCACTCTTAGTTTTAGGGAGATGGGGGACATTAAAACACATGCACTCTTAGTTTTAGGGAGATGGGGGGACATTAAAACACATGCACTCTTAGTTTTAGGGAGATGGGG
Source organism: Brachyhypopomus occidentalis (assembly GCA_020368025.1). NCBI lineage: Eukaryota > Metazoa > Chordata > Actinopteri > Gymnotiformes > Hypopomidae > Brachyhypopomus > Brachyhypopomus occidentalis. Next base: position 4,318,508 of record JAGXOD010000159.1, read on the forward strand.
GACATTAAAACACATGCACTCTTAGTTTTAGGGAGATGGGGGACATTAAAACACATGCACTCTTAGTTTTAGGGAGATGGGGGACATTAAAACACGTGCACTCTTAGTTTTAGGGAGATGGGGGGACATTAAAACACATGCACTCTTAGTTTTAGGGAGATGGGGGGACATTAAAACACATGCACTCTTAGTTTTAGGGAGATGGGGGGACATTAAAACACATGCACTCTTAGTTTTAGGGAGATGGGGGACATTAAAACACGTGCACTCATCGTTTTAGGGAGATGGGGGGACATTAAAACACATGCACTCATCGTTTTAGGGAGATGTGCGGTGACTCGTGACTCTGCCTGGTGAAGTTAATGTGAATTTATGATGCCATTACAGGCCTCCATTATGTTTTTCTACGCATGGCCAACAAGCTAGATCACTGATGAAGATACAATCAAGAGAGAGACAGAGGAGAGAGTGTGTGTGTGTGTGTGTGCATGTGTGTGTGCATGTGTGTGTGCATGTGTGTGTGCATGTGTGTGTTCATGTGTGTGTGCATGTGTGTGTGCATGTGTGTGTGCATGTGTGTGTGCATGTGTGTGTTCATGTGTGTGTTCATGTGTGTGTGCATGTGAACAGGGGACACTTTATTTTCTTTTTATGTTACTGTTGACAGGAATGCAGTTAAATGTCTATGGAAGATGCAAATGAGAGATTTCAGCAGTCTTTAGGTAACGCTTTTGCCTGTTTAATGAGTTTGGTATCATGGTTTCATATCCTGAACTCTCAGAGCCAAATGTAACATTACTGACTTGCTGTGGTCCGGACTTCTGTCGGTCTGCATTTGAACACACACTGGTCCCCTGCAAAAGCACACACACACACACACACACACACACATACACACACACACACACACACACACACACACTTTACGTCTTACTGTCTTGGTCCTGCTACATTGCTTACAGAGGAATGCTGATATGGCCACTTCCCCTGCCAGCACCGCCCCCCTCAGCACCAGCACCGCCCCCCTCAGCACCAGCACCGCCCCCCTCAGCACCAGCACCGCCCCCCTCAGCACCAGCACCGCCCCCCCAGCACCAGCCGCCCCCTCAGCACCAGCACCGCCCCCCCAGCACCAGCACCGCCCCCTCAGCACCAGCACCGCCCCCCTCAGCACCAGCACCGCCCCCCTCAGCACCAGCAACGCCCCCCTCAGCACCAGCACGCCCCCCTCAGCACCAGCACCGCCCCCCTCAGCACCAGCACCGCCCCCCTCAGCACCAGCACCGCCCCCCTCAGCACCAGCACCGCCCCCCTCAGCACCAGCACCGCCCCCCTCAGCACCAGCAACGCGCCCGCACTGCCAGCACCGCCCCCCTCAGCACCAGCACCGCCCCCCTCAGCACCAGCACCGCCCCCTCACTGCCAGCAACGCCCCCTCACTGCCAGCAACGCCCCCCTCACTGTCAGCACCGCCCCCCTCACTGTCAGCACCGCCCCCTCACTGCCAGCACCGCCCCCCTCAGCACCAGCACCGCCCCCTCACTGCCAGCACCGCCCTCTCACTGTCAGCACCGCCCCCCTCACTGTCAGCACCGCCCCCCTCAATGTCAGCACCGCCCCCTCAGTGTCAGCACCGCCCCCTCACTGCCAGCACCGCCCCCCTCAGCACCAGCACCGCCCCCTTCACCCATCAGCACATCCCCCCTCACCCACTAGTGCCACATCCTCATCTGCCACCCCTCGACCCCTGACCCCACGTGACGAGCACCATCGGCTCATTGGGCACTCGGTGCTGTCACATTTGCATTCGCGTCCCATGCTGTGCCATTCGCTACTTAAGCTGGGTGAAGTGGCGGCGCAGAAATGGCTCGCACGCCAGGCCACAGAGGGGGAACAAACACACAGGCCGCCAGCCGAAATGGCACCAGGAAATTGTTGAAATCTGCCGGCAACTTTTGCAGACTCCCAGGGCTTATCAACAAAGGGCCCTCGCCAAGCTCGGCACAGAGAAGTAGAAAGTAGCAGTGGGGTTCTTTAAAGTTTATCTCTGCTGGGCCTTCATATCAAGACAGGTCTTCATCTTTGCAGGGACCAGGAGGGGGCGGGGCAAGGAAGGGGCGGGGCAGAGGCGGGTTTTGTGAGGCAGGTGAGGGAAGAGCTCCAGCATCTAGCTTCCAGGAAGAAACACAGTAGATTAGCTTTGGGAGTTTGCAGGCGACAGGATTGAGGAGCCCAGATAGAGATTGAGGTCACCCTTACGCAGCAGAGTCTTCAGAACGTGGTCGCCATGGAAAAGGTCACGTTTCCAAAGGCTCTGAGGCCTTTTACCTTTGTGGACTGGAGCAGCAGAACTTAACAAACAGCAAACAGACTTTGTAGATTCCCGAGAAAACGAACGTTTGAGCCCAAACCAACACGGTGTCAGTGTGTCGTTGTGGCAGGATGCTGAAGATCGTCCTGCGTCATTACAGTGTCCTGCGTCATTACAGTGTCCTGCGTTATTACAGTGTCCTGCGTCATTACAGTGTCCTGCGTTATTACAGTGTCCTGCGTCATTACAGTGTCCTGCGTTATTACAGTGTCCTGCGTTATTACAGTGTCCTGCGTTATTACAGTGTCCTGCGTTATTACAGTGTCCTGCGTTATTACAGTGTCCTGTGTCCGTTATTACAGTGTCCTGCGTTATTACAGTGTCCTGCGTTATTACAGTGTCCTGCGTCATTACAGTGTCCTGCGTTATTACAGTGTCCTGCTCCTGCTTGCTCTGCTGGCTGTAACGGCTTGTTTACATTTGCAGACGACGGACTTCCTGTCGCTCGTTAACCTTTGGTAATGTGCACCACATATTCATAATGATCTAAGAAAGGTCACCATATCCCAACATTCCTTGCAGTGCGTGGTCTCTCCGTCTCTTCTGGAGTGCACGTGTGTGTGTGTGTGTGTGTGTGTGTGTGAGCTGCGTGCGGACACCCTCGTTAGGGCCTTGCTCCGTGCTCTGAGGATCCTGTCCAGCAGTTCTGTCTTCCATGGCTGAAGAAACCCTCTCTATGTCGTCAGTCCACAGAGCCAGCAACATTACGTAAACAGTGTGGCCTTAACGTAAACAATGTGGACTTGTTATCACGTCGGTCAAGCCCAGTTTATTCATATCTCTCTTAAACACTCATTCTCACCATGCAGCTGCACACGGCTAGTCCGAGCGCCCAAAGACAACAATGAAAAACCTCCTCTGGAACACAAAAAAGCTCTAAATAATATCTAATGTTTTCAATTTCCCCATTGTAATTCATAGTCATTACCACCATATGATGCTGGAATCTCAGCACAGCTTATTTGAAATAAATCTCGGCTTATTTTCGTTATCATAGCTTTGTCTCTTTAGAGAGATAAAGAGAGCAGTGTTTTCGCTATGTTTTCTCTGTGGAGAGTTTGTGTAGTATTACACTCGTTTCTGTAGTTAACACTCTTCCTGCAGGTGAGTTCAGCAGTAGCTCGTAGGGTTAAGCTGGTAGCAGAACCTGATTTGGCCCCTCCAGCCCTCACAGCGCACATCTGACCAGGACTCTGGTATGGCGGTTGGAGTTGCAGCGAAAATGATCTCTTGTTCCTCCTCTTCCAGAGAGAACGCTGCGTGGACAGTTCAAGGGGTTTCTGACGCATCTTTGACATTGTTGTGAATCACCGATTATGAAATCTACTGAAATAGAGCGTGACACTCCCAGAAGCACCAGAGTTAACACACTGCTGTGTCATGAAATCTAATCTTAAAGCTGCAGACCTGATGGTCTATAACACACACACACACACAAGAAAATAATTGTTCAGGATCAAGTTCCAATTCAGCCACCTTTAACAACACCTGCCTTTGAACATGCTCTGTGGCATTTTGTAGAGTATATTTTTAGTTTCGCCATATGTCACAGTTATGGAAAGCTTTCGTAGAAATATCACCTGTACGTCTTGTGAGAGAGAGAGATCTGAACTGACTGACGTGAAGGTTTTACACGAAGCTTATTATGGCTTAGATCAGACGTTCTCTGGACCGCCCTGCTATGTGTTTGTACGTGGTCCGCGCTGACGTGGTATAGTATCAGAGACCCATGCTCAATGGTGTGGTTCACTCTTACGTCCACCAGAGCCCAAACTGTAGGATCGTTCATCCCTCTGGGTGCCTGATATGGTTTTATAAATGTTAAAATGACACAATAACAGTGACTTTTGTGCACTTGAACCTAGACAGACAGAAATTTATTTTATTGAATATAGTTCAGGACTTTTATAGCAGCTTTATTTGTTTAGAAAGCCTCCCACTATTGTGTTTTAGACCATGAAGCCTAACAGGTGAGCTACCTGAGCTGCAATGCGTTCATGCAGGTCTCCCGAGTCCTCCTGTTAAGTGCCAGTTTCCAGGGTCAACACACTGTTTCCAGCCTCATACGACAGGTGATGGTGTTTCCTCCCCTCTGACAGCGCCTGAGTTGTGTGTTCAGAACGAGCAAATGCATGAAAAATTGTCGCACGTTGCGATTTTCGCTGTTCCGAACAGCCTCCTGCTGAGGTGTGAATTGAGTTCGGGTTTGAACATGTCAGCCAAAGGCGGCGTGTGTGGCGTGTGGCGTCACAGGATCGGTGCGCATCAGAACGACATGGCCACTGACCAGAAGCATGCGGGACTCACCGAACAGGAAAGACCGAGGTGCGCGTGGCGCTGCAGAGCTGATCTGGGGCCTGTGCCCTGCCACCTGCTTGCGCTCCAACATGGCCGCGTGTACAGGGAAGGACCTGATCCCAGACCTGCTAATTTGATCTCTGCAGCAGGTCTCTCCACGTGTTTACACCGAGCATGTGCTGGTGAAACGTGCTGTACATGTGCTGAGGTTAGTAGCTAAACTGGTGGTTGAATACAGAATCGCCTGTACAGAGACGTGAGCAGCAGGCAGTAAAGCGGCACACGTGTGCCAGATCACACGTGGCTCTCCGCCGTGTCCCCCGGGGGGCACGTTACAGTGCAGTGGCTGGTATGGGGGTGCAGCTGTAGAGTGCATGATGGCAGTGTGAACACACCCATGGATGAGTGCAGTGTGAACACACCAGTAGAAAAAGAGCGTGTCCTTCTGGAGGAGGGGGAAGATCATTGAAGCTGACATCACTTCTACACCTCACTGGGAGAGCTGTCTCAGTATCTCGAGATGGTGATTTATCTCTCCATCTCTCTCTCACACACACTATTTCTCATGCTTTCTCACCCTGTCTCTCTCACCATCTCACTTCATGCCACACTGTCGATGTGTAGCGTGATTGGGGCACACGGGATGATCTGATTAACGGGCTCCTATCCCTTTGTCACGTATGTCTACACGCTACGCTACACGTTACACTTGCTACACAGGACCCACTGTGCACCACACACACTGTGCCACTACACACACTACAACATTACACATGCTGTGCGCTATGTGCCTTGAATACTTAGCAACTGACCGCTATCATAAATGCCTCATGCTGCCCCGGGCAGCCGTATGTGTCCTTGTCCAACCCCTACGGAGAGTGAGTTAGATCTGAGTTAGCCCTGAGTTAGCCCTGAGTTAGCCCTGAGTTAGCCCTGAGTTAGATCTGAGTTAGCAGGCAGACCGCAAGCATGTGAACGTATCAAACAGACCCAGAGACCCTGGGCGCGGCCTGCCTGTAGCTGTTGTGGTTTCCGCGGAGGGCGTCTGGGGTTACGTGGGCTCCGGACAAGCGTCGGGTCACCTCTGCATCGTTCTCATCCACCGAGCGCGACTCACACACCCACACTTTTGACCTTCACGGCCCTGCCGCTGTGCCGGGGAAGCCTGTGCCGTGGAGAGCCCAGAACTGCTCCCTCACGCTAACGCAATCCCCAGCACATCCAGACAACGAGGTTCATATTAGCACGGTGACAAGTGTGTAGGATGTTTTTGTCGCGCAACGGAGGTGTTGTTTACTGTATTTATAATAAAACAGAAAAGATGAGCAATATTGACCTGCTCTGGGATTCGGTGCACAGTGAGGATGAACAAGGGAACTGCAGCACAATGCAATAGAGTTCAATAGAGTTCAATGTTACAAATATTTCATAGTCTGTACAAAAGGACAGAATGGTAGCTAATGGCGTGTCAATACTGTAATAATGAGTGTTATGTTACCGTGTGGGTTTTCTGGGATAGATCACCACATGCACAGTGTGCTGTATAATATATCAGATGTCCCTCTGGCGTAATGCACTGCGCCAGCACTAGAGGCAGCAGTACGAATCCAGAAGAGCGCTTACTGTTAGCCTCTGTGGGCGGGGTTAGGGGCGGAGCATGTTGGCCAGGGGCAGGGCATGCCACCTTGAGAACGGGATCTGGACGAAACACAGCGGTGTTTGTGTTCTCTGCGTGGCGTGTCTGGAGACAGGCTAGCGAGGTTCTGCTCATGCTCCAGTGCTCCACGTTTCGTCACGCCGTTTGGCGCTAGACCAGGCAGACGG
>JAGXOD010000159.1:4332500-4612500 GCA_020368025.1 Brachyhypopomus occidentalis
CTCTCACCATGGTTATGTGTGTGTGTTTGTGCGTGCGTGTGTGTGTTTATGTACATGTGTATGTGGGTGTGTGGGTGTGTGTTTGTGCGTGCGTGTGTGTGTTTATGTACATGTGTATGTGGGTGTGTGCGTGCGTGTGTGTGTTTATGTACATGTGTATGTGGGTGTGTGTGTGTGTGTTTGTGCGTGCGTGTGTGTGTTTATGTACATGTGTATGTGCGTGTGTGGGTGTGTGTGAGTGCATTGATAGAGTATAGAGACCTACTGGCAGTAACATGCAGCCTTGTGTACATCACAGACACTGAGCTGTAGTTACTCAGAACTCTCACTGTAGCAGAGTTGTGTCAGCTCTGTGTGTGTGTGTGTGTTTGTGTGTTAGAAGAGGCTCTGTGTGTGTGTGTGTTAGAAAAGGCTCTGTGTGTGTGTGTGTGTGTGTGTGTTTGTGTGTTAGAAGAGGCTCTGTGTGTGTGTGTGTTAGAAAAGGATCTGTGTGTGTCTGTGCGTGTGTATCTGTGTGTGTGTTAGGAAAGGCTCTGTGTGTGTATGTGTGTGTGTTAGACAAGGCTCTGTGTGTGTGTGTGTGTGTTAGAAAAGGCTCTGTGTGTGTGTTTTAGAAGAGGCTCTGTGTGTGTGTTAGAAAAGGCTGTGTGTGTGTGTTTGTGTGTTAGAAGAGGCTCTGTGTGAGTGTGTGTTAGAAAAGGATCTGTGTGTGTCTGTGCGTGTGTATCTGTGTGTGTGTTAGGAAAGGCTCTGTGTGTGTGTGTTAGACAAGGCTCTGTGTGTGTATGTGTGTGTGTTAGACAAGGCTCTGTGTGTGTGTGTGTGTGTGTTAGAAAAGGCTCTGTGTGTGTGTGTTTTAGAAGAGGCTCTGTGTGTGTGTTAGAAAAGGCTCTGTGTGTGTGTCTTTGTGCGTGTGTATCTGTGTGTGTGTTAGAAAAGGCTCTGTGTGTATGTGTGTGTGTGTGTGTTAGAAAAGGCTCTGTGTGTGGTTGCCACCTCTCTCCCTCTCTCTTATTCATTTATCCAAGAGAGCAGCATGATGTTGTCATTAACTGGTGCCTGCCTATCTCACACAGACCACCCTCACACAGTTACCCTCACACAGTTACCTTCACACAGACCACCCTCACACAGTTACCCTCACACAGTTACCTTCACACAGACCACCCTCACACAGTTACCCTCACACAGTTACCTTCACACAGACCCCCTCACACTGTTCCCCTCACACAGTTCCCCTCACACTGTTCCCCTCACACAGTTACCTTCACACAGACCACCCTCACACAGTTACCCTCACACAGTTACCTTCACACAGACCACCCTCACACAGTTACCCTCACACAGTTACCTTCACACAGATCCCCTCACACTGTTCCCCTCACACTGTTCCCCTCACACAGTTACCCTCACACAGACCACCCTCACACAGTTACCCTCACACAGACCACCCTCACACAGTTCCTCACAGTCCCCTCACACAGTTACCCTCACACAGACCACCCTCACACATACCACCCTCACACAGTTCCCTCACAGTTACCCTCACACAGACCACCCTCACACAGTTCCACACAGTTACCCTCACACAGTTACCTTCACACAGATCCCCTCACACTTCCCCTCACACTGTTCCCCTCACACAGTTACCCTCACACAGACCACCCTCACACAGTTACCCTCACACAGTTCCCTCACAGTTACCCTCACACAGACCACCCTCACACAGTTCCACTCAGTTACCCTCACACAGACCACCCTCACACAGACCACCCTTACACAGCCCATTCTCATACAGTTACCCTAACACAATTACTCTTACATAGACCACCCTCACACAATTAGCCTTATACAGACCACCCTCAGTTACCTTCACAGTTATCCTTACACATACCACCCTCACACAAACCACCCTCACATAGACCACCCCACACAGTCCCCCTCACACAGACCACTTTCAGATTTACCCTCACCCACTCACACTCACTCTCTCCTACAGGTCACCCTCACCTAGTCACTCCTGCAGACCTTATATAGGTCCTGCAGTCCTTATATAGACCACCCTGGCGGTGCTGTTGGGTGGGGGGTGCTATTAACTCCTTGGGAGAAAGTTAACGACTTTCCAGAACACTAACTGCGATTCATATCACCACAGAACAGCCATTATGAAGTGTTCTGCACTGGTCAAAGGAAATGAACCTGACTCCCCTCTCCTCTTCTCTCTCTGCCCTTTTCTCTCTCTCTCTCTCTCTCCTTCTCTCCCTCTCTCTCCTTCTCTCCCCTCCCCCCCTCTCTTTCCCCTGCTATGGTAATAAAGGGGATTAAGTGCAGGCTGGGTATCCGGTGGTGCGGCCCGTCTCGCCGGCCGCGCGTATTTGCAGACGCGGCGCCTAGCGGCTGTGTAAGTGCAGAGTGAGGCCGCGGTGTGTGAGAACAACTTAATGTGAGCTCTCGCTGGAGGAGTCGCCCCCAGGCTTCTGCCACACGCCCCGGGCTGCGTCTCCCTGGCGCAGGACGAGCGATACGCCGCACGCACACCATTATGTAAATAGTGATTTTTTTATGCCTTCAGCGCTACCGTAAAACCCCGAACACTCATCTACATGTTATATCCTTATGCAAGAAACTGTTTACATTACATGTAATTGGCTGGCAGGCATTTAGTGAAGAGTAGCACGTTGTGTATGCTTACTTAAATATGTGTGTGTGTGTGTGTGTGAGTGTGTATGTGTGTGTTCGGGTGTGTGAGTGTCTGTGTGTTTGGGTGAAGGTGAATTCTGTTGTACTGGTGATTTATTGGTGTTTTCAGTATACGTGTGTTTGAGTGTATGAGTGATATGAGCTTGTGTTATGAGGTATACGTGTGTGAGTGTATGAGTGATATGAGGTTGTGTTATGAGGTATACGTGTGTGAGTGTATGAGTGATATGAGGTTGTGTTATGAGGTATACGTGTGTGAGTGTATGAGTGATATGAGGTTGTGTTATGAGGTATACGTGTGTTTGAATGTATGAGTGATATGAGGTTGTTATGAGGTATACGTGTGTTTGAGTGTATGAGTGATATGAGGTTGTGTTATGAGGTATACGTGTGTTTGAATGTATGAGTGATATGAGGTTGTGTTATGAGGTATACGTGTGTTTGAATGTATGAGTGATATGAGGTTGTGTTATGAGGTATACGTGTGTTTGAATGTATGAGTGATATGAGGTTGTGTTATGAGGTATACGTGTGTTTGAATGTATGAGTGATATGAGGTTGTGTTATGAGGTATACGTGTGTGAATGTATGTATGAGGTTGTGTTATGAGGTTGTGTTATGTAGGTGATATGAGTGTTTGTGTTATGAGGTATGTATGTATGAGTGATATGAGGTTGTGTTATGAGGTATACGTGTGTTTGAATGTATGAGTGATATGAGGTTGTGTTATGAGGTATACGTGTGTTTGAATGTATGAGTGATATGAGGTTGTGTTATGAGGTATACGTGTGTTTGAATGTATGAGTGATATGAGGTTGTGTTATGAGGTATACGTGTGTTTGAATGTATGAGTGATATGAGGTTGTGTTATGAGGTATACGTGTGTTTGAATGTATGAGTGATATGAGGTTGTGTTATGAGGTATACGTGTGTGAGTGTATGAGTGATGAGGTTGTGTTATGAGGTATACGTGTGTTTGAATGTATGAGTGATATGAGGTTGTGTTATGAGGTATACGTGTGTTTGAGTGTATGAGTGATATGATATGAGGTTGTGTTATGAGGTATACGTGTGTTTGAGTGTATGAGTGATATGAGGTTGTGTTATGAGGTATACGTGTGTTTGAATGTATGAGTGATATGACGTTGTTGATGTCTATTGTGCTAGATTATTGGTGTGAGTGTGTGTGACTGTGTGTGTGGGGTTGTTGATTTCTAATGTTCCGGTGATTGGCGTGAATGTATGTGTGAGGGTATGAATGTGTGTATGTCAGTGTGTGTGTGTGTGTGTGTGTGAGTGTGGGTGTGTGTGGGTGTGTGTGTGTGTGTGTGTGTGTGTGTGTGTGTGTGTGTGTGTGAGAGAGAGATATATAGAGAGATTTCTATTGTGCTGGTGATTAATTGCTCCTGACCTGTTTTTGCTGCATCAGTTTCTAGCCCCACTGTGTAAATGATATTTGCATGTGATGATTTCGTACGAGACTCACTAACTAATGGTGGTCACTAGAAACCTGTGCCATATTATCAGGTGTGCTATACTACCAGGAATGTACCTCTCCCTCTCCCTCCCTCTCTCTCTCTCCCTCTCTCTCTGTCTCCCTCTGTCTCTCTCTGTCCCTCCACCTCTCCATCTATCTCTCCCTCTGACAGTGTGTCTATGTGTGTGTGTGCGTGTGTGTGTGTGTTTTTGTATGTGAGTGTATGTGTGTGTGTGAGTGTGCATGTGTGTGTGTTTTTGTATGTGTGTGTGAGAGTATGTCTATGAATGTGTGTCTGTGTGTATGTATGTGAGTGTGTATATGGCTGTGTGTGTATGTGTGTGAGTATGTATGTGTGTGTGAATGTGCGTGAGTGTGTATATGAGTGTGTGTGTATGTGTGTGAGTGTGTATGTGTGTGTGAATGTGCGTGAGTGTGTATATGAGTGTGTGTGTGTGTGTTATGTTATCCTTTCCCATCAGGCCTCCCTGTGGAGATTGCGATTTGAGCCACAGGTAGCTATTAAACCCCTGCTGGAACAGCGGGCTTTGGGAGAAGCATCAGGTGGCTGCGTTCCTGTTTGGGAAGAGGAGCAGGACCTGCTGAGAAGGTCCCAGCAGGAGGCCACATGTCACGTTCCCCGGTTCTTCTTATAGTTGCCACAGCTGTGTTATTAGCATCACTTAAGTCCCAGTAACTGCCTCTTTGGCAACTAGTGTGAAGGTCACGTCCGAAATGCAGGTAGCCTGAAGGTCTAGTCCAACATGGAGCTGACCTGAAGGTCTACTCCAACATGGAGCTGACCTGAAGGTCTAGTCCAACATGCAGCTGACCTGAAGGTCTAGTCCAACATGGAGCTGACCTGAAGGTCTAGTCCAACATGGAGCTGACCTGAAGGTCTAGTCCAACATGGAGCTGACCTGAAGGTCTACTCCAACATGGAGCTGACCTGAAGGTCTAGTCCAACATGGACCTGACCTGAAGGTCTAGTCCAACATCTAGCAAGTGTGATGGTCTGCTCCACGTCTGACAAAGGTCTACTCCAACAAGCAGTTAGTGTGAAGGTCTTGTCTACGTTCGGCTAGAGTGAATGTACACGTAGTGATTCACCTCTCATAGATGCCAACCCAGCTATGTTGTAGCAATGACCACGAGCATCAGGTCAACATCACTTTCATCTCAAAGGTTGTGTGTGTGTGTGTGTGTGTGTGCTTGTGTGTGTGCTTGTGTGTGTGTGTGTGTGTGTGTGTGTGCGTGTGTGTGTGTGCATGTGTGCGTGTGTATTTATCTATTCAATCTTACTCTGCGTATCATCCAGAGTGTGTTGACGCAGCGGCCGGTTCTGCTCTGGGTCCAACTCCAGGCCTGTTCTGGGTGTTCTGCCTCCAGCAGAACCCTCTGATCCAAACCACAGTCTACAGTCGGCCTGCCAGACGTAATTACAACATGGGCAACATGGCTTGCGTGGCTCCAGCCAATTCAACTGCAGCGGCACTGACAACTTGCAAACGATTAGATATGTCTTCATTGTTCATGTACATCATCAGCTGCTGAATCTAGAGCTGCTAGCATGTTGAACGCGCTAGCTGCTCTTCACAGAGCTTTTGGTTCTTCTTTTAAATGGACATCTAGATCACAACGGTGTCTGTGTGGGTCTTCCGAAGGCTCCTACTGTGCTCATGCAACACAATGCAGGGTTTGCTCTCAAAGTGTCACGCATGTCCACCTAGCGCTCCCTACGATTGTTTCTGTACCGTCGTGTTCAGCGAGTGAAGGGGCTGCTCCATCTGGAGCACTGTGGTGTCGGGTTCCTCCTTCGCGGGGAAACTCATCTCAGTCGTAAGCTGAGATCTCCCACGAGAGAATTCCTCTCTCGCAGGAATACCTGTGAGCGTGTTGGACCTGCCGGCGAGCTCCGCTGAGAGAAGCAGCACCTTGGGAGAGCTTGTGGGTGGGATCTGCACGACCGGCACATCTGGAAGGGTTAGCAGCAGACATACTGGAGGAGAGTGTAAGACAAGCTTCTGTCAGAAACAGCAGAGCAGGCTGTTCTGGTTAACACTTTGTTCCACACACACACACACACACACACAGAGGAATTTTTGTGTGACTGCACCTCCGTTCAGAAAACTGCGCTACGTGGTTTGAAGTTCGCTGTGGCCTTAGTGCAGATCATCCATGCTAGCAGCTGCTTCTCCAGGCTCAGGTGTGCAGCTGTGCAGCTGTGTTGGAGGACTGGCTCCCTGGCACTGGCCCCTGTGTTAGAGCCCCCTGTGTTAGAGCCCCCTGTGTTAGAGCCCCCTGTGTTAGAGGCCCCTGTGTTGGAGCCCCCTGGTGTTAGAGGCCCCTGGTGTTAGAGGCCCCTGTGTTAGAGCCCCTGTGTTAGAGCCCCCTGTGTTAGAGCCCCTGTGTTAGAGCCCCCTGTGTTAGAGGCCCCCTGTGTTAGAGGCCCCGGTGTTAGAGGCCCCTGTGTTAGAGGCCCCTGTGTTAGAGCCCCCTGTGTTAGAGGCCCCTGTGTTAGAGGCCCCTGTGTTAGAGGCCCCTGTGTTAGAGCCCCTGTGTTAGAGCCCCCCCCTGTGTTAGAGGCCCCTGTGTTAGAGCCCCTGTGTTAGAGGCCCCTGTGTTAGAGGCCCCGGTGTTAGAGCCCCTGTGTTAGAGCCCCTGTGTTAGAGCCCCTGTGTTAGAGCCCCTGTGTTAGAGCCCCTGTGTTAGAGGCCCCTGTGTTAGAGCCCCCGGTGTTAGAGGCCCCTGTGTTAGAGGCCCCTGTGTTAGAGCCCCTGTGTTAGAGCCCCCCTGTGTTAGAGGCCCCTGTGTTAGAGGCTCCTGTGTTAGAGCCCCCTGTGTTAGAGGCCCCGGTGTTAGAGGCCCCTGTGTTAGAGGCCCCTGTGTTAGAGCCCCTGTGTTAGAGCCCCTGTGTTAGAGGCCCCTGTGTTAGAGCCCCTGTGTTAGAGCCCCTGTGTTAGAGGCCCCTGTGTTAGAGCCCCTGTGTTAGAGGCCCCTGTGTTAGAGCCCCTGTGTTAGAGGCCCCTGTGTTAGAGGCCCCATGCCCCTGTGTTAGAGGCCCCTGTGTTAGAGGCCCCTGTGTTAGAGCCACTGGCCTGGGCAGTCTGAGACTGGTCATGGGAAAAGCCCCCAGAACACAGTGCAGGATGTGGATGTCTGAGGAACACGTTCTCTCTCTCTCTCTGTCTCTCTCTCTCTGTCTCTCTCTCTCTCTCTCTCTCTCTCTCAGGGGCTTTAGTGGCCTCTTGCTTTGGTGGCCTCCATAGCGCGCGCACACACACACACACACACACACACACATGCATGCTAAAACATGGTTGGAAAGCAGTAGTTGCATGTGAAGGTGTAGATTTCAAGGAGCTGATGAGGTGTAGTGCTTGCCTCCATAAAATCATAAAATCATATAAAAAAAATAAATGCCCGTCATAGTAATTAACTCAGTCATAAGCAAAGCCTTTTTTTCATTACTGTATGACATATGAGAGGTTGGGAAACTAATGATGCTTTTCTGAGGACTGAATTAATACTTCAATCTGATTTGGTATCTAGATCATAAATGGCCCTTGAAATAGGATGAAATGAAGGATACACCACAAGGAAAAGCAGCAGTGAAGCACAGCTAGAGAAGCCACTCAAATCAGCTGACATTCATTAAGTCATTTGTTATGTCTGACGTTGACGTCTCCGCGCCGTTTCAGTCTGACCCGGCCAGGGAGACGGTCCCGTTCGCAGTTCTGCACATCGATCGTGCTTGGCAGGAGTGTGTAGTCGACTCTGCGACTCTCTCCACGGAGGACGGCCTCCCCACGCATGGTCTGCGTGTCGGACTTGGCTGTATCTACAAATAGCCAGGATTAGTGGTAATTAAGCCCTCAAATTCCTTCATGCCTCGTCTGGCGCGTCATTAAGTCACTTTTCCAGTGTGGGAGAGAGGGGGAGAGGTTGGGATGGAGAGGGGGTGAGAGACATACAGAGAGAGAGAGAGAGAGGGAGATCCACTCATCTCTGAGATGACCTTCACTCTCTCCCAGTGCATAATTAGGTGGGGCAGTGACATGTGTCTGCTGCGCCTGGTCCCCTACGTACGACCAAGCGGCTGTGTAGCAGGATCACAGGAGAAGTTTTTGCCCACACAGCAGAGTCGCTGGACGGTGAGACGCTGTAAAGGGTCCCAGCTGTTGAGGACACCATCGCGTTCTCTTATTGGCCTTAATTAGTCTAAACTCAGGCACATAACACGAGTGACGCTGTGAACACTGTTACCCACCAGATGCTGTTAAAGGGGAACTTATGAAACCCAAACTGGACTGACAGATCACTGAGCACTAGCTGGGAGCACTGAACACACTCAACACCACACACTCAACACCACACACTCAACACACTCAACACCACACACTCAACACACTCAACACCACACACTCAACACACTCAACTCAACACACTCACACACTCAACACCACACACTCAACACCACACACTGAACACACACAACACACAACACACTCAGCACAACACACTCAGCACAACACACTCAGCACAACACACTCAACACACTCAGCACAACACACTCAACACACTCAACACAACACACTCAGCACAACACACTCAGCACAACACACTCAACACACTCACACAACACACTCAGCACACTCAACACACTCAGCACAACACACTCAGCACACAACACACTCAACACACAACACACTCACACACACTCAACACACTCAACACACTCAGCACAACACACTCAGCACAACACACTCAGCACAACACACTCAACACACTCAACACACTCAACACACTCAGCACAACACACTCAACACACTCAGCACAACACACTCAGCACACTCAACACACTCAGCACAACACACTCAGCACACTCAACACACTCAGCACAACACACTCAGCACACACTCAACACACTACACTCAGCACAACACACTCAGCACACTCAGCACATTCCACACACTCAGCACACTCAACACACTCAGCACAACACACTCAGCACACCAGGCACAACGCGACACATTAAAGACAATACTCAATACAATGCTCAACACAACACACTCAACACAATGCTCAACACAAACACCCTCAACATAAACTCAATGCTCTCACTGAACACACTGAACACAGCACACTGAACACAGCACACAGCACACTGAACACAGCACACTGAACACAGCACACAGCACACTGAACACAGCACACTGAACACTGAACACAGCACACTGAACACATCACACAGCAAACTGAACACATCACACAGCACACTGAACACAGCACACTTAACACAGCACACTGCACACAGCACACTGAACACTGAACACAGCACACAGCACACTGAACACAGCACACTGAACACAGCATACTGTGTGAGCTGCTGGATATGCTGCTCCTTTAAGGGGAGCGAGGTGGAGAACGCCCGTGGTGAGGTGGTTCTGAGGATAACATGTACAAACAGTGCAGCGTGGTGTTTGTACGAGATGTTGCACAATGCTCAGAAGAGATCTTAAAACCCAGTGGAGTCACGTGAGACGACAAGTCCGTTCTTGGTACATCATAACAGTGCCACCACAACATCTGACCCAGAGTAACCCACACAGTATGGCTGAGCCAGAGTAACCCACACAGTATGGCTGAGCCAGAGTAACCCACACAGTATGGCTGACCCAGAGTAACCCACACAGTATGGCTGAGCCAGAGTAACCCACACAGTATGGCTGAGCCAGAGTAACCCACACAGTATGGCTGAGCCAGAGTATGGCTGAGCCAGAGTAACCCACACAGTATGGCTGAGCCAGAGTAACCCACACAGTATGGCTGAGCCAGAGTAACCCACACAGTATGGCTGAGCCAGAGTAACCCACACAGTATGGCTGAGCCAGAGTAACCCACACAGTATGGCTGACCCAGAGTAACCCACACTGAGCCAGAGTATGGCTGAGCCAGAGTAACCCACACAGTATGGCTGAGCCAGAGTATGGCTGACCCACACAGTATGGCTGAGCCAGAGTAACCCACACAGTATGGCTGAGCCAGAGTAACCCCACCCATGGCTGGAGAGTAACCCACACAGTATGGCTGAGCCAGAGTAACCCACACAGTATGGCTGAGCCAGAGTAACCCACACAGTATGGCTGAGCCAGAGTAACCCACACAGTATGGCTGAGCCAGAGTAACCCACACAGTATGGCTGAGCCAGAGTAACCCACACAGTATGGCTGACCCAGAGTATAAGTATCTCTTTGTGAGTCGGACTGTTCCTACAGGGTGTAGCTCAGGTCTGAGGGCAGAGCGCCAACCCTACACGTGTGTTTGTAGGTGCCGAGACACCGTCCGTGTGGGCTGGGACGGCTGCACCATGAACCCCTGCTGGGTGTAGCGCTAAGATCCTCTCCTCCTCATCTCCACCCAGCAGCGAGTGTTGGGAAGAGATGCTGTAGTGAGGATTCTGTGGATGTAAATCGATACTTTGGTATTGAGTGGAGTTCCACCTGAGGACTGGCGGATGGGCGGGGCTTGGTTGGAAGATGGAACGAGCAGGAAGCCAGGGGTGGAGCTGGTTCTGCTGCTCCACTCCTCTGACACTGGAGCCGGGCTGGTCCGGATCCTGTTCCTGACAGATGTTTAGCGGGACTGTGGACATGGGTGTCCTGTTTAGCGTGCATGCCTGAACAACCGTGTGTGAGTGGGCGGGGGAAGCAACATGAGACCTTGTCCCTGAGGGGTGGGGCTCCTGCCTGCACGTGGAAACAATATGAGGAGTTGGTGTGGGGTTTCAAGCCTGCTGTGATGGGTGAGTGATTAAGGGAGTGATGTTCCAGAATGTTCAACAGATGACATGACTGGAGGGCAGGACACACACACACACACACACACACACAAGCTTACGCACACGCATACAAACACACACACTTATACAATCCTGTGTATTGCCATAGCTAAAAGATGATATACTTTTACCTAAACCCTGTTCTTAACCTCCCTGACCCTCCCATCTGATTCCTCCACACCTGACAGGTGCCCCTGCCTTCTGCAGGTGACGCACACCAGCAAATGAAAACAGGACAGATCACAAGGGCAGACAGAAATACCTGCAAAAGACCAACAGAGTAAAAACCATCAAGAGACAATTGAAAGACATGTGTCATCATCACTGGGGACAAACGAGGGGACAGAAGGGTCCACACCCGGACACATCCACCCACACACCCGGACACATCCACCCACGCACCCGGACACATCCACCCACGCACCCAGACACATCCACCCACGCACCCGGACACATCCACCCACGCACCCAGACACATCCACCCATGCACCCGGACACATCCACCCACGCACCAGAACGCATCCGCCCACACACACATCCACCGAGGCACCCGGATGCACCGACCCATCCACACATGCACCCACTCACACACCCGAACGCATCCACCCTCGGCACTCATCCACCCTCGCCACGCATCCACCCACGCTTCGTAGAGGAAAGATTTAGACTGTAATTTCAGCTTTTATGCAGCGGGAAAACAAGCGTCCAATCACACTTTGCCTGGCAACAATTCCGGTGGGTGCCCCGTGAGGGGCTAACAGAAAGGGGGCGGAGTTAAGATGGATTAAGATTTGGCATCTGCTGTGGCGAACAGTGCCATTTTACACCAGTGTGAAACTTCATCTCCAGGGAGACGTTCAAAACGCTCTGAGCGTCTCTTCGTGGGTGTACAAACACGATACGTCTGACACTTTAGAAGGGAAGGCATTAGAAAAAGATATACACAATAAGACGCACACACACACACACACACACACACACACACACACTCGGCATGTTCTTTGAAGCGCTTGGCCTGTGCTACAGAGCCTGGGGGAGGCGGGAGGTTTGGCAGTGTCCTGTCTGAGTTATAATTTGAGGTGAATGGGAGTCCCTTGGAGTCCTTGGTTTGGTTTAAACCAGGTTTAGTCTGATCTTATCTCAGTTCTTCTGTGATTACATTCAGCATCAATACGAGTGTCTCCTTTACCAGACTGCTTCGTCATAAAGTAACCCGAGCCCTCGTCTCCTGTCCTGCGGCGTCCTGTTGGGTCCCTGGGCGGCATCATTCATTCGTTTTTCACAGTAATACGAACACACCTTGTGACCTATGGGATGTTATGGGGTGCCATTTGAGTTCACATTTAACCGTCTTGATGAAGGTCCTGGTGACGGTCCCAGTCTATGTCCTGCCGTCTATGTCCTGCCGTCTATGCCCTGCCGTCTATGCCCTGCCATCTATGCCCTGCTGTCTATGTCCTGTTGTCTATGTCCTGTTGTCTATGTCCTGCTGTCTATGTCCTGCTGTCTATGTCCTGTTGTCTATGTCCTGCTGTCTATGCCCTGCCGTCTATGCCCTGCCGTCTATGCCCTGTTGTCTATGTCCTGCCGTCTATGCCCTGTTGTCTATGTCCTGCTGTCTATGTCCTGCTGTCTATGTCCTGTTGTCTATGTCCTGCTGTCTATGCCCTGTTGTCCGTCCTATGCCTATGCCCTGCCGTCTATGCCCTGTTGTCTATGTCCTGCCGTCTATGCCCTGTTGTCTATGTCCTGCTGTAGGGGTTTCTGGTCAGACTGGCGACAGTAATGAGAGTAGACAGTAATAACTCTCCATGACTCCTCCGGCCATCTCCTCCTTTCAGCGCTGACTTTGTTTTGGTTGCTCTTCTCTGGGACCCTTTACAACAACAAAGAGATCTGTATCCTCTGGTCTGCCTCTTCTGGTCTGCACACTGACAGCAGACTGTAAACAAAAATGTCTGTGTTGAGCGAGCATGCATTCGGCCTGCCCCGGCCGCCACCGATGTGGGTGAGAACCGCACATGTGAACACAACTCTTATACACTGGATGCAAATGGGTTCATGAAGCATAAGGGCTTGGCCTCCTCTGTGTCTCCTCCCTGTGTTCTGGGGAGACTGTCTGTCTGCGTCTCCTCCCTGTTTTCTTTAGAGACGGACTGACTGCGTCTCCTCCCTGAGATCTGGGGTGGCTGTCTGTCTGCGTCTCCTCCCTGAATTTCGGGGTGGCTGTCTGTCTGCGTCTCCTCCCTGTGTTCTGGGGAGACTGTCTGTCTGCGTCTCCTCCCTGTGTTCTGGGGAGACTGTCTGTCTGCATCTCCTCTCTGTGTTCTGGGGAGACTGTCTGTCTGCGTCTCCTCCCTGTGTTCTGGGAGCATAGTTATGGCACCCAGTGTGTGCAGATTAGCCTTTCTCCTGCTCCTCCCTATCCAGTTTTTATCTGGATATATCGCCTCTCTCTCTCTCTCTCTCTCTCTCTCTGTCTCTCACTCTTTTCTCTCTCTCTCTGTCTCTCCGTCTTTCTCTCTCTCCTCTCTTTCTCTCTCTCTCTCTCTGTCTCTCTGCCTCTCTCTCTCTCTCTCTCTCTGTCTGTCTCTCTCTCATTCTACCCTCTCCCTTGCTTTATCATTTCCCCCTGTCTCTCTCTCACTAATCCTGGGCTGCTAATCTATTTTTCATAGCATTCCCAACAACCAGTGCATACTAAACGGTGGGATGCTTCCAGGCTAGCTGGCGTGTGGGGTGCGTCTGGGCACCCAGCGTTCAGAGACAGGGCTGGGTCTCTCTGGCTTGCCCCTCCTCCTCTTACCACACACACACATACACACACACACACACACACACACACAGAGTGGCATGCTTGCTGTGTAACTGCCTGGAACAAAACCATCACTTCCTCATAAAACCACTCACCCTCTTTTGTAGGGTTATTGCTATTGCTTGTGTACCTGGGGTTAGAAAGTGTGTGTCCAACACGTTCTGTCCTCTAAACAACTTCACAATGCAGGACACAGACTATGGGGTTGACTGCGGAGTGATTTGAGCTGAGTGGGTGTGGTTTTAGGCTGAGTGGGTGTGGTTTTAGGCTGAGGAGGTGTGGCTTCAGGCTGAGTAGGGGTGGTTTCAGGCCAAGTGGATGTGGTTTCACATGGGAGTGGTTTTGGCCTTGGAGGGTGGTTTTGGGCCAAGTGGTGGTTTTGGGGTGTGAGAGGACTGACTGCACCTCAAGGGAAAGGATGGTGAGCAGAGGCTGAGAGAGATGACAGCATTCAGTGTGTGTGTGTGTGTGTGTGTGTGTGTGTGTGTGTGTGTGTGTGAGTGTTAGAGAGATTCCAGCGAGGGATTGTTACTGGATTCTAATGAGCTCCGTTTGCGGCACAGGCTGGTCAGGGTTGCCGGTGCTGAGGTTCAGCCGAGGTCACCTGAGGTCACCTGAGGTCACCTGAGGTCACCCCTGGGGGAGGGTGCAGGCAGCCCTGAACAGCCACCCAGAGTCACAGCTGCTGCCCTGCTGTTGTCTAAATGTACCACCTGGAAAGCGAAGAGCTCGTTACACCAGTGCTGACACGGACAGAAGGAGGAGTGTAAGACCAGGGGATAGTCTGTTGTGTGTGTGTAGAGGAGGTCTGTCCTGGTTCAGCAAGGGTGGCGCAGGGCGGCCCCGCGCGAGTGTTTCTAAGGCGGCCCCGCGCGAGTGTTTCTTAGGCGGCCCCGCGCGAGTGTTTCTAACTGATGCTGACGCCCTGTATCCACTGCGGCGTACAAATGAACCAAGCCTATATTTCTCACAAGTACACGTCAAACATGAGGATATATATCTTCATGCAGAGTAATAGTCGATAGTGAAGCCGTACATAAGGGGCTTGAGGGCTTGAGGGAGAACTATAGCAGTGCTCTGGATGTCAGACAGCACTTCAGCGCTGTCCATCACGTGTGATTGGACACCGTTGCATCGTTGCCAGGACCAATCGGATTGGCTGAGGGAAAAGTGTTCCAGGTGGAGGTGACGTGGTGATAGTGGATAAGGCTGTGATCTCCCACTACCCATACATCTGGAGCTGCAGCAGACAGAGTGGCATTGGGAGACGACTCGTGCCACTCGTCTCTCGTCTCGAGACGGTCGAGATCGTCTGCAGCTGCGTAACCCAATGGCAGGATGTGATGTCGTAAGCTTCGGATGGGAAAGTGGATATGAGAAAGAGACTTTGGCCTTAGGAAAGGAGAGACGCTTCCTGACTCGCTCCACTAATGCGCAGCCACACTCACACACACACACACACACACACATGTTCAAACACACACACACACACGTCTGTGAGCTTACAACGACTGCTCAGTTCAGAGTTTAGCTGTACAGAGATAGGATTGAGAACATATCGTTCAGTATGGCTCTGTGGTTTAAATATCAGATTACATCTGCTGAGTCACTGTCTCTTCCTCACCTCTCCTTCTCCCTGTGTCTCTACTTTTGTGTCTCTGTGTTAGCGCCTCTGCCACCCCACACACCACCCCAGCCCCCCCCCCCCTACACACACACACACCACCCCAGCCCCCCCACGCACACACCACCCCCATCTGTCCGTCTGGGTCTGTCTGGTCTGCTGGGCCGGCCATGGGTGAAATTAATGCCTGCCTCTCCCCCGCGGTGAAGCCATGTGAGCCCTGGGCCCCCACCTCCACTCCACCCTCCCTCCTTCTGTCTCCCCCGCCCCCCCAGGGGCAAAGCACGTCATCCTGAATGGGGCAGGATACGAAAGAAAAGGAAAGACTGATTTCAGTGACCGAAACGGCGCGTTGCTGTGCGCTCAGGGGAGTTTAAGAATACACGATTTTTAAAATGAACTGTAGAGAGTTTCTTTAGGTGGTGTGGGGTTTGTTCCCCTGTCATTATATTGTACCCCGCCTCTCTGTGGGCTTGCTGTGTGTGTGTGTGTGTGTGTGTGTGTGAAGGTTGCCTGTGTTGTTAGGGTGGGTGGTGTATACGATTAGGATGCCTGTGTGAAACCCAGCACTCTGCACTGAACTCAAACCCTTCAGCTCAAATCAGCCGTTATTACGGCTGCAAACTCCCTAGAAACCCCCACAACAATTCTGCACAGTTCTGCTCAGTTTGCAGAGATGTGCGCACACACACACACACACACACACACACACACACACACACACACACACACACACACACACACACACACACACACACACACACACACACACACACACACACACACACACACACACACACACACACACACACACACACACACACACACACACACACACACACACACACACACACACACACACACACACACACACACACACACACACACACACACACACACACACACACACACACACACACACACACACACACACACACACACACACACACACACACACACACACACACACACACACACACACACACACACACACACACACACACACACACACACACACACACACACACACACACACACACACACACACACACACACCCACACACACACACACACACACACACACACACACACACACACACACACACACAGGTCAGCCAGTTTGAGAAGGCCTTGTCTGAACTGCACTTTGTTGCCAAACCTCACACCTCCATGATTACAGGCTGTTTTCACGGCTCTGGCTTGAGGAGGGGAGGGACTTTCCAGCCTGAATTTCATGTCCTGGTGTCGCTCTCTGCAGGAAAACCCTTCCACTCGAGCAGGGAGGGACTGGGGAAAAGAAGGAAGAGAAGTGGGGGAGGGAAAGACAGAAAGAGAGAGAGAGGGAGGGGTAGAAACAGAGGAGAGAGACAGAGTGAGTGAGTGGTTGGGGGAATGTGCTTTATTCATGGTTGGGCCCGTTGGGTCCGCCCACCCCAGACCAAGGCTCCTCCCACTTAGTCGTGGGAGCAGAAAGGGATAGGTGCTCACCAGGGACTGGGATTAGTTGGCCCCACCCAGGTGGGAGGGGCCACTGAACACCTGCAGTGTGGATATGCTACATGCCCTAAACCGGCTCTCTGTGATCCTTTACATTAGTGTCACACATGCAGCTTATATGTAGTGCTGCGTATAACCACAGTGTAACCACAAGTCTTTAATGACCTTTCACCAGATTTGACTTCATAATTAGCTAATTATGAGTAAATCAGATATTTAAAAGTTACTTACACCTGGAGGACACTGATCAGCACCAGTGTTTCCCGGACATGTCATGAGAGTCACCAGTTTATTTATTTTTTTCATCTTGTTACTATGGAGACAGGTTGAAAAGCGTTTTTTTTTTTGTTATTCCTGATGTGTTATAAGCATTTTGCTTTTACATTTATTTGTTATTTATTTGCTGGAGAGAAAAAGGTAAATATCCATCTGCTGAGTCTGTTCTGCTTAGCTCAGTCAGTCCAGAGGCGTATAAATATTTACACACACTGCCTCACCCCGACGCCCTCAGACAAACAACCACTGTTTTCTTTCTCTTTCTCTCTTTCTGAAAACACCTTCGCTGAATTTAGATCCGTTATGAAACTGCTTCTTCTCCAACTTTAGACCTGTTGGTCTCTGTGATGGCAGTGGGCGTCGACGCGGGCGGTGCCTGCTGCCTCTGTAGCCCCTCCTTCTTCAGCAGGCTCTCTGGGTCGAGGCAGGATGTGGACTATTGTCAGGATGTGGACTATTATCAGCCATTCCACTGCTGAGTCCATCCATCCGTCTACTATCTGCTTTATCCCGCTAGTCAGGGGGCGGATACCACAGGAGTCTGCTAACCACCACAGGAGTCTGCTAACCAACACAACCAACACAGGAGTCTGCTAACCACCACAGGAGTCTGCTAACCACCACAGGAGTCTGCTAACCAACACAGGAGTCTGCTAACCACCACAGGAGTCTGCTAACCAACACAGGAGTCTGCTAACCACCACAGGAGTCTGCTAACCAACACAGGAGTCTGCTAACCACCACAGGAGTCTGCTAACCAACACAGGAGTCTGCTAACCAACACAGGAGTCTGCTAACCACCACAGGAGTCTGCTAACCAACACAGGAGTCTGCTAACCACCACAGGAGTCTGCTAACCACCGCAGGAGTCTGCTAACCACCACAGGAGCCTGCTAACCACCACAGGAGTCTGCTAACCAACACAGGAGTCTGCTAAACACCACAGGAGCCTGCTAACCAACACAGGAGCCTGCTAACCACTACAGGAGCCTGCTAACCACTACAGGAGCCTGCTAAACACCACAGGAGCCTGCTAACCAACACAGGAGTCTGCTAACCACCACAGGAGCCTGCTAACCACCACAGGAGCCTGCTAACCAACACAGGAGCCTGCTAGCCAACACAGGAGTCTGCTACATTGTTAAAAGCATGTCAGTCCCTGCTCCTGCATAGTGGTACCAGGATGCATGTGTATGCTCTTAATCACGTGAGATTAATAAGAATCTGTCCTGATTGGAGGATGTGGCTCTGCTGACGGAAGTGAGCAGTACAGCGTTAGGTCCAGGTGGAGAGAGGGAGGAGAACAGAGAGTGTGTGTGTGTGTGTGCGTGCGCACGGGAGTTCCCTCACCTCTGTAACGTGTTTCCTGGAGCTTCTTTTTCTCAACCTTGTTGTGTTCGTGGATCTTACAGCTCAGATGTGTAATGCTTAGTCTGATGGAAGGGCCTTCAGTAGTTTAGAGGTTCTGATGTAAAGGCCTTCAGTAGTTTAGAGGTTCTGATGTAAAGGCAGTCAGTACTTCAGTACTGCACTCATACACTAAGAGGTCTACCAGAACCTTTGGCATAACAAGCTCCGCCTCCTGGGCTCAAACCCCTGAACTCCGCCCTCATCTGTGACATCAACACAGGCACACGTGCTGTTCTTTACTAGCCCAGGTCCCTGTGTTTTTGTCAGACTGTTATTAAATAACCAGCTTCAAGGTCTCTCCATGAGAAAAAAACTCAAGCGTCGCAGGAAGTGATGTCAGTCAGAAAGGGCGTGGCCTCAGGCGTTAACGGCAGCCAGGGTGCTGCGAGGGCCTGTTTTCGAGGCCACAGATTGCCGGGTGTTGCCTCAGGACAGGGAAGAGTCGGCCAGCGTGTGGGAAGCGGGAACGTCGCTCACGTGGGAACAGAAGTGGAGGCGCTGTTACCTGCCGGCTCGCCAAATTGCGTCATTCTGCCCGGGGACTCCTCCCTCCCAGTCGATGCTCGCCGTGACGCCGTCTTGGTTAAACGGCATCTTCAAGATCAGAGACGGGAACACGGTGTGCCGTGGAGCGGCCTGTTCAGGCTCCTCTGTTCCGGGTTTATTCTCGGGTTTGGACGCTCACCCTGTGTTTATCTAGCTTGTGTGTTTTATTTCTGGCTCTCTTACAGACGGGAGCGGCAGACATTTTTCGGAGCTGCAGGGTCTCCCGCCGCTCCCTTTCACCCCGAAATGGCGGAGATGTTTGCGTTCACGGTTTTGCTGCAGGTACGAGGCCCACGAGGCAGCAGGGAAGTCAAGCAGCACGTTTTGCCGAACTTGGCTGAGCAGGATTGTCAGTGTCGCATCACGTGATTTGACCTTTGACCGCATGCGCAACCCAAAGACTTATGGGACGTATGGAACAGTACAAAAAGAACAGAGCGAGGGCGAGACAGATCAGTCTAATCAGATTAATGTCTGATTAATATCAGATTAAATATCTGTCACACAGTGACCAAATGTCCCGCTGCATTAATCAAAATACATGTGTAGCGTTGTCATCTAGGAATATGACACTGTGTGATCATCGTCTGTTTTTCGTAGAGGAATTTGTCGGTCAACCCCTGCTACCCATTCTACAACACCTGAGAGGAGGTCACATGACATGATAGTCACATGACTGGTTTCGTAAGCCTTCAGCCACAGATGGTGACATCACTCCCCCAGCGCACATGGTGGGGAGCAGAGCGTAGGGTGGAAGCCGCTAGCTCGCTGGATGCCTCCACCTGCCTCCACCTGTGTTCCCTGCAGGCTCTGGCACCTCCACCTTCACTTCGGGCTCCACCTTGAGCCTGCCCCACCCTGACAAACGGCTTTCCGCCCGAGTCGGCACAAGACAGCTCGAGTTGGCCCATGGAAATGTACTCAAACAAAGTGCCATTACCACCTTCAGATTCTCTAGAATTCCAAACAAGAGAAAACTATGTACACTGCACCGTCCTGCTTAGCTTTCAGAGTAAACACACACACACACACACACACACTGACTCACTATCTCTGTTTACCTCACATAGTTTCACGCAGTGACTCAGTAGGAGTTTTCTGTTTTCAAACCCAGGCTTTAAAACATTTCTTATTACCCATCATTCAGTGCAGCGCATGCCGTGACATCTCAGATCGCTTCAGTATTGAGAAACTCATACACTATTGAGAAATCAACATAAATCCTTTTTTTGAAAAACAGGAAACTAAGAATAATTGCATGTTTCGCTGTGTGTTTTGCGTTGATTCAGAGCATGTTTTGAAGGTGAGTTTTATCACCAGACTCACTAGTGTGGCTGTTTCAACATCTTGGATAGAAAACCTGAAGACACGTTACTGCACTACTTTAAAAAGGAGATTTATGAAGGGTTAGGGAAGAGTTAAATAATCAGCTGATTGGTTTGTTCACAAATTTAAACGATGGCATACAACTATGGTAATTAGATCCAGGCCAATGACCCGCAGACCTGCCCTTTGACCTTTTGGTCCTTATCGACCTGTGTACTGTGACATCCCACCTGCTGCCAGTAAGCTACCAGTAAGTCCTGACACGGTTCCCCAGTGCCACTAGTGCCCCCAGCCCAGTCCATGAAGCCCTCATTAACAGATCACCTCTTTTATTCCACAAAATGACCTACTTTTTCCAAAGCTGGAACTTTCCGGAATACCCAAATGCCCCCCCCCACATCAGCGTTTGCAGGCCTCAAGAATGAAACGCTCAGTAGGATTTTACAGCCGTTGTAGCATAATAGGTACTGGTGAGAGACCTCGGGTGACTTGGTCCAACATCCTTGACCCAGTGGGACCAGGTGTGGGTCATGGTTGAGAGGGGGGTGAGTCCACCACAGGAGAGGGTACAACACGAGCTGCTCCCACAGGCTGTTCCCCTCAGATGAAATTCTGACACGGTGGCTCTGTGGTGGATAGCATGCGATGCTAACACCCACGGCCCAAATTTCACCTCCATCAGAAATCAGACAACAGGATTCCACATTCATCTGGAAACGTAATAACACACACGTGTGAATAGCAGAAAGGAAACAAGATCTCGAAGCCTCATTAAGTCATTACCTGTTTCTGAAGTCATTTCTCCTTCTGCCTCTTCTTTCTCTAGGAGTGGCAGCAATGAATCACGTCTAAATAGCCCGTGTACACGGGCCTGACCATAACTGCACTCACAGCATTTACTCACGGGGGAGAGAGAGAGAGAGAGAGAGAGAGACAGAGAGAGGTACAAATGGTATTGAATACGGGAGAAGTGTTTTCTGAGCTGTACAGGAAACCAGAGGCCATGGCACAGTTGGCCAGCCGTACCTGTTGCATGTCAGCAGGGTTGTGTAACCAGTCGCGTCTCACCTGTTCATCACGCTTAACAGGCCCCGCTTGACTTCAAACGAACACGCCAGCGACTGCAACCAAATTCACTCTCCTGAACTCACACACAGAGGTCTGGGCTGTATGCTGCCTTTGTGGAACTTGGTGCAGATGCATTACAGCACATCATAGACGCGTGTCTTCTTGCACGTTGGGAGACCTTGTGGAGATCCTTCATAAGATCCGTCAGAGATACTGCAGAGAGCCTTCATAAGATCCTTCATAAAAGATCCTTCACAGATCCTTATGAAGTCCTAATGGATGACTCAGAATGTTCAGTAGTTCACTGGGCACTTAATAGCACATCTGTGTATTTGGCTACCTTGTTTTCTCCTCCACAGTGTGTGAGTCTGATTGTTTTTGAACCGCGTTATAAGCAGACACTCACCTAAGACACTCACCTAAGGCCTTATGATTCAGGCCATCTGCATCTGTTCGCTGTTCCACTGTGAGAGCACATTAAAGGTCCTGTAAGTTGCTCAGTGCTCCACAGCAGGAGCGCATTAAAGGCTCCATGAGCGTATCTGTACCTGCTGGTGAGACACCTCCGTGATGATTTAGGTGACTCACCCCCTGCGTCATACCACAGCTGGTTATCTGGGAAATTCAGGTTTCTGCATGTCCCACTCTGAGGTTTGCAGCATGTGAATCAGGTCTCTATGTGTCATCCGCCGACCTGAGATTGCGGGATCAGGGGGTGAGAGGGACCCATGGCATTCTAAATATGTTTTCAAAACTATCGCGATGTCATGTGGGGTACTGACCTCTCTCATGGGAACAGGGGGGAGCAGAACCCAAATTCTGATGGTCCAGTCCCCGATACCCAGTGCCTCTGAGAGTGTCCCAGATCCCAGCTGAGAGGCCAGGGATCTAGATGTGTCCCAGATCCCAGCTGAGAGGCCAGGGATCTAGATGTGTCCCAGATCCCAGCTGAGAGATCAGGGATCTAGATGTGTCCCAGATCCCAGCTGAGAGATCAGGGATCTAGATGTGTCCCAGATCCCAGATGAGAGATCAGGGATCTAGATGCTCAGGACAGAGGGAAATATGAAGAAGCAGGTAAGTTTAGGATGAGAGTGTTTGCCCTCTGAACCGTCACTGAACCGTGACTACACCCGAGACTACACCCGAGACGTCTCATCATGGTCTGCTTCTGTCGAGCATGGAAATCACATCGTTTAAGGTCAGGGGTCATCGGTGAGGCTCCGGCTCTGCTCTTGCGGCGCTCTGACATCGCCTGCCAACGTCAGCCTCAGCTCGGGGGGTTCGTGACATGCCAGGAGAGGCCCTGTTGCCCCGGGCGAGACCCCGTTGCCCCGGGAGAGGCCCCGTTGCCCCGGGAGAGGCCCCGTTGCCCCGGGCGAGACCCCGTTGCCCCGGGCAGCCCTGCTAACTCACTGTTTAGTCACACCTGGCACCTGTTCAAAAACGAGACCGATTAATAATTCTGTTGCCGTTACAATTTTAGGAAGCCGTGTTTGCGCCGGAGCAAGGACGTGAGGATAGCGTGGAGGAATGTGCTGAATGTCATCACTCTCGGACTGTTTGCCAGTGAGCAGTGTGTTCTGCCAACAGAAGCATTCGTGCTTAAAAGGTAGAGCCTTCCACCTAATGGACTAACAGACTTATTAAAACATTTGAAGCAAAGCCCCCGGAGAGTGACCTCAGGGCTCACGGTGTTTGGCAAAACAAAAATAGCTACGGACCTGATATCAAAGACCTTTTCTTATTTGCTTGGGTTTATATGAGGGTCGTGACCTCACTATGGAATTCTCCCAGTCTCCCAAGGTTTTGTGTGTGAACCAAAGGTCAACACCGTACGGCACGTCTCGAGCCGAGAGGACATGTTTAAGGACGTCCCTGCTCTTCCAACAGTCGCTTTAGGCCAATTTCAATATGAATATTACAAAAACAAAACAAAAAAACGCCCAAATGGACAAACCAACAAAAACAAGCGGTTAAAATCATCACGAGGCAATGCTTTCATTTTCTGCCTAATTCCTTAATTATGCTAATGCTGCTCCCACTATGTTAATTGCTGCCAATTAACCGTTTCACGTCCGCAGCCCAAAACGCCGGCAGCAGCGTCACTCGCAGCGCATTCTATACCAAAACAAAAACATTTCCCAAAATAAGATATAAAAAACCCTTTGCACTTGAAATCCATTTGTTTGAAAGCTCGTCACGTGAGGTGTGTGCGATGAATAATAAATGCTACGTTGACGTGTGTCTGAGGCTGGAACTCATACATTATTTATTGTTATTCCTGGCTAAGTATTCAAACGGCTCAGCAGCAGTGGTAAAGTGGCCCTCACAGTGTGTTTCAGCTTACACCTCCCCAAAACCCCCCCCAAAACCTCCCCAAAACCCCCCTACGCCCCATTTGATCCTGCCTCACTTAACTCTGCTTTTCTCGCGTGTGCGGTAATCATTAGCTCGCGTGTTAGCAGAACGCTCCCGATACTCTTTTTCTCCTAGCGGGGAGCGCCGGGCCGTGATTGGAGCTCGGGAAGAAGATGGGAGACGAAAGGGGCGTCGGGGAGGAGTGTTTTGGTGCTGAGGTGTCATCTCGCCCATCACACACTCCCAGCGGAAGCTGACAGGAGAGAGAGGATGGGAATGATGCCAAAGCCTGGACTAGAGGTTGGGGGGTGGTGTCTGGGGGTGGGGCTTGGGATCCGGTTGGACGGGAGGTTGTCTGAGGGCGGGGCTTTGGTTCTGGTTGGCTGAGAGTTTGTCTGGGGGTGGGGCTTGGGTTCCGGTTGGATGGGAGGTTGTCTGAGGGCGGGGCTTTGGTTCCGGTTGGGTGAGAGTTTGTCTGGGGGTGGGGCTTGGGTTCCAGTTGGACGGGAGGTTGTCTGAAGGTGGAGCTTGGGTTCCGGTTGGGTGGGAGTTTGTCTGTGGGTGGGGTTTAGACTGGGGTTTGGGTGGGAGGGCGTTTTTGGGGGCTTAATGAGGGGGTCGACTGCTGATCTTTTCTTCCCTTTTCATTTTGGATGACTGATCGCTTCCTACCCTTAGCTGAGAGAGGTTTTGGGTTAGGAAAAAAAAGTGTACAACAAAGAAAGACAGAATCTCAGAGAGAGAAACAAAGAAAAAGAGAAATTGAGGGAGTGATGGAGAGAACTAGAGGGTGCACAGGGAGACTAGTAGCTGCACCGTAACCCTTTATGCCTGGCCAGTACCGGGCCGGTACCGGGCCAGCGGCGACCCTCTTCTACACTCCGGAGTGTCAGTCCCCGCTGTAATCAAAGCCTGCGCTGGCAGCCAGAGCAGGAAGCAGGAGGCCTGGGACGTGAGCTCACTCAGCTCCTCCTGAGCTGAACTCCCATTCCAGGAGATCGGAGGGGGCGTAAAAAAAAAAAAACCCCGTCTGTGTGCGCTTGTCAGGTGGTGGAATCTGCTGGTCTGTATTTGCCCAATGACACCGTATATCTCTGTTCTGACACATTTCTTCTGTGCCCAGGTGGATAAAGAGAGAGAGACCGAGTGTTAGTATTAGCATCTCCCCAACGCCAGCCAGACAGACTGTAGAGTCGACAGACCTGAGACCAAGGCTGGATGTATAAATGTGCAAAGAAATCCCTAGTAAAAATAGCTCGTATATTCAATAGCAGAAGTTGTCATTTGGGTTCCGCCTTCGTTTGCAGCTTGCGGTACTATTAGCAGCGTTTCGTTTGAGCCGAGCAAATATCTAGTCTATTATGGGTGATTCTAAATAATTACTGCACATTTGATTGCAATTTCATGAGCTTTCGATGTGCGTCCTCTTTTGGCACGTAACAGCAAAGCAAGAATTTCACAGCTCAAAATCTGGCATCTGTGTGTGTGTGTGTGTGTGTGTGTGTGTGTGTGTGTGTGGCGGTATTCGTTTGGAAGCACAGCTATCCGCACAGATCTCTGGCTATTTTTTGCTATTTGGCATCCATAAAGTTCTGTTTTGTTTTTGCTCACCAGAACCCAGTGCATCTGCTTTACCAATCATACAACCTCTTCTGCATGTCTCCTTCAGTCAATTAGACAATTTTTTAGCCCTAAATGGTGAAAAGAATTTTCTTCTAGTCACAATACCAGCTGCCACCCCCAGTCACACCTCCCACCCTGCTGGGCGTTCGCTTCCTCCGCTTCAGTAAAGGGTGCCAGGAAGCGTCTGGGTGAAATGGAGACGCCGGCTGGCATGAGCAGCACCAGCAGTGATCAGCCCTGTACGTTTGCCTACACCTATTTAACATGTAGGTGTGAGACGGAGATCGCGCACTTGAATCTGCGAGAGACGGGACGAGAAGAAGGGAGAAAAGAATGAGAGCGAGGGGAGCAGTTTTGGTTCTAAATGGGTCCTTAATGTGATAATATAGCCCATCGGTTATTTCATCGTTCCTTCCTGGATAGCCTCAGACCGACAGAAGCTCTCCTCCGCCCGTCCGTCCCGCGGCCCTGAACGGCCACGGCAGGAGTCTGGGGGCGGGGCCGAGACAGGACGTCCTGGAGGCAGGAGTTCCTGTTTCTGTTTCACCATCACTGCGAAATACGCAAATAAATGAACAGAACTAATCTGGTTTGGTTGCGGTTCTGGGTTGACTGGGTCGGTCCCGGCTTTGGCCTGGGGTGGTACAGTATTGACGAGACACCCTGGCTTATCCCGCAGTAGCGTCCCGCGGGGCTGAGCTCGGCTCATTCACTCCCCCCTCCTCCTGTATGTTCACCGCATCCGTGAGCTGAATACTGATGCGGCTGTTTTTGGGGAGATTAATTCCCGTTTTGGAAGTGCCCCCCTGCTTCTTTTACCACCCCCCTGCTTCCCCCAGCTGAGCTGCCGGGGGTCTTTTACCCCTTCCCCCCCTGCTTTGTGCCAGGAAGGTACCCAGCAGGCAGTGCTATTTTGCTGGCCCCGGTCGCTTGTATCAAATTGCGGCCGTGACTTGGGATGGGTGTTGGGAGTGTGGGTCTAGACGTGCACGACGTGGTTCTGTGGGCCGGGCTCAGATCTTCACAGGTTCTTGGCGGGTCCAGCTGCGTGATGTTCCAGGCTCGCGTGACTGCTGCTCCAAGGAGAGTTTGTTTAACAGGGTCGCTGCAGTGCGGGAGGCGGCCACGCCTGACTAGCCGATTGGTTCGGGTTCAGAGTTCGCACTCATCATGCATATTGGGCCTGTAAACGGTTTGCCTATATCGCAGAGCCCGCTGCCATGAAAAGGACCTTTTGTTTAATGAGAAATTGGACATGGATTGATTGAATTGATTATGGAAAGGGTTGGAAGGAGATGCTGGAGGACTCTCACCGCACCCTGTGCACCGCGGGCTGTGCATCGTGAGCTGTGCATCATGAGCTGTGTAAGCAGCAATAAGCAGCAGTGATTGGGGAGTTAGTGCTTGGGTGTGATCTGCCGATTCACCACAGTCAGGGTTAGGGTCAGGATTAGGGTTAGGTATAAGGTTAGGGTTAGGTATAAGGTTAGGGTTCAGCTTGGGGTTAGGGTTAGGGTCAGGGTTAGGTATAAGGTTAGGGTTAAGCTTGGGGTTAGGGTCAGGGTTAGGATTAGGTACAAGGTTAGGGTAAGGGTCAGGGTTGGGGTCAGGGTTAGGTATAAGGTTAGGGTTCAGCTTGGGGTTATGGTCAGGGTCAGGGTTAGGTACAAGGTTAGGGTAAGGGTCAGGGTTAGGTATAAGGTTAGGGTAAGGGTCAGGGTTAGGTATAAGGTTAGGGTAAGGGTCAGGGTTAGGTATAAGGTTATGGTAAGGGTCAGGGTTAGGTATAAGGTTAGGGTAAGGGTCAGGGTTAGGTATAAGGTTAGGGTTGGGGTTAGGAATTCTGGTAGTGGGTTAATAATCAAGCAGCTGTTTTCAGTCTTTCATGAAGCAGCCCCAGGGAATTTCCGTCTTAAGAAACAGGGGTAATAGAAGGTTGCCCTGTTCCGATGGATAGGTTACCCCGCTTCTTACTTTTTTTTTGTGACCGGGCCCTATATGGGCTTCCATCATCTCCGGAGATTAAGATCAGAGGTTTTCCAATTCAGGACAATCTAGTGTATTGCTCACTTCCGAATGGAACTGCGGGGTGATGAACACACGACCTGCTCCGCCAATGAGAACGACGCTACCAAGCATGTCTGCCCAATAGATTTTCATTTCTTTGTGATTGTACATGCACCGGGTTATAGATTTTTCCATATAAATGAGCAATATAAATGTTTATTATTATGACAATATTCCATATTCCTGCGGTCTTTCCCATTCAATTGTGTGTGTATGGTGTGTGTACACGTATGATGTGTGAGCGCGTGTGTGTGTGTTTGTTGGGGGGGCTTTCAAAGAGGCCAGAATTGCATTTTTATGGATGCTGGCGATGCATATGAACGCTGAGTAAATGCTGTCGAGGGTCCCGCTGCCTTCCATTAGTACTAGAACTGGAACACTACGCAAAGACGGGTCATTTAGCTGAATGATGTCACATCCTTACGCCGTAACACTTGAACTCACACCCGCATGCTGGCTTGCTTAATCTTTCACTCAAACATGCACAAAAACCCACATATCTGTGTAGATTTGAGTTGAATTGAATTGAAGTTTCACAAAGGCATCGGTAAAATGTTTACGGCGAGGACCTTTTCGTTCTGGGTCGATTTCATGTGGCTCCTCCCCTGGGCGGGGCCTCTGCCACCCATATGCGTTGGTGAGAGCAGGAGCTGGCCAATGAGATGTTCGGTAAATGATCGCTGCCTGTCCTGTATCAGGGACGGACAGAACGAGTGAGTGTGTGATAGCGCCCCCTGCTGAGGGAGCCTCGATTACTGCCTCAGTGCCTTGTGTGTACACACCCGTGTGTGTGTGTGTGTGTGTGTGTTTGGGTGGGTGGATGAGTAGAATTCATTCGAATTCTAGGACCCTCCAAACAAAATAAGACATGACTTTCACCCGATGTCACCCTTCAGTGTTTTGACAAACACCAGGCGTGCGATTACAGTGTGGTGGAAGACGGCTCACTTCACGCCCGCCGTCTCACTGTCTGCAGACTTATTAAGGAAGCAGCAGGAGGTTCTGCGCCCGTCGTTAAAGCGCCACGCTGTTGGTGTGCATCCTGGTACCGTCTCAGCTCAAATGCCTCTGCTGTATGGTGAATGGGGCAGCCTGTTGTGTATCTGAACAGCAGTACGGAAAAAAGAAACATTTGAAACGGAATGTTAGCAAGTACGTCTTACACAAATTCGAAATCTAAAAAATTTTAATGCTACAAAAATTGCTTCACATTGAAATTAAGAACTTTAAATTTAAATTCATTAAATTTAAAAGCTTATTGTTTATTAAAAACACAATGTCAGATGACTTTAGTGATTCATTTATTCATTCTTTCATCAGTCTGTCTTTGAAATCAGTGTATTGTAAGACTGAGAGTCTCCCCTACACACACTCCCCTACACACACTGTTCTACACACTCCCCTACACACACTCTCCTCCACAGGGTGGAGGAAGGCTGAAGGAAAGGTGGAGGAAGGGTGGAGGAAGGGTGGTGGAAGATGCCTGCAGGCCAGTATGTTCATAAATGTCTATAAAAGGTAGCAGTGATTTTCTGAAAGTGTCATTTCCTCTGGGAGACGCACACGTAATGTTTTCACTGTTCCTTTGGATTTCACAAATATCCCTTTGCCAAGAAAAACAACCAACCGACCAACCAACCAAACAAAGACGTACAAAGAGAACAACAAAAAGAGTCTAGAGTGACGGAAATACATTGACCTCATTCACAGCGACGCTCACGGCGACCACGACAGCTGAGAGCTTGTGAATCACCACCGTCGCCGGACACTCAGGGGTGTAATAGTGTGTGGTGTGACCCAGACCTTTCTGCTGCCGTTGGAAGGAGACTGACCTCCTGAGTGTGTGTGCTCCACACCCCCGTGCCTCTCTGCCTGGCCGTCACATGCTGCCTATGAACTCACTGACCCCGCCCCTCTGGCTACAGGGGGGGCATCGGCGGCCCCCACCGGGCCGGTATTCAGAGAGGGTCTTCTGGGTAACAGAGGGCTCACATGGAGCCTCCATAACACTGGGGGTTAGGATAAGAAAGGAAGATGGTCAGTGGAGGGAGGGCGGGAGCGGGAGAGAGAGAGAGAGAGAGAGAAAGAGAGAGCAGTGTGTGTGTGGGGGGGGGGGGGTCTGGAACACTGGCCCTTCTTTTCTGTAGCAGTTGCCACCCAATTATCTGAAGCGGCTAGATGTGGGTCAAAGGTCACATTCCATCCAGAGTGCGTCACGTGACCGGAGTCCTGCAGGCCTCTGTGTGTGTGTGTGTGTGTGTGTATTCAGCTGTTAACCTGCTGGCGGCTTGTGTAGCGCATCGCAAAATAGCCGAAAAAACAAAAAAAACTAAAGCAAAACGGTGCGAAGAGACTCCACCCATGGACCCCACCCGTGGACCCCACCCGGAGCTGCAAGCTAAAATGCTCTTGCCTACCCTGAGAAGCTTCTCATGCTCACTGCTGGGGACTGAGCACTGTGCCAGACGGCCTCTGGTGGGTGCTCACTGTACACACACACACACACTGTGGTGTGTGGAGACGTCCCCAGGCCCTGTGGAGAGTGGGGATGATGGGAGGCAGGATGGGGTGGTGCTGTGGCCTGTGCAGGGCAGATGAGGGAGGAGAACACCACCCTGTCCAGTCACTACAGAGAATGAGCAGGAAAAGGAATAACTGCTATTTCTGGACTATTAGTTTATTGCTCTCTCTTTCCCTCCCCCCCCTCTCTCTCTCCCTCCCTCTCTCTCTCTCTATATATATATATATATATATATATATATATATATGTGTGTGTGTGTGTGTGTGTGTGTGTGTACAGAGAGAGAGAGCGATATGTTTAATTTCTCGATGTTGTGTTGTGGTGTGTATTTATGTATTTGTGCACCAGTTTTTGCTTTTTTGTGGACATTTGTGTGTGTGTGTGTGGGGGGGGGGGGGGGTCTGTGTGTGTGTGTGTGGTGTGTGTGTGTGGGTCTGTGTGTGTGGGGGTCTGTGTGTAGGTGTGTGTGGACCTGTGTGTTGGGGGGGGTAGGTGTGTGTGTGTGTGTGTGTAGGTGTGTGTGGGTCTGTGTGTTGGGGGGGGGTCTGTGTGTGTGTGTGTGTGTAGGTGTGTGTGGGTCTGTGTGTTGGGGGGGGGGGGTCTGTGTGTGTGTGTGTGTGTGTGTAGGTGTGTGTGGGTCTGTGTGGGGGGGGGGTCTGTGTGTGTGTGTGTGTAGGTGTGTGTGGGTCTGTGTGTTGGGGGGGGGTGTGTGTGTGTGTGTGTGTGTGTGTGTGTAGGTGTGTGTGGGTCTGTGCGTGTCCGGCTGGCTTGCCAGACCCCTTTCATGTCAAGGACGAGTAAACAGGATCCCTCAGGCCTATCTGTGGTGAGAGCAGAGGAGGGTGGAAGCCAGACTGGACTGGAAATATCAGAAAGGAAGGATAGGGGGGAGAAAGAGAGAGAGAGAGAAAGAGAGAGAAAGAGAGAGAGAGAGAAAGAGGGAGGGAGAGAGAGGGAGATTCTAGCCTTTGGGATCACTGATCTCTTACTGTCCCCCTCACTGTCTTTTCTCTCTCGTCTTCTGCCTGTCTTTCCCAGACTGATGGTGGGAGGGGCCTGTGTCCCCACACGCCCCCCTCTGCCCCCTGTGCACACACAGCTCCGCCTCCCTCAATCGCTCACGCTCCTGTTGGCCAAAAAGAGCACAAATGTCTCAGGCGGGGGGTAGAATTAGCCGTTATCAGAGGCCTCCGTTTCTAAATTTCAGTGCCTCTCACCCGGTGCTCGCCGAGCTGATGGGATGGGGGCGGGGCTTGCCTGCGGGACACCTGCGGGACTCCGGCGGGACACCTAGCTTGTCACCCAGGCAACCTGCCCCAGAGAAGAAGCCCCAGCGAGGCACACAGAGCCAGGAGGTCAGGGGGCGGAGTCAGGAGGTCAGGGGGCGGAGTCAGGAGGTCAGTGCAGAAGTTCACATGGAAGTTTCTGTTCCATGCACTCAGTCGTGTGTGTGTGCGTCTGGGCAGCATTCAACTAACAATCTCCTGCATGTGGAAAGACCTTCACACACACACACACACACACCCCTCCTGCACTCCCTCTCCAGCTCCACGTCACACTGCAGACCTCCCTGAACCCGGCGACCGTGACCGAGTGGCGGCTCCGGGGCAGCGGACGTGGTCTGTTTCCTCTCCCCTCAGTTGCTCAGGGCAGCGCCGAGCTCCACGGTTAATCTCCTGCCTCCCCTGCACATGGGAGAGATGGCAGCAGAAGTTAAACGCTCCACAGCTTTCAGGAAAGGGCGGCATGGAACGGCGTGGCATGGAACGGCAATGGCCGCCCGACTGCACGCTGGCCTTACCAGGCTCGGCTGGATCAGCGCTGATATCCCCCAAATATGCAAACGAGGTGAATTCCAGCTCCTCCATGTCACGTCTGAGGCTCTGGGCGTGTCAGGTTACGGTGAGAAAGGCACAGACAGGCTTTTCAGATGCTCCTGCAGAAAGAGTAGACACGTCGGGGCATTGGGGGGGGGCTGGAGGGCAACTGCCAGACTGTCTGCATGTCAGTCATCGCCTCATACACGTAGACCCTGCAGAACCAGAGGAAAGACCGTTTGACCTGCGGGGCACGTCGGCTGGGTTCTGCGTTCGGGCCCCTGAAAAAGCGCTCGAGGTCGTATGGAAAGACTCCAAACCCTGCTGACCCGAAGGCACGTCTGACTGACCGAGGGAAGCGGATGTGTTCGGGCCGGGAGACGACGCGCGGCAGACGCCGACGGGACTCTTAAGCAAGAAGACACCACTCAGGAGAAGACTGGTCCTCCCTGCTGACCTCTAACCTCCGCTGAGCCTCAGAGCTGGGTGCATGACAGACATATCTGCAGAATCAGCTCTGTCTGTTCACTTATTACCGGTCTGAGCTGGAGGCTGATGGTGAAACCCAAACAAACTAAACGTGCACATACATTCTCTCTCATGCCGAGTTCAACACAAATAACTTGGACCTTTTCGTTGTCGTCTAAATCTGAACCGAAGTCCCGCATTATAAATCACTGATCGTTTTTTTTTTTCATTTTTGGAACGGTAAAATGAATATTCCTATGGGTATGCTTCGTATGTGACAACGAGGGTTCAAAAGGTCAAGTTACGCTTCAGATCGTCTCTGCACTTTCTGTTAAAAACAGAAAGGGAGACGAATGCTCTCATTCTTTCCCTCTCTCTCTCTCTCTCCCTCTCTCTCTCTCTCTCTCTCTCTCTCTCTCTCTCTCTCTCTCTCTCTCTCTCTCTCTCTCTCTCTCTCTCTCTCTCTCTCTCTCTCTCTCTCTCTCTCTCTCTCTCCCTCTCTCTCTCTCTCCCTCTCCCTCTCTCTCTCTCTCCCTCTCTCTCTCTCTCTCCCTTCTGCTGCTTGTGCTGATGTGGGAGTTTTCAGTGCGGGTTGAAATACTGTTTGGAACGTTCTATTTAGTTTAATTACTCAACAGCTGTTACGCTTTAAGTCTTTTCCGAGGCGGAACATCCCTACCACTAATTTTACACGGTTCCTCTGCTGTCACGTCTTTTGGTGTAACACACCCACCAGATTTAAAGAGCAGGGCTCAGTAACCAACTGCAGCCAGCCCCCCCAAACCAAGAGGAACAGGGATGGTGTGTGGAACCAGCACCGCACCCCAACCCAACGCAGCCCAGCCTATGACCTGGGGAAGACAGGATGTTTGCTGAATTAGCACCCTTAGCGTGACCCAGGCTAGCACCAGTCCTTAGCAACACCCATACACCCAGCTCAGTGAGAGCGCCCCCTTCAGGCATGGATCAGTAGCACTCCTTGAGAGCACCCATGGGAATTGCAGAAGTTCTGACTTCCCATCTTCTCCCCGTCTGGATTGGGGAATGCAGGCGTGCTTCGGCTTACGGGGACAGGACTTCGCTGAGCCGGAATGGCGTTCCACGGTGTGCTGGAAGCTCCTGCTCTGAGCACGGCCGCTGTGATCAGAGGGCTCTCAGGAGCTGAAGTCACAGGGTGCACAGATAGTTCTAACGCTTTTCACCCCAGCTTAAGCTCTCGAGAGGAACACGTATGCAAATATTGTCTCGTCTCCAGGGAGGAAGAGGAACCTCCTGGCTGGTTTGTACTACGCCACTGTGCAGTGATTGGTCTGCTGGTTGGGCCTGTGTGAGGTTGTACTGCCCCACTGTGTGGTGTGTGGTCTGCTGGTTGGGCCTGTGTGAGGTTGTATTGGCCCACCTCTGGGAGTGTTGGAGCCCAGGGACGTAGCCTCCACCGCCACACCCGGGTCTGTCTGGGTGACGGGAGTGGGGTGTAGACAGGGTGTAGTCAGGGTAAATGTGCCCTCACTCACACCGACACTCGAGCGACTCGGCCTGCTGCTCCTGACCCCTCGGTCTCCTCACGCCGGACGCTCAGATTGGGGGGGCATGTTGTGATTGTTGTTTTGGAGCTCCGCTGAAAACAGGAACTCTGATGGCTGATAAGTAGCTGAGTTGAGTCCTCACACTCCACACACACATCCTGCGACATGACACTCTCATCCCTTCTCATTAGGCCCTCCCTGATTTAATGTGTGTGTGGGTGTGTGTGTGTGGTTAATGGTCTTCCTGAACACTGCCATGAACAATGCACATATCTGACACTGAATTAACTCCAATAAAAATACTTACGGAAATATATTTAACGTTGCTTATTCAACGCTAGCTTGCTTCTACCTATTTAAGACCAATGAAAAAGCTTTAATCAAATAGCTGAACAGATCATAGCTGGTAATTCACCGCCTCCGACGTCCAGACCTGAACACAGCTCCAGATTAAGTTCCTAAACACTGACGGCAATGCAGATGTCGTCGTTCCGTATTGTCGTTTCTTGGATTTCCCCCCACCGTCCTGCCATGCGTCCATGTTTACAGCCAGAGTGAGGAGCGCTGACGTGACGCAGGAGTCACGCCGCGCTGGGGTTGCGTGCGCTGGGGGCGAGGTCGTCCTGCAGGACCGGAGATGTTTTGTCGGAAGCGTATGCGCCGTGCTTCAGCGCGACGACTCGGGGGTTCTCACCGCCGCCCCGCCGTTCTCACGACCAGAACGTCTAGCTGGTTCTGAATCATCGGCGTGAACATTTCGAGGATGAAATCTGAAGCCGATGTCTCTGTAACTTCATGCGCAGAAGTGTAACACGAG
Source organism: Brachyhypopomus occidentalis (assembly GCA_020368025.1). Classification (NCBI taxonomy): domain Eukaryota; kingdom Metazoa; phylum Chordata; class Actinopteri; order Gymnotiformes; family Hypopomidae; genus Brachyhypopomus; species Brachyhypopomus occidentalis. The sequence goes on from JAGXOD010000159.1 coordinate 4,367,281, forward strand.
GTGACAGCACGCTGACTTCTAAGAGCCGCTGTTGTTGGCCTGTCATTAGAAACTAATCCTAACCAGTTCTGCGCTTCATTGCTAGAGGCGCGTTATCTCAGTTGACTTTTAGTAGACAACTCGATCTTGTTGGAGGTCTGTAGAACAAGCGTTGTTTTCACCCCACCCCTGAGTCATGGAGCTCAACTGCTGTGAGTGATTGAATCACCGTATCAACAAGGGCACGATACTTCCACAAAGAGATGCTACTGCGGCTACACCGGAGTTTCCCTTCGTGTGTTTGTATGTGTTTGCGCGCACGCGTGTGTGTGTGTGTGTGTGTGTGTGTGCATATATGTGCGTGTGTTTTTGTGTGTGTGTTTTGTTTGTGAGTGCTCTGGTTATCCAGGTGACTCAGTTGAGGAAGTGTGAGCTGTAGTCTGCCTGAGGGAGTCAGCACATCAGTGTGTGTGTGTGTGTGTGAGTGTGTGTGTGTGTGTGTGTGTGTGTGTGTGTGTGTGTGAGAAAGAGTGATTAAACATAGCCGGCAGGCCTAGTCTGTCAGGTCATTGAGTTTCTTCGATGAAGGAGGTTTTGTGTGTGTATGTTTGTGTGTGTGTGTCTCCCTGTGTGTGTGTGTATGTGTGTCTTTGTGTCACAGAGGAGGGGATGGATCAGGTTGCATGCTGGGTGTTGACAAGGTTCTATGTGTGGCCCCTATGCTCTCTGTGTGAATGTGTGTGTGTGTGTGTGTGTGTGTGCATGTGTGAGATTGTGCAAGCATGTGGGCTGCTGGCTGTACGAGGGCAGGAAGACAAGTAGCAGTAGCATAGTCTTTTCACTCACACACACACACACACACACACACACACACACACAAGCAGGAGTAGCATGGTCTTTTCACTCCAACACACACACACGCTGCACTAGCATGGTCTTTTCACTCCAACACACACACACACACACACACACACACAAACACACGCTGCACTAGCATAGTCTTTTCACTCACACACACACACACACAACCCTCACCCCGTTTGACCTTTGTGTGTGTGTGTGTGTGTGTGCGGTCGTGTGTGTGTGTAGACACTGAGACCCTTAACCCTGCCCTCACTGCTCTGTGTCTATGCTGTAGGAATCACAGTGCTTTTATGTTACTATGGCAGCATTTACATCCCCTCACATGTGGGCTGTGTTCTGATACCCCCCCCCGGGGTCATTAAGGCCTTTGTGTTGTATAGGAGACCAGTAGAGACAGCAGCAGCCGTACAAGAGACCCCAGTGTTCACCATCCTGCTGCTGAACTCCGCTCCCAGGTACAGGTGGGCCTGCACGCGGAATGGAGAGGGGGTGTGGCCTGTTTTTACGGATTCTCCGCCCACTTCATGGGTTACGCCCCTCCCTCTAACGATCGACATGTTTTATCCACATGTGGGTTAAATGTGGCCGGTTGGTTGGGGGTTTGACCCGTTTTGTGTTGTCTCCCACAGTTCTGAGCTGAGCTGTAGGGGGTTCAGCCTGCGCGGCTGTTATGGCCCACTAGCGCCATCTCTGGTGCAGAGCGGTATGGCACGCACGTGCCTCCAGACTGGGCCTCTTCCTGAGGAAGGTGCTGTGATGACCGAGCGAGACCGAGCGCTGCTCTAACAGGATGTCTGCAGAGAGGTGCGGGGTGGTGGGGGGGGGTTAGCACCTGCAGAGAGAGCGCGTAGACGGCCCTCGCCATGGGAACGTGTTTACGCCGTTGGCGAGAAGCTCTACTTCTGCTTCTGAAAGGCAGCAGTGCGATCTGACGCTTGGACAGGATGTGCGTGGCGCGAGCAGCAGAAAGGAGTGTTGCCGCGCCTTAAACGGCCTGTTGCCGTTTTAAATAAAGCTTTTCAAGTGTGACTGAACGTTTCCAAATAGGCCAGCCGGGCCTCCGAATTTAGCGGAGGTTGCTGGTGTAGCGGACAGGGTGACTTCTGAGAAAACTCAGTGAGGGAACGCGAGAGATGGGCCCGGCGCTTGTGCAGACGTTAGCGGGTCAGTGCTAGCACTGCTAGCTGTCGTCTCCTTCATTAAACACATTTTTTATTCTCGCTTGGCTGAGAATAAGAGCAAGAAGACTCAGCTTAAAGGAAGTGTGTGTTTGAGAACGCTGAACACGACCTTTAACACGGAAGTGTTTTTCAGAACATGGGACAGAACACATATGGCCGATACACAATGACCTTTTGACTACAAAACCCGAGAATATGATATAAAAGGCCATCACAGAACAGAACTCCCTGCCATAACAACAAAGCATCGTATGGCCAAAGGCCTCTGCTCACGGTTTCACCCAAAATTCGTCTGAATGCCTTTGATTTTGGCGTAGGAAAGAGAAAATAAGTAGTTGTTAAAGAGTGTTAAACAATAAGTAGTTTTAAAGAGTGTTAAACAATAAGTAGTTTTAAAGAGTAAACAGTGAAAAGAGAAGAGCGAGGGTGGTGCAGGATGGAGCAGGGTGGAGCAAGGTGGAGCAGCGTGGTGCAGCGTGGAGCAGGGTGGAGCAGCGTGGTGCAGGGTGGAGCAGCATGAAGCAGGGTGGTGCAGCGTGGAGCAGTGGCGTGTCCTCACAGGCCGGGGGAGCGGCTGACCCTCCAGACCTGGCCGTTGGCGCTCAGCTCTCACACGGCGGGGGATAAGCTCAGTGGTTTCTATCCTGACTCCCGTCACACTCTGCCTCCCCCATGAGCCTCTCTGGGTCACCCGGAGGGGACGTTTCATGCCGAGATTTCGAGGGGAACTGGGTGCACCCCAGTCCTGTCAGGATTTATAGGCGACAGGGCAGACGTGGCCAGCCCCGCCCCCCAGATCTAACAGGCGTGGCCAGCCCCGCCCCCGAGATCTAACCTGAGTGGCCAGCCCCGCCCCCCAGATCTAACAGGCATGGCCAGCCCCGCCCCCGAGATCTAACAGTGGCCCCAGTGTTAATTCAACACCTGTGGAGTTATTCTCACAAACCCTGGGCGAACAGGCATGTCGCACTCTAGACAGTAGCACATCCTTTCTCTCATCTGTTTTTAGATCTCCTCTCCTAATGAGCTCCAACCTTCTCTTTCCCTCTCTCTTTCCCTCTCTCTCTCCCTCTCTCCCTCCCTCTCCCCCTCTCCCCACTTTCTCACCTCCTCACCCCTGATGACCAGAGAGCTGGATCGCCACAGCGCCGTGGCCAGGTCAGACGGTGGTGCTGATTGGCCGCCCAGCACTAAGCCACTCTGACATTTGCAGGCGTGCAGGCGTGTTGCTTCTCTTGCTAGCTGATGCTCTCCTGCTCACGCCAGCACTAGTGCCACAAGCACACGTCACCTCTAATGATGCTCAGCCCAGACACTTCCTCGCTAAGAAGAGCAATGCAAAAAGGGTGATTTTAAAATGAAACAGATTTGAGGTGGCGAGTAGATGGACTGTGGACTGACATCTGGACAATGACAGTTGATATTGCAGATATTTTTTGTTACAGTTTTTTACGACTGCTAACAAGCGTTTCCCAATACTTAAGATACTTTTTCAAAACTCTAAACACAGCAACACATTTACCTCATACAAATAGCCAAATAGTTAGTATCCTGTTCAAAAGCACATTCACTTAACTAAATACCAACTTTGCATTTCAAAACACAACAAACCTGGTTCAGTATCCAATCATTCTTTCAAACACTAGTACAGATTCTCTATTCAAGAGGAACATGAGGTCAATCACTGCACAACCACTGTCAAAAAACTAACAGTTGATGGCATTATAGAAACAGTATTACATGTAATATTTTACTCTCTCCCAGCAAACAACAGACATTATACAGTTCTGTTGTTTTCTTATGTCCGTTCATTTTTAATGTAATCTGCTTCATTTGGACTTTTTACTCAAATGTGTGCATTTTTGGCAACATACTGTCATACCACCTTGGTCTTGAGTGATATTTACTGTAACGTACTGTTTGGAATGTAGATTAGACAAAAAAGGAGTCTGTGACAGTCATTCAGTAAAGGTTATATTTTACTGTATTAGGGACATGAAATTGTAGCTTACAGTTTTTTCCAGCTGCTAACACACTAAAATGTCCTGCTTAGCAGAAATATTTTAACTGACACACAGAGAGCACAACCTGTTCTCAAGTCTCCAAAACTCTAAACACATTTCCTGTTTTACACACATTTTGCAATTTAAAATGGCACTTTTTTAAAACACACTGAACACGGTTCTCTGCAAAAGACACAACAATCTGACATAAAGTCACATGTTTGCCATTTTTAAAACACTGCCATTGAAAATGACAACACATGAACTAAATTGCCAATACATGAGCCACCTGGCCAAACACCTCAGTGCTAAATTGTTAGCACTTCAATCAGGAAGTAAAACACTATAAAAAGACCCCAGGTGAGCACCTTATTTTGCAACATCTTCCAACAACAATGGAAGATGTTGCAGAGAGGAAGAAGGAGGGTGAGAATGAGAGGGGGAGGAACAGTTGGAGGTAGAGGTAGAGGTAGAGCTGGTAGAGGAATTCATGGCCAAAGAAGACAACAACTGTCAAATGACATCAGAGCAACCTTAGCTGATCATGTCATCAACCATGGGCTGACAATGCAAGAGGCTGGACAGAGAGTGCAGCCCAACTTGAGCCGCTTTACTGTCGCCTCTGTCATCCGGACATTTACACTAGGGAACAGGCATGTGATGATATTGATGTGGGTACGATTCAGGGATGGATAAGGCACTCAAGGTGCTTCTTCCCTCAATGTCTGGCAAGGTAAGATATTGCCTGTGATGTGGACGAGGCGTCGTGGCCAGACCCAGCTGTGCGGCAAGATCCTGCCTAATTTTGTTTCTTCCATCTTTTTTCTATAAATTTTCTCTACACTTTTTCTGTAATGTTCTTTTTCATTTTTTGTTCTATACAATGCAAATATATATGTTGTGCAGATATTGCACTGACTTGTTTGGTGAAAATAAATAAATAACAGCAGCATGTGTGTGCGTGTGTGTATCTACAAATATTTTTCTGCATGTGAACAATCTGAAGAATTTTCAACAATTTGAACTATTTTAGTAATATGACAAAGCTCACTAGACATTAGTGTTTTTCATTCTGCCCAGCAGTGTGTAGTTGATCAGACAAAAATGTAGTATATGATGAAGTGTGTGTGCTGTTTGGTGCAAAAGTTTGATTTTTATAACGTTCAGATGGAAAAAACTGTAACTCAAAAAAAGATTTACAATAATTTTACATGCAAACACTGTAATTAGCCATGGTCCCATATGTGTAAATACACATATAAAAAATGCAGAAGGGAGAATAAACAGAACACAAAACTGAACAGTCTTACAGTATTAGGTGTGATCTAAACGGTCTTCAGCATTTAGCCACATGTTTTCATCAACATCACATCTGATGTTGTCTCTTGCCATGCTCCTGGTCTTCACTCAAGAGTTTTCCCCCTTCCCCCAGAGGGAGGCAGACGCTGCATCCTTTATTGTAAAAGAACAAAAACACAATATATGTATTAGCAGTAGGACCTGACCTGCAGGTACTATACTGTAAGATATAGCATCAGTAGGAATATACTTGTGAAATGTATTGTTTACCTGTTAGTTTGTTTAAAGGTCCGGATAATGGAAGCCACAGTTGACCGTCTGAGATTAGGCTGCACCCTTTCACCAGCCTCTCTCAGTGATAGACCATGGTTTATCACATGGTCTATGATGGTGGCTCTAATTTCATCAGTGACAGTAGTTCTTGATCTTCGCTGAACACCACCACGCATTCTTCCTCTTCCTTGTGCAGACATGATTTTTCTTTCCTCTGTTACACTCTCTGTTCCTGTGCCCACATTGACCAAACTCAGTCCAAACAAGCCCCTGTTTTTATGAGTCCATGTCACTGACAGCACCTGTTTGTATCTCCAAGTGGGATTTGAATCAGCTGTGGTTGGTCTATTACTGTATTTTATTTCAATGATCTGTATGTGCAAAAAATGTGCATTACAGTAATAGCTTTTCACCTGCTTTTTTTGCATAATTTAGCATTTTATACAATATTTAAGGTTTTGAACCATAGGTTTTCATTTTTTACATGCTGTGTGCAAGCATTTGTAAAAAAAGGCCAAAATGATCCATAATTTTGTTATTGGGTAACTTTGTGTGTATAGAAAATGTAAGCATTGTATAAACATGTTAAATGCCTGCATTTTGTGCAAAAACAACATGAATTGTATTAGCTGTATAGCCACTAAAGACTGAAGTTGTGTTTACTGTGTTTAGAGTTTTGCAAATGTGACTACAGATTGGACAAAAGGATGTTAGCAGTCGTAAAAAACTGTAATTACTATATATATATTACTTTTTTAGATTTACATATATACACACATCACACATACACAAATATATATATACATACATATATATACATATGTATATTTATATTTATATACATATATACACACACACTGGTGTATAAACCCATACTTTAGACTCATGTGTAGACATGTTGTAAGATGTAAATGCATGTTATACACATGCGTGTTGAAAGATGTGAACTTGTACTTTAGACACGCATGTTGTAATGTGTAAGATCATGTCTTAGACATGCATGTTGTAATTATGTGTGAGGGCTTGGGCAGGAAACCTGAGTTCAGCTCAGTGTTAACGTGCGTGGGAAACCCTGTGTGTGTGTGTGTGTGTGTGTGTGGACACCATGTGCTGAGGTATGTGTAAAAAAAGACACGTGAAACACAAGACTGATGCCATGTGTACTCTCTTCCTTTTCACGATCAGCAGTGCATGTGTGTGTGTGTGTGTGTGTGTGTGTGTGTGTGTGCATGCACATATGTGTATGTCTGTGCTCCTTTGTGGCTGGTGAAGCATTGGAGAAATGTGACCACTGCTGTGTTGGGCTCACACACACCTCTCTTCCTGTAGTGTGTGTGTGTGTGTGTATATGTGTGTGTTTGTGTATGTATGCATGTGTTCGTGTGTATGTATATGTGTGTGTGTGTGTGTATGTGTGTGTGTGTGTGTATGTGTGTGTGTGTGTGTATGTGTTTGTGTGTGTGTGTATGCATACGTGTGTTCGTGTGTATGTATATGTGTGTGTGTGTGTATGTGTGTGTGTATGTGTATGTGTTTGTGTGTGTGTGTATGCATACGTGTGTTTGTGTGTATGTATATGTGTGTGTGTATGTGTGTGTGTGTGTGTGTGTGTGTGTGTGTGTGTGTGTGTGTGTGTGTATGCATACGTGTGTTCGTGTGTATGTATATGTGTGTGTGTGTGTGTATGTATGTGTGTGTGTGTATGTGTTTGTGTGTGTGTGTATGTGCGTGTGTCTGTGTATGTATATATGTGTGTGTGTATGTGTTTGTGTGTGTGTGTATGCATACGTGTGTGTGTGTGTGTGTGTGTGTGTGTGTGTGTGTGTGTGTGTGTGTGTGTGTGTGTGTGTGTGTGTGTGTGTATGCATACGTGTGTTTGTGTGTGTGTGTATGTGTGTGTGTGTGTGTGTGTGTGTGTGTGTGTGTGTGTGTGTGTGTGTATGTGTGTGTGTGTGTATGCATACGTGTGTTCGTGTGTATGTATATGTGTGTGTGTCTGTGTATGTATGTGTGTGTGTGTATGTGTTTGTGTGTGTGTGTATGTGCGTGTGTCTGTGTATGTATATGTGTGTGTGTGTATGTGTTTGTGTGTGTGTGTATGCATACGTGTGTTCGTGTGTGTGTGTGTGTGTGTGTGTGTGTGTGTGTGTGTGTGTGTCTGCATGCACCCATCAGCCACGTAAAAACCAACCCAGTCCTGTTGTCCCCGGCAACTGCTGCATCCCATAAAAAATAAATCGCGCTTCCATTCATTGTCATCACACAGCACAGCGTCGCCGTCCTGTTCAGCTGCGTTGCCGCGGCAGCAGCGCGTGTTTATGGGATAGTGGAATTCTTTTCAATATACTGTAAATACGTACCGCTATCTCACACGGGGCCATTTGCAAGTGATTCTGGGAGACGGGAGGCGCTGTGCTGGTGGACACTGAGGAGACGCCCGGAGACGCCCGGCGTGCCCTGCAGCGCACGTGCTGGGCACAGACGCTCAATCACATTCAGCTGTTCAGCACCCGCGCCGTCGAAGGGGGCGTGTCCTTCCAGCAGGTCTGCTCCATGCATGGCGTCCTGATAATCTGCTTTATTGTTCAGACATCTAAATATCCAAGACGCCACTGTGATCCGCATTAATGCAAAATATGTTGCGTATGTAAAAAATGTTTTTTTTTTGGTTTATTTTTTAATTGAAGGAGTCTCGTTGTCCTTCACTCCTTCTCTCTCATGCATCTCCCTGTATCTCCCTCTTTTCGTCTTTATCCCTCAGTCACACCCTTTCTCTCCATCTCTCTCTCTCTCTCTCTCTCTCTCTCTCTCTCTCTCTCTCTCAGGCTACCTCCAGTTTCCCATACTCCATTCTCATTGGCCGATTCCTGGCCACAGCTGTTCTGACCCAGTAAACTTTGTGGTGAACCTTGGATCGGTCCTCACCGATTGGCTGCCGTCTGTGTTCACGTGTTCCGCCTCGCGCCCACCTGCCTCTGCCTCTCTGCGTCCTCCCCGTGTGATAGAGAGCGCGCTCCAGAAGCACTCGGTGCTGCTCGCCAGACGATCGTCTCTCTCCTGCTCCGGCTGGAGAAGTCCGGAAAGTCTGAGATGTCAGACCGGATGTCAGGAGCTTCCGAGCCCTCCGTGAGCAAACGTCGACGCAGTCGTGATTATGATTTGCGGGGAATTATTAGCCAACAGGATATCCTCCCCACCAGTGGATGGATTGATGGGGAGGGGAGGGGAAGGGGGAGTCTCGATGGGGGGTCTCAATGGTCCTGACGAGAGGGGGCGGAGTCTCGATGGTCCTGACGGCATCTCCATCCCAGGACTGGGGACGGGAACCGATGATCTCATTGCTACCAGCAAGACTTCCTGGTGTCAATGAGACTCCCTCCCTCCCTCTCTCTCTCTCTCTCTCCCTCTCCCTCTCTCTCTCTCTTTCCCCTCTCTCTCCCTCTCTCTCTCTCTTTCCCCTCTCTCTCTCTCTCTCTCTCCCTCCCTCCCTCTCTCTCTCTCTCTCTCTCTCCCTCTCTCTCTCTCTCTCTCTCTCTCTCTCTCTCTCTCCTTCTCTCTCACTCTCTTCCTCTCTCCGGTTTGTTTTTCCCATGGCCTTCCTCCACACAGCTGAAAATGTGGGAATATCCACATCCGTCCGGAGCAGAGGGGATTTTCCCCACCCGTGCTGCTCTCCGTGATCACACCAGCAGCTGTGTAAACAGCAGGCGCTGAGTAAACCTGGAGGTGTGTGAACAGGAGTGCCTCCCCACTCCTCAGCTCACTCCTCAGAGCACTCTGGATGCCTCTGTAGCACTCCCAGGGCATGTCTGTGTTCTCTGGGCTTCAGAGGGAAATATGCTACTTTCCTTCTTCCTACACGTCAAACATTCTCGTCGGAGTCTGTGCTTCCAAGAAACGAACGCCGTTGAAGCGTCTTTAGACGCATGAATCCTCCGGCGTCTGGTCTCCGTGGCGACAGCAGTCCCGTAACAGCACGACGCCACACAGCTCCACCTCGGGCGTCTTCAGCGGCTGCCGGCGTGAACGTGTAGTGACTCAAGCGTGCCAAGGTATCGCTAGCAACACGACGCCCCTCGGCGTGGGAAATGCGCGTGTGGTCCATGAGCCGGATGAAGAACCTCCGTAGCTCCACCCAAAAATGTAGAAAACTGGTTCCTGGTTTCAAAGGAAGTGGTCAGTGAATTCTGATTAAACAAAACAGACACTGCACAGATTTATTGTAGACAAAGTGGTTAATGAAAAACTGAAAAAAAGTCCTGTGTGTGTGTGTGTGTGTGTGTGTTTGTGTACATGTGTGTGTGTGTGTGTGTGTGTGTGTTGTGTGTACATGTGTGTGTGTGTGTGTGTGTGTGTACATGTTTGTGTGTGTGTGTTTGTGTACATGTGTGTGTGTGTGTGTGTGTTTGTGTACATGTTTGTGTGTGTGTGTGTTTGTGTGCATGTGTGTGTGTGTGTTTGTGTACATGTGTGTGTGTGTGTGTGTGTGTGTGTTTTTGTACATGTGTGTGTGCATGTGTGTGTACGTGTGTGTGTGTGTGTGTGTGTGTACATGTGTGTGTGCATGTGTGTGCGCTATTGCCTGATTCTCTGTTTAAAGCTGGTTTCGAGTAAACCACTTAGGTTGGTACACTCATGAATGTTTAACAGGTTTACACATGACATTTGGGCATTATCAGTGTAATGCAATTCAAAGTACAAGGCTATTGTCATAATCCCAGACTACGCCAGCGTATGCCAACTATGTGTTAGCTGAGTGTGTGCGTGTCAGGGACCAGGAGTTCACTGTGACCATCTGAAGCCCTGCTACACATCTACACCATCACACATACACAGGTTGTAGTTTATCACAAAGACACCTGCGTATTTTCGAACCCTTCCACCTAGAGCTTATTACAAATATCAAGAAATATGCAGAAATGAATGTAGCGTCTAATGAAAGTGATTATGCACTTCTCGGGTGTCCCATTAGCTGGTCTAGCCGTGCGGTGAGCTTCAAACCGGGTCTGATTTGACACTTATTTTCAAGTAACAAATGAAACTGCTTAAACAAAGACCAAGATATACTTGACTTCCTTGTTATTACGAGAACAAAAAGAATACATACATATACACACTCACACACACATGCACACACACACACACACACACACACACACACACACACACACACACACACACACACACACACACACACACAGACACACACACACACACACACACACACACACACACACACACACACACACACACACACACACACACACACACACACACACACACACACACACACACACACACACACACACAGCTTCCTCAGAGATCTGCAGCGAGCCTGCTGTTATTTTGTGAGACGTGAGGGTTTTGAGGAATATAATGAGCTCATCGCTGTAACCCCAAGGCACCCTGGGCAATTACCATGATCTGCACACACACACACACACACACACACACACACATGACTCCTTCGCTCTCAGGGTTTCTGGGACAGAGGGGGCAGACCTGTTTGGGTAGAAGATTCTTCTCTTCTGACATCTGTATTTCAGGCGTGGGGCTCGTGTGGAGGTACCAGAGTACCGAGCAGGTGGGCGACTTTCTCTAAATATGGCCACATTTATGCATACGGCGCTAATGAAAATGGCCCCCCCTCCAACAGACACCCCGACTCTCCTGAGCTGGAGTTTGTGGGGGGAAGACTTGGAGTGTGAACTGGAGGGCTGATTTGCTCTTACATGCCCTGCGGACGGAACTTCTGTGCGTGTGTGTGTGTGTGTGTGTGTGTGTGGGGTTGCAATTTCCACTGCAAGAATCTGCTTTCGGTGTGTGGTGAACGCAGCAATGTGAGCCGCCTTGGGCACGGTCCCCGTCGTCTTCGCCCCCGTCGTCTTCGCCCCCGTCGTCTTCGTCCCCGTCGTCTTCGTCCCCGTTGTCTTCGCCCCCGTCGTCTTCGCCCCCGTCGTCCCCGTCTACGCCTTGTTTACGCCCCCCTGCGCTAGTCACAGACAAAGCGACTAGTCCTCATAGCGCTGCTGTCACCACAGTGTATTTGACCACTAGGGCCGTTAACTGGAGCTTTAGGCAAAGGTGCCTCGTTGTTATGGCATAATTGGCGGATGACACTGGCTGCCCTGTTGCTGCTGCAGCGTGAGCACACTGAGACTGTCAGCTACACAGAGCTTCTGTTTATCACAGTCCTATCAGAGGGCCTCAGGATTGGCTGGATTGGCCCCCCTGCATCGACCCTGCCACACGCTAACGTGATCTTTACTGTGTTCTCCACAGAGTCTGGACACCACGTCTGCCTGCGAGACTGCACCACGAGACGGCTGACAGGTACACGATCACACACACACACACACACACACACACACACACGCGCGCGCTAGCCTGCTGATCTCACTGCATTTGCTCATTAGATTCCCCGTTATCACCTCAGTAATAAAGAAAATAATGTTTTTCCTCGGCAAACTTATTAACAAGCTTACTGTGTCCTTTAAGGCTCAAACGTAATCACATTTGCAGGCAAAATCAAGCTGGTCTCGAATTCCTAATGAGGAGTTTTGATTAAGACAAACGGTCTGTTTCATATCACGCCTTTTATTTATAGTGCGTTTTAAAGATATACGAGGGGAGGGGCAGCGTCCCGTCTGACACACAGACTCCAGAGGTTCTGGGTAAACGGCACCGCGGCGTAACCCTTCTGGCTCTGGTTATGGGTGACGGTCTTGCTCCAGCAGGCTGTCTCTGCATGAGACCCCTTCAGCAGCTGGGCTCGTTAAGGCGAGCGCTGACGTGTGTGTGTGTGGGGGGGGACTATTTATGAGTGTTTGTGTGTTTTGTGTTTGGTGCTAGTACAGGATAGGGGCTTCTGAGGGCACCAGATAGACCAATGACAGCCTGCCCCCTCCCCCGACCTCTTCCCATACCCTAGAGGGGGGTCTGTAGGGCCCCCAGCGGCCCTCACCACTGTCTCCTCTGATCCTCCTGCCCTCTGTCTCCTGTTGATTCAGATCGCAAGTCTGGGTGGCCCCGCCCTGTCATGGTGGAGCGTCCACAGCCAGATTGGTGTCCCCTGGCGTGACCGTGGTCTGGGCTCTCGTACGTACGCGTGGACTCAGATACCTGCTGCGTCTCTGCAGCAACGCTACGTCCTCCGACCAGCGGCCGTGATCAAGCGGCAGCTCTGAGCATGCTCAGAAGGACGGCTGGTGAGGGGAGGTCTGCCTGCAGCAAACGACCCTCACGGGAGCGTCGCTGTGCTTGACGTTTGTCGTTCTGGGGGCCTTGGAGTCATGACGGTGGTCTCACCACCGCAACATAATCGCCCTTCGATATCGAATCATGACAGGCCCCCTGCATGGATCACAGATCAACCAATCACAGGGCCCCTGCATGGATCACAGATCAACCAATCACAGGGCCCCTGCATGGATCACAGATCAACCCATCACAGGGCCCCTGCATGGATCACAGATCAACCAATCACAGGGCCCCTGCATGGATCACAGATCAACCAATCACAGGGCCCCTGCATGGATCACAGATCAACCCATCACAGGGCCCCTGCATGGATCACAGATCAACCCATTGCACTCATCACGGATCGCCGCCATTGAGGGAAAGACGCTCTAGGCAGCCCGTGCTCACAGGTCAAGCGCCCCTGGAGCCAACACGTCCGCCTCTTTGGTGCACACTGCTCAGCCCTGGTGACCTCTGACCCAGACTTTATTTCTGAGGTGATTCCTGAGCACCTCAGTGTGGCACTTCCTCACGGCATGAGGCGGGACAGAGGCGGTGAGGGGCGGGGCAGAGGCGGTGAGGGGCGGGACAAAGGCGGTGAGGGGCGGGACAGAGGCGGTGAGGGGCGGGGCAGAGGCGGTGAGGGGCGGGACAGAGGCGGTGAGGGGGACAGAGGCGGTGAGGGGGGGACAGAGGTGGGGGCAGAGGGGCGGGGCAGAGGCGGTGAGGGGCGTGACAAAGGCGGTGACGGGACAAAGGCGGTGAGGGGCGGGGCAGAGGCGGTGAGGGGCGGGGCAGAGGCGGTGAGGGGGGGACAGAGGCGGTGGGGGGACAGAGGCGGTGAGGGGCGGGGCAGAGGCGGTGAGGGGGACAAAGGCGGGCAGGGGACAGAGGCGGTGAGGGGCGGGGCAGAGGCGGTGAGGGGCGGGGCAGAGGCGGTGAGGGGCGGGACAGAGGCGGTGAGGGGCACGGCAAAGGCGGTGAGGGGCGGGGCAGAGGCAGTGAGGGGCGGGGCAGAGGCAGTGAGGGGCGGGGCAGAGGCGGTGAGGGGCGGGCAAAGGCGGTGAGGGGCGGGGCAGAGGCAGTGAGGGGGGGACAGAGGCGGTGAGGGGCGGGGCAGAGGCGGTGAGGGGCGGGACAGAGGCGGTGAGGGGGGGGGGCGGTGAGGGGCGGGGCAGAGGCGGTGAGGGGCGGGACAGAGGCGGTGAGGGGGGGGACAGAGGCGGTGAGGGGGGGACAGAGGCGGTGAGGGGCGGGGCAGAGGCGGTTAAGGGTGGGACAGAGGTGGTGAGGGGTGGGACAGAGGCGGTGAGGAGCGGGACAGAGGCGGTGAGGGGCGGGACAGAGGTGGTTAAGGGCGGGACAGAGGTGGTGAGGGGTGGGACAGAGGCGGTGAGGAGCGGGACAGAGGCGGTGAGGGGCGGGACAGAGGTGGTTAAGGGCGGGACAGAGGTGGTTAAGGGCGGGACAGAGGCAGTGAGGGGCGGTGAGGTGGTTTTTCATTCAGTTCTTCAAACAAGAACAGCCAGTGTACAGTGTACAGTGTACAGTGCCCTGGAGGCTCAGACTCGAGGAGATACACAGCATGTCACTCACACAGCCTTAATATCTCAGCAACAATCATTTAAAGGTATTATTGATTTATTTGAACACATTATTGATTGTGTTTGCAGTTTTGAAGCGAATGTTTTCTGCTGAATTCAGCGTGGACTCAAAGGTTTTGAATCTGCTTCAAAGGATCTGACAGCTAAGAAGTGTTCAAATTACAGTGTGAGTTTGAAGTTTGATCCTAAAAATTCTTGACGCCCTCCAAAAATCAGTTGCAAACAAATTACAATAATAATAATCAAATCAGATCCAATAAAATCAGCCCTTCTGTGGAGCCACATGGCTTTGCTGGGGTTTTTCTCTCAATCATTTTCTATGTTTTTTTAGGAAATCAGTTTCTGCTCAGGCCAGGTCTGCGTCCTCCACACACACACACACACACAACCCCCCCCCCCCCCCCCCCCACACTCACACACACACACAGGCACACCCTCAGTCTTAGCTTAGCTCTGACCTCACCCATTGCCCACCACAGGACTGCTGACAGTGAAGTGTGGATCACTTTGGCGGTGTTCAGTGAAGTGACGTGCAGGGTGCAGCTTCCTAGAGCAGGTGCCTCTCAGGACACCACCTCTCAGGACACCACCTCTCAGGACACCACCTCTCAGGACACCGCCTCTCAGGACACCACCTCTCAGGACACCGCCTCTCAGGACACCACCTCTCAGGACACTTTGCAGGGCACCTCTCAGGACACCGCCTCTTAGAACATCTTGCAGGACACTGCCTCTCAGGACACTGCCTCTCAGGACACCACCTCTCAGGACACTGCCTCTCAGGACGCCACCTCTCAGGACACTGCCTCTCAGGACGCCTTGCAAGACTTGAAGGACCTTAGTGATCTTTCAGAGCTTCTCGTTTCATGTTGAAAGACACCCTTCGTAAATCAGAGAGGGTTAATAAAGGTCGGAGTGAACACAACAGGATGTCTGGTGTGTTTTCTGCTCCAAGCACGTTTTCCTTGTATGGTTGAGTGTTTACACATATTCAGATGTTCAGAAGTACCAGGTGACCAGGTGATCTAAAAGAAAAAAACAAGGGCTTGTAATCATTTCACTATCATAGGAATATTGTATCTGTGACCATTCTATAAAATATCATTTTACACATGCTACATACATACATACATACATATATATATATATATATATATATATACACACACACACACATACACTTCAAGACACATTTCAATAATGTGAATAGCATATCAAATAATTCGTTTAAAAGGGGAGAGCGTTTAAGCAGTTTCACCTGGGCAAGGGACAGTTTAGAGAGCATGACCAGAGGAACTCACTGAATCACTCCCTTGTTATCTCATGTAACACAGCACCACCTGTTGACCAGTTAGAGTACTGCATTGTACTCCCTTTTTAAGACTGACGAGTATGAAAGCATTAGTGTGAAAGCAAAGTATAAAAACAACAAGACTGAAACGATTTTGGAATAAATACTGCTGTGTTATTTTGGCTGGCACGCATGTCATCAAACTTGCAGATAACAAAAACAGACTGAGGTATCCCATGTGTAACAGCACCACCTGTTGTCGATTGAAGGTACTGCATGTAGTTCCTGAGTTGACAGACGCATGTGTGCTGATGAAGGCAGACTGCAATGGCTCTTTATGAACTTGTTAAAGAGGAAACTCCTGAGGAGAAGAATGTTTTAATAGCTCACGCTCCAAACATCCAGGACGTTCAGCACATTTTCCTACACCTGTTTCACGGTCTCGTAAAGAATCGGTGTGTTGACAAACTAAAATCCTAAAAACTGCTAAATTAGAGACTAATAAATATTTATTAACCAATTTAAATGTGCTGCTTGGTTGTAATTATCAGTGAAGTGAAGTGAACTAGTCTATTAGTTGTTTGAGTCGGTGTATGAACAGTTCATTTGAGCTGCGTTTCTTCACTCGCTGCTGTGGGGCAGGTCAGTGTGATCACATTATTCATCCCCAGACTGTTTTTCTCCCCCCACTGAGGCAAAACTAAATTCTGTATCAGCATGGAAACAAGCATCTCCGTGGTTGCAGAAAAAAAAAACAAAAACAAAAAAATGCTGCTTAGCATCAAATTGACATCAAATAGAACAAGAAACTCGGGCAGGAGATTATCACCCAAACACCATGTCTGTCTCTCTGTCTGTCTGTCTGTCTGTCTGTCTCTCTCTGTCTGTCTGTCTGTCTCTCTGTCTGTCTGTCTCTCTGTCTGTCTGTCTGTCTGTCTGTCTGTCTGTCTGTCTCTCTGTCTGTCTGTCTGTCTGTCTGTCTCTCTGTCTGTCTGTCTCTCTGTCTCTCTGTCTGTCTGTCTGTCTGTCTCTCTGTCTGTCTGTCTCTCTGTCTCTCTGTCTCGCTCCATCTAGCCAGCAAAGCATGTAGACGCAGGTTAGAATACATGCTTTAACACATCTCACACATGGCACATGTGAGCATTGCACACACACACACACACTCACACACACCCACACACACACACACATACACACACCCACACATACACACCCACCCACCCACACACACACACACATACACACACTCAGGCAGTTACCTACTGTAATGTGTGTAATTGTATGAGCAGGCAGCCATGTCCTCTTGCTCACACCTTTCAGAGTCCTGCCTGTCTTGCTATCTATCTGCTGCCTGTCTGCTGCCTGTCTCACTGCCTGTCTCGCTGCCTGTCTCGTTTATCCATCTGTCTCTGACTGCCACCTCCTGACACATGCACATCTCCCAGGTGACGTGCTGGAAGCTTCTCACAGTTTTTGTCTAGCTGGCTGTTTATGTGGTGGGCTTGCAGAATCCCAGCAGAAGACAGGTCCTGAGGAGACCGGCCCTGAGGAGACCGGCCCTGAGGAGACAGGTCCTGAGGAGACCGGCCCTGAGGAGACCGGCCCTGAGGAGACAGTTCCTGAGGAGACAGTTCCTGAGGAGACAGGTCCTGAGGAGACCGGCCCTGAGGAGACCGGCCCTGAGGAGACAGGTCCTGAGGAGACCGGCCCTGAGGAGACCGGCCCTGAGGAGACAGTTCCTGAGGAGACAGGTCCTGAGGAGACCGGCCCTGAGGAGACCGGCCCTGAGGGAGACAGGTCCTGAGGAGACAGGTCCTGAGGAGACCGGCCCTGAGGGAGACCGGCCCTGAGGAGACAGGTCCTGAGGAGACAGGTCCTGAGGAGACCGGCCCTGAGGAGACCTGAGGGCCCTGAGGAGGAGACAGGTCCTGAGGAGACAGGTCCTGAGGAGACCGGCCCCGAGGAGACCGGCCCTGAGGAGACAGGTCCTGAGGAGACAGGTCCTGAGGAGACCGGCCCTGAGGAGACCGGCCCTGAGGAGACCGGCCCTGAGGAGACAGTTCCTGAGGAGACAGGTCCTGAGGAGACCGGCCCTGAGGAGACCGGCCCTGAGGAGACAGTTCCTGAGGAGACAGGTCCTGAGGAGACAGGTCCTGAGGAGACCGGCCCTGAGGAGACAGGCCCTGAGGAGACCGGCCCTGAGGAGACAGTTCCTGAGGAGACAGGTCCTGAGGAGACCGGCCCTGAGGAGACAGTTCCTGAGGAGACAGGTCCTGAGGAGACCGGCCCTGAGGAGACCGGCCCTGAGGAGACCGGCCCTGAGGAGACAGTTCCTGAGGAGACAGGTCCTGAGGAGACCGGCCCTGAGGAGACCGGTCCTGAGGAGACCGGCCCTGAGGAGACCGGCCCTGAGGAGACCGGCCCTGAGGAGACAGGTCCTGAGGAGACCGGCCCTGAGGAGACCGGCCCTGAGGAGACTGGCCCTGAGGAGACAGGTCCTGAGGAGACCGGCACTGAGGAGACCGGCCCTGAGGAGACTGGCCCTGAGGAGACAGGTCCTGAGGAGACAGTTCCTGAGGAGACAGGTCCTGAGGAGACCGGCCCTGAGGAGACCGGCACTGAGGAGACCGGCCCTGAGGAGACTGGCCCTGAGGAGACAGGTCCTGAGGAGACCGGCCCTGAGGAGACCGGCCCTGAGGAGACAGTTCCTGAGGAGACAGGTCCTGAGGAGACCGGCCCTGAGGAGACCGGCACTGAGGAGACCGGCCCTGAGGAGACTGGCCCTGAGGAGACAGGTCCTGAGGAGACCGGCCCTGAGGAGACCGGCCCTGAGGAGACCGGCCCTGAGGAGACCGGCCCTGAGGAGACAGGTCCTGAGGAGACCGGCCCTGAGGAGACAGTTCCTGAGGAAACTGGCCTGAAGAGCCTCTTACTCATGCAGATGTCTTCTCATTTGTTCTGACATTATGGACCTGTACAGTATCTCTATCTCATAGTGCCGGGACAGAGACACTTGGGTCTCCCCCAAGCTGAGACATTCCATCTCCTTGCCTCCGTGTTATATTCCAAGGTCTCTCTCTTTCCTGAGTGCCTCAAGCTCTTGGTTGAGTCGTTTCCATGGCAGCGTCTCACCTGGTGTGAGAGGAAGTCCAGGCCCTCAAAACCAACATGGAGAGGCGTCTGAAGTTGTGTGTGCAAGACGTCATCTGAAGCTTCACTTGGAGTAGCCCGCCCCAGGTGTTTATGGGTGGAGGCTTGATCTGGAACTCAAAATGAAGACATGTTTATTTCACTTGGCGAGATGAAGGCAGGATCTTGGTGCTTGAGTGGCGTTCAGGCTCACGCCTGCCTTCAGCTCACGTTTGTTTTGAATTTAAACAGTTGCAGCTCAAGGTCCTTCAGAAGGGAGTTAATGTGTTTCCACGATGCGGTTAGCTGGACCGCTCGACTGGTGTGGGACGAACACTCGCCCTGTGTCGCCCTCCGTGCAGCACATACGCTGGAGCTCGGAGAGTTGGGTGGAGCTCGTAGACTACGGCTCCCTCCAGCATTTCATCTTGGAGGGGTGAGAAGGAGCGTGTGTGGTGCAGCTCCGTTAGAGATGACGTAGCGTGTGTGTAAATGCTAACTGCGCTAGCTGACCTGGCTGACCTTTACCCCTGCAGAAGGTCATGAGAGGTCACTGAGGTAGACGATGGCACTTCAGGCAGAAAATAGACAGAACCAAACAGGACAGAAGCTGCCTGCTAGCTCCACCTCTCATTAGCCCTGCCTCCAATTAGCCCCGCCTCCCAATAGCTCCGCCTCCCACATAGTGCTGTTTCACCGTAATACGTAATGCAGGTGCACAGGTCTGTGTGTTTAACCCTCTGAAATCTCAGGGCGTTTTTGAATATTTTCTTAAATTAGTCTAAACATACTTATATATGTTTCATGTCAAAATGTCCACAACAGTCTCAGCCCTCATCTTAATGAGTTTCCCTTTGACCTTGAGCCTGCTGAATGAATAAACATGGTCCTAAAGCTGAAAATATGAGGTTCGATTTTACAATTCTTTTCATCTCTTATATGACAACATACCTTTACTCAAATACACAAATCATTTTGATGTTTGAAATAAGTTTACCAGTGGTTGCTTCATAAAAATATGTAAATAAAGTAGTGTAAAAAATGCCTAAAATAACATTTTTACTATTGTTTATTGCATAAGTGGTATCACTACTTCACTACAAATCTTAGATGTGAGATAAAATGAGACTGAACAATGATTTTATATTACATATCAAGCCTCACATAGTATCAGTGTATCAAGATTCATCGACTAAGAGTCGACACCTTCAGACTCAGGGAAGTTCCTGGATGTTGACACATCAAGTGTTACTCTGTCAATAATAACAGTAAAAGAAAAATGCTGTTTAATAATAATAACAGTAAAAGGACAAGAACATGCTGTTTCTTCAATACACCATGCATGTCATCAAAGTGATACTACTGGTGCTATATAGTCTCATGGGAAAGAGGTGGTTATAGGGTCTGTATTGGGACTCTACCGTGCGGGTGATCATTAACACAAACTAATCACCAGCTTCAGATTCCGACTTAAACATGTTTTGTATAAATTATGCAGTGTGAAGGTTCATTGTGTGTGAACGGTTGAAGAGTGTTTTTACTGCGCAGTTCCACGGGGCTCCGTGTGAATAATGTCCTTAGAGCAGCACAGGACCTCTGCTTGTGCCAAAGCTCCAGGCCGTGCCTTTGTGTATCTAGCTGGTATTAACATGTCCGTTAGTGTAACAGGAGATGACGTGTGGTGTCTTAATGCACTACCTGGCCTTCCTCTACAAGATGACAGGTTCACAGTGTGTCTGGATTGGGCTCACAGAGAGGGCGTATGTCGTTGTAATTGAGTGTGTGTTTGCATTAGCATTTATATGCAAACCTCTGAGTGTGTGTGTGTGTGTGTGAAGGTTAACCTGTGTGTGGGATTATATATGCAGTGTATGGGGGGGAAGTGTGTGTGACCTTGTGTGTATATATATGTGTGTGTGAGTGTAGTGTACATCTGTGTGTGTGTGTGTGTGGGGTGTGTGTGTAGGGAGTGTGTGTGTGTGCATAGGGTGTGTGTGTGGGGAGTGTGTGTGTAGGGAGTGTGTGTGTGTGTGTGTGTGTGTGTGTGTGTAGGGAGTGTGTGTGTAGGGGGTGTGTGTGTATAGGGTGTGTGTGTGTGTAGGGAGTGTGTGTGTATAGGGAGTGTGTGTGTAGGGAGTGTGTGTGTGTGTGTGTAGGGTGTGTGTGTGTGTAGGGTGTGTGTGTAGGGAGTGTGTGTGTGTGGGGGGTGTGTGTGTGTGTGTGTGTGGGGGGGGTGTGTGTGTGTGGGGGGGGTGTGTGTGTGTGTAGGGAGTGTGTGTGTGTGTGTGTGTGTGTGTGTGTGTGTGTGTGTGTGTGTGTGTGTGTGTGTGTGTGTGTGTGTAGGGTGTGTGTGTGTGTGTGTAGGGTGGTGTGTGTGTGGGGGGGGAGGAGGAGGCAGCAGCTGGCAATAACTCTCTGAACTCCATCATTAATAAATGATCACAGACTACCATCTGGAGAGGGCTCAGGCCCTGTGTGAGTGTGTGTGTGTGTGTGTGTGTGTGTGTGTGTGTGTGTGTGTCATCAGGGTGGTGAGAACAGGAGTCAGCCAGGTTCAACCCCACTGTTACAGTTACAGTTCATATGCCTGCCTGCTGAGGTTATTCAGAACAAGAGAGACAGGGAGAGAGAGAGAGGGAGAGAGAGAGAGAGGAGAGAGAGGGAGAGAGGGAGAGAGAATGGCAGTGCTAACCAGCATGTCCTTCTCTGAACCTGCACTGTGTGGTCTCTCCTGATGTCCTGAACCTTTGCAGGACTGTCCTGTCTCTCCTGTTTCTCTGAGCCTCTACAGGACTGTCCCATCTCTCCCGCTGTCCTGAATCTCAGCGGGACTGTCCCACCTCCTCTGCTATTCTGAACGTGAGATCTCACCATAAACTAAACCCTGAAGGCCTCTAGGCCCCAAAGCCTGACTTTTGTAGCATGTCCTATGAGTCGTCTGACTGAATGGAAATCTGGCTCTGTCAGAGGGTCAGAGTTTGTGCAGGCCCTTGTGTGCTTTCCTGTCCAGCCACAATAATTGTGTTTCTTGCGTCTGGGTAATAACCCCCGTTTTAGCCCCTGCAGAGTCCAGAGCTGGAAACCACTCATGAAGTCCACGTTTCTCCTGCAGGGCTGAACACACTGGGTATGAATTACAGTCCCATCGTACTTGAGAGCTGTAACCGAAAACACATTCGCCTCTCGAACTGCCATCCCCTGTAGCCACAGCCAGCTAGTGTGTGTGTGTGTGTGCATACGAGAGTACACTTGTGTGTGTGTGTGTGTGTGTGTGTGTGTCTTCACCGTGCTCAGACTGGGTTTATGAGTTTCCACCACTGATGTTCTTGTCAGGGAACTATTTATTGTGTGAGTGAGTATTTCAGGAAGGAGAGAAACCCTTGCAGGCATATGTGGGAGTCCATTGTCTGGGTGAACATGGTGGCTTCGGTATAACACTATTCTAGTCCTGGAACAGGGTGTAGTAGAAGCCTGCAGTCTATAGGCAGGGGTGACGCCTTTGCACCCCTGATCTTAGATCAGCTCCTCATCTGCATTTGTTTCATAACAGAACTTCAGGAAAGAGCTGTGTCATAATGGAAGCTGTCATAATGTCTTAGGTGAAGCTATGCTAATTGGTTAGTATTAGTTAAGTTAAGTCACATTGTCAATTGTGATTTTCACCCCAATCGAAATTTGTCCTCCACATTTACCCATCTGTGCAGTCAGAACACACACACACACACTAGTGATAACTAGGGGGCTGTGGTGCACACGTGCCCAGAGCGGTGGGCAGCCCTAGCCCAGTGCCCGGGGAGCAGTTGGGGTTAGGTGCCTTGCTCAAGGGCACCTCAGTCATGGCCTCAGGCCTAGGAATCAAACCCACGACCCTCCGGTCACAAGACTGGTTCCCTAACCACCAGACCATGACTTAGCCTTCCTTTATCAGAACAGCATCTGTAAGTGAAAGGAAAAGTTACAGGTAAAATACAAATAACTTTGACCAAACATGCTATAAACATTCTAGGTATGTTTCACTCCTGTGTTTAATATCAGTCACCGTGAGCTGGCTGCCTACAGTGTCGTTTTAGGGCCACTGCGTTCAGCTTTTGTTTCTTGTGTTTGTGTTTGTGTTCCAGATGTGTTTGTGTGATGTGGTTTTGTTTTTGAAGTGTCATCATTTGGTTTAGTCTAATTAATTGTGTCTCAGTCTGGTCCTGATATGAGTGTTGATGTTTAGTAATTAACTCAGTGTCAGGACCATCTGTGTGACGGGGACCAGCAGTATGATGGGACAGACTGTGTGAGGGGACAGACTGTGTGAGGGGACAGATTGTGTGAAGGGCCAGTTCGTTGATGTAGATGTAGAATGACGTTGGGCTTAAGCTGCACCCTTGACTCACTCCACACTCCTGAGAGAAGAATGCCATTCTTTTGTTTCCAGTGTTTACACACCACCTATTGGTTACATGGATTTAATAATGTTTTATTACATGCTTTACAAACTGTAAAAAGCTTTTTGCTACGAAACCTGCAAATATTTTGTTTTGTTCTGGTTAACACGCAGGAGAATTAGGGTGTATAAGGTTTAAATTTGATCTGACTTTTACTCATGGCGCTCAATAAGGACAAGACGCCGTGCTTCTATAAGTCCTGAATAAGTAATACTACATAGTACCTTCCCCAATTACTGTTCACATAGATGCCTCAGTAATAATTCATCTCCACTTTTGAAAACGGCTGTTACAGGACCTTGACTCTAGATGTAGGGCTGTAACCCACACTCAGGATCATGTTGAATACTTGGAGCATGGCCAATCGGAATGTTTTACTTGTGTGTTTAATCATGTCAGTTAAAATGCCTTCAGGCCCACTTGCATTTCCAGATATTTCTAAGTTCCTGTTCAGTAATGGGAGAGTCCAGGGGATTATGGAAGTCGTTTATTGACAGTCTTTTATTGGCCTAAATGTGTTTGTTCAGGTCTTGAGTTGGTGGGTAATTGATTAGAGTGACTTAAAACATGCTATTGATATGTCACTATTCTGAATAGCCAATTCTTCTGATTAAGATTTATTAAGAGTGTTTGCGTTCCCAAAAACTATTTGTATCGATGGAGCCCTCAATGTCAGTTGTTATGTTTTGTGCTTTTTTGTTTCTGAGTGTGTGTTAATGTCCTTAATTATTTCATCTCTTAGGTTTTCTGGGATTGTTTCTTAACTGAGTAATAACACATTTTCTTGACTGCAAGGTTGATGCCTTCATTACATTAATTGTATGTGGTGTCCAGAAAGGCAACTAAATGTGTTTGAATTTTGTAACAGCTGATTTTTCTCTAGAACTCTTCTAGAACTGTTGTGTTGCTCTGTACTGTTCAGTGCTGCTCTGTACTGTTCTGTACTGTTCCGTGCTGTTCTCTGCTGCTCTGTGCTGCTCTGTACTGTTCCGTGCTGTTCTCTGCTGCTCTGTACTGTTCTGTACTGTTCCGTGCTGTTCTCTGCTGCTCTGTACTGTTCTGTACTGTTCCATGCTGTTCTCTGCTGCTCTGTGCTGCTCTGTACTGTTCTGTACTGTTCCGTGCTGTTCTCTGCTGCTCTATGCTGCTCTGTACTATTCTGTACTGTTCCGTGCTGTTCTCTGCTGCTCTGTACTGTTCTCTGCTGCTCTGTACTGTTCTGTACTGTTCCGTGCTGTTCTCTGCTGCTCTGTGCTGCTCTGTACTATTCTGTACTGTTCCGTGCTGTTCTCTGCTGCTCTGTACTGTTCCGTGCTGTTCTCTGCTGCTCTGTGCTGCTCTGTACTATTCTGTACTGTTCCGTGCTGTTCTCTGCTGCTCTGTACTGTTCTGTACTGTTCCGTGCTGTTCTCTGCTGCTCTGTACTGTTCTGTACTGTTCCGTGCTGTTCTCTGCTGCTCTGTACTGTTCTGTACTGTTCCGTGCTGTTCTCTGCTGCTCTGTACTGTTCGGTGCTGCTCTGCATTACTCTGTACTGTTCTGTGCTGCTCTGTGCCCCATTCGTATGATCTCTTGTTGTTCTACAGCTTTCTGGGTTGCGTGGATGCAGCACACTGTCCTTTTAGTGAACACAGTGATTTAGCTGTTCTAAGGCAGAGCGGTTAGTGATTTTACAGTGAATGCACTACGAGAGAAAGGATGAAAATCTGTTATCACTGTGCTACTGCCAAGAGGTGAAATAAAGTTGTGTCCCCCCAAAGAGTCTCCACGTCCCCTCAGTCTCTGCCAGAACTACAGGAGGCTTTGACTGCTTTTGGTGACTACACAGTCCTGAGTGTTTCTGTGGGAGTAGAGAGCTGTTAACGATGCATGCCAGCTTATTTCTCATATGTTTAGCCCTTTGTGTATTTATGAAATCGGGCAGTGTTCCAATTTTGGCATTGTGGTCGCCGCAGATGAGCACGCCTCCCTGGTTCCTCCGTCCAGCTTTACATCTCTTCAGAGCAGTGTAGGGACTAAGTGTGTAGAGGTGGGGGTGATGGAGCAGGGGTGGATGTGGTCATAGGGGTGGAGCAGTGATGGTGCAAGGGTGGATGTGATCATAGGAGTGGGGTAGTGATGGTGCAAGGGTGGATGTGGTCATAGGGGTGGGGCAGTGATGGTGCAAGGGTGGATGTGGTCATAGGGGTGGGGCAGTGATGGTGCAAGGGTGGATGTAGAGGCAAGGAGACATGTCCCATGTCTGCTTTCACTCTCTCTCCTCTTTTTCTTTTTCTCCATTTCTCCCCCACATCTATTTCTCTCTCTCTCTCTCTCTCTCTCTCTCTCTCTCTCTCTCTCTCCTCCAGCCCTATCTCTTCCTCTCTCTCTCTCTCTCTCTCTCTCTCTCTCTCTCTCTCTCTCTCTCTCTCCTCCAGCCCTATCTCTTCCTCTCTCTCTCTCTCTCTGACCCATGTTGGTTTTCTCTCTCCCCCAATGACGCGCCCGTGTCTCAGTGTCCACTCTGCTGTCCATGGCTGCGCTCCATGTTAGTCATGCAGGAGCGGCCCCAGCTCCAGACGCACGGTGCTCACTCCTTGCGCGCACGGTGTGTTAACGGACCCCAGCTCCAGACGCACGGTGCTCACTCCCTGCGCGCGCGGTGTGTTACATCACCCATCCGCTCTGTCTCACTCCGGCTGCAGCTGGGATCTGTGTGCGAGAGAGACGACTTGCCTGTGTGGTGAAGAGCTACATGAACAGGCTACTGGAACTGTCAGACCGGATCTGTGATTTATGATTTATTAGCATTAGACTGTGCTAGGAGTGATTATATCTGAATGAACAAAAGCAACTTTGGCATGAAGGTTACTCACTATCCCAGAGGTTACTCTCCCTCTCCCAAACTCTTCCCTCTCTCCCTCTCCCTCTCCCTCCCTCTCTCTGTCTTCCTATCTCTGTGTGTGTGTGTGTGTGTGTGTACGCCTGAGTGAATATGTGTGTATGTGTCTGGGTGAGTGTGAATGAGTGTGTATGATTGTGTCTGTGTTGGTATGAGTGTGTGTGTGTGTGTACGCCTGAGTGAATATGTGTGTATGTGTCTGGGTGAGTATGTGAGTGTGTGTACGCCTGAGTGAATATGTGTGTATGTGTCTGGGTGAGTGTGTGAGTGTGTGTACGCCTGAGTGAATATGTGTGTATGTGTCTGGGTGAGTATGTGAGTGTGTGTACGCCTGAGTGAATATGTGTGTATGTGTCTGGGTGAGTATGTGAGTGTGTGTACGCCTGAGTGAATATGTGTGTATGTGTCTGGGTGAGTATGTGTGTGTGTGTACGCCTGAGTGAATATGTGTGTATGTGTCTGGGTGAGTATGTGAGTGTGTGTACGCCTGAGTGAATATGTGTGTATGTGTCTGGGTGAGTGTGAATGAGTGTGTATGATTGTGTCTGTGTTGGTATGAGTATGTGAGTGTGTGTACGCCTGAGTGAATATGTGTGTATGTGTCTGGGTGAGTATGTGTGTGTGTACGCCTGAGTGAATATGTGTGTATGTGTCTGGGTGAGTATGTGAGTGTGTGTACGCCTGAGTGAATATGTGTGTATGTGTCTGGGTGAATATGTGTGTATGTGTCTGGGTGAGTATGTGAGTGTGTGTACGCCTGAGTGAAATATGTGAGTGTGTGTGTGTGTGTACGCCTGAGTGAATATGTGTGTATGTGTGTGTGTGTGTGTGTGTGTGGGTGAGCCTGAGCCTGAGTGAATATGTGTGTATGTGTCTGGGTGAGTATGTGAGTGTGTGTACGCCTGAGTGAATATGTGTGTATGTGTCTGGGTGAGTGTGTGTGTGTGTGTGTGTGTGTACGCCTGAGTGAATATGTGTGTATGTGTCTGGGTGAGTATGTGAGTGTGTGTACGCCTGAGTGAATATGTGTGTATGTGTCTGGGTGAGTATGTGAGTGTGTGTACGCCTGAGTGAATATGTGTGTATGTGTCTGGGTGAGTATGTGAGTGTGTGTGTACGCCTGAGTGAATATGTGTGTATGTGTCTGGGTGAGTATGTGAGTGTGTGTACGCCTGAGTGAATATGTGTGTATGTGTCTGGGTGAGTATGTGAGTGTGTGTACGCCTGAGTGAATATGTGTGTATGTGTCTGGGTGAGTATGTGAGTGTGTGTACGCCTGAGTGAATATGTGTGTATGTGTCTGGGTGAGTATGTGAGTGTGTGTACGCCTGAGTGAATATGTGTGTATGTGTCTGGGTGAGTATGTGAGTGTGTGTACGCCTGAGTGAATATGTGTGTATGTGTCTGGGTGAGTATGTGAGTGTGTGTACGCCTGAGTGAATATGTGTGTGTGTGTGTGCCTGAGTGAATATGTGTGTATGTGTCTGGGTGAGTATGTGAGTGTGTGTACGCCTGAGTGAATATGTGTGTATGTGTCTGGGTGAGTATGTGAGTGTGTGTACGCCTGAGTGAATATGTGTGTATGTGTCTGGGTGAGTATGTGAGTGTGTGTACGCCTGAGTGAATATGTGTGTATGTGTCTGGGTGAGTATGTGAGTGTGTGTACGCCTGAGTGAATGTGTGTGTAGTGTGTGTGTGTGTGTGTGTGTGTGTGTGTACGCCTGAGTGAATATGTGTGTATGTGTCTGGGTGAGTATGTGAGTGTGTGTACGCCTGAGTGAATATGTGTGTATGTGTCTGGGTGAGTATGTGAGTGTGTGTACGCCTGAGTGAATATGTGTGTATGTGTCTGGGTGAGTATGTGAGTGTGTGTACGCCTGAGTGAATATGTGTGTATGTGTCTGGGTGAGTATGTGAGTGTGTGTACGCCTGAGTGAATATGTGTGTATGTGTCTGGGTGAGTATGTGAGTGTGTGTACGCCTGAGTGAATATGTGTGTATGTGTCTGGGTGAGTATGTGAGTGTGTGTACGCCTGAGTGAATATGTGTGTATGTGTCTGGGTGAGTATGTGAGTGTGTGTACGCCTGAGTGAATATGTGTGTATGTGTCTGGGTGAGTATGTGAGTGTGTGTACGCCTGAGTGAATATGTGTGTATGTGTCTGGGTGAGTATGTGAGTGTGTGTACGCCTGAGTGAATATGTGTGTATGTGTCTGGGTGAGTATGTGAGTGTGTGTACGCCTGAGTGAATATGTGTGTATGTGTCTGGGTGAGTGAATATGTGTGTGGGTGAGTGTGTGTGTGTGGTGTGTGTGTGTGTGTGTGTGTGCGCCTGAGTGAATATGTGTGTATGTGTCTGGGTGAGTATGTGAGTGTGTGTACGCCTGAGTGAATATGTGTGTATGTGTCTGGGTGAGTATGTGAGTGTGTGTACGCCTGAGTGAATATGTGTGTATGTGTCTGGGTGAGTATGTGAGTGTGTGTACGCCTGAGTGAATATGTGTGTATGTGTCTGGGTGAGTATGTGAGTGTGTGTACGCCTGAGTGAATATGTGTGTATGTGTCTGGGTGAGTGTGTGAGTGTGTGTACGCCTGAGTGAATATGTGTGTATGTGTCTGGGTGAGTATGTGAGTGTGTGTGTACGCCTGAGTGAATATGTGTGTATGTGTCTGGGTGAGTGTGTGTATGTGTCTGGGTGAGTATGTGAGTGTGTGTACGCCTGAGTGAATATGTGTGTATGTGTCTGGGTGAGTATGTGAGTGTGTGTACGCCTGAGT
This sequence comes from Brachyhypopomus occidentalis, assembly GCA_020368025.1. Taxonomy (NCBI): domain Eukaryota; kingdom Metazoa; phylum Chordata; class Actinopteri; order Gymnotiformes; family Hypopomidae; genus Brachyhypopomus; species Brachyhypopomus occidentalis. Next base: position 4,396,235 of record JAGXOD010000159.1, read on the forward strand.
GAATATGTGTGTATGTGTCTGGGTGAGTATGTGAGTGTGTGTACGCCTGAGTGAATATGTGTGTATGTGTCTGGGTGAGTATGTGTGTGTGTGTGTACGCCTGAGTGAATATGTGTGTATGTGTCTGGGTGAGTGTGTGAGTGTGTGTACGCCTGAGTGAATATGTGTGTATGTGTCTGGGTGAGTATGTGAGTGTGTGTACGCCTGAGTGAATATGTGTGTATGTGTCTGGGTGAGTATGTGAGTGTGTGTACGCCTGAGTGAATATGTGTGTATGTGTCTGGGTGAGTGAATGAGTGTGTATGATTGTGTGTGTGTTGGTGTGAGTGTGTGTGTGTGTGTGTACGCCTGAGTGAATATGTGTGTATGTGTCTGGGTGAGTATGTGAGTGTGTGTACGCCTGAGTGAATATGTGTGTATGTGTCTGGGTGAGTATGTGAGTGTGTGCAGGATACTCTACTTTACTCAGTACTCCCCCCCCACCCAACAGAGCATCAGCAACAATAAAAGCACCAAAGCTCAGAACATCAATAAACTAAGACCAGTCCAAGGCCTGAAAGTATTAAAGTTCATAGATCGTCTCTGTTGACTCAAAGATCCCCAACAGAATCCCAAACAGCACACACAGCTCATGCTCATGAAGTTCCTTCAAGAAATATTTAAAAACCAAAAACACAAACAGGGCCCAGCATATGAAAATAAAACAAGAAGAAAAATGGAATGAGCTCACCCAGTTCCTTGAAATATATATATGTATCCTCTTCAAAAGGGTAATCCACACTTAAAAAGGGTAATCCACTTAAAAAGGGTAATCCACAGTATATATATATATATATATATATATATATATATATATATATATATATATATATACATTCACACATATACATACATACACACTGGACACTAACAGTCACCTCCACGCTGGACACTAACAGTCACCTCCACGGGGGTCAAGGGTCGTCGTCGAGGGTGACATCAAGAGTTCATGGCCTCTTTAGCTCGAGCTTGGACCTGAATTCCCTGTGCTTGCTTAATATTGATTGATACATAATCAGGAAAACTAGGGTAGGACAGTGTGAAGGCAAACAACATTATATTCACAGTAATCAAAGTAGACCACACCACGGCTTCACACCAGTGCTTAAATATTGAATTAATTATGAATTATTCTGCAGTAATATTTGACTCTATATTTGACTCCATTGGCTCAGAGTGCAAGTGGAGCTGCACAGTATCGTTTTCCTCCTTAAACATTGCTGTCGGTGTATGTCATATCATTAGGTGTGTTTCACTGTTTATTTTGTTTAGTTCCTCATCAGCACCTTCAGGATTTTAACGTAGCAAAGTGAACGTCTTTCTTCTTGCGTTGTGTTTTGATGCGGGCTGGCCTGCGCTCTGCGATATTGTGGTGTATTGTCAGATGATTCTGTGATGTGCGAGGATGCGTGCAGGGCTGTGAGGTGCACGGCTGTGAGGTGCAGGGCTGTGAGGTGCAGGGCTATGAGGTGCACGGCTGCGACGGCCACGCCTTTCTCCTCAGTACTGTTTAAGGAACATCTCACTTCCTCTGGGCTTGCCGTCTGTGGAACAAAAGATGCTCCAGCAGACTGTCAGATGACGTCTTCCTGATGAATGACAAAACAGGTCGGAAAGCACCCCAGAGAATGCAGGGTAGACTCAGCTAGATGAAGGTTTGTCTACTCCTTATATATGTGTTTGTGGAAGTGTTCTTTTGCTATCTGTTAAGGTCTTTTCTGGCTCACTTCTCACCTTGTCAGTGTCTCTGCTACAAAAGCAACACTTTCCTTCAAATGTTTTGAGGACCACTTGCAGAGAGAGAGAGGGAGGGAGGGAGGGAGGGAGGGAGAGAGTGAGAGGGAGGGAGAGAGAGAGTGAGGGAGGGAGAGAGAGAGAGAGTGAGAGGGAGAAAAAGAGTGTGTTTGTGTGTGCGTGGTTGTGAGTGAAAGAGAGAGAATCTGACAGACAGCTCAGAAAACATCCCAGGATAACCTTTCTTTCACTCTTGAAAGCTTTCTTAATGATGACGATGACATTTAAGGTGGGTTTCACTTTGATAAAGAAGCTTCAACTTATAAAGCATACCGTTTCCAACGAAAGTGTAAAATTAGGTCTACTGTGAAAAGAAGGTCTCTATACATTTTTATCTATAGTTTATTCATGGACTGTAAATATACCAAAATGTTTAAAGTGCCAACAAATCTCGTGTAAATTAAATGTGTAAATGTAAAACTAAAGCATAACCTGCATGAACGCAGCGGATAACAGCGTCACGTGTGCACACGCGTGTGTAGGAGCACATGTGTGTCTCACCACACCAGTTTCAGGAGAGATTACCCATAAGCACTGACTTCTAACACAAGGCCATTCTTAATCTCATCGAAGTCTCATACAAAGAAGGTAACCCTTAATTGTGTATGCGTCTGGGAAGTCTAACACGAACAAATGTCTGACCTGAAACTTGATGAAACTTGAATAAATAATAATTATTATTAAATAATAATAATAATGTCCCTTTACAGATTTTATTGTTTCCTTGTTTGTAAACTTGCTCTCTTAAAAAAAACTAATGTTGGTGTTTAGGGTCAGTCTTTGACTGAAATGTTGGTGTTTAGAGTCAGTTTTGACTGAAATGTTGGTGCTTAGGGTCAGTCTTTGACTGAAATATTGGTGTTTAGAGTCAGTCTTTGACTGAAATGTTGGTGTTTAGGTCTTTGACTGAAATGTTGGTGTTTAGAAATGTCTTTGACTGAAATGTTGGTGTTTAGAGTCAGTTTTGACTGAAATGTTGGTCTTAGGGTCAGTCTTTGACTGAAATATTGGTGTTTAGAGTCAGTCTTTGACTGAAATGTTGGTGTTTAGGGTCAGTCTTTGACTGAAATGTTGGTGTTTAGGGTCAGTCTTTGACTGAAATGTTGGTGTTTAGGGTCAGTCTTTGACTGAAATGTTGGTGTTTAGGGTCAGTCTTTGACTGAAATGTTGGTGTTTAGAGTCAGTTTTGACTGAAATGTTGGTGCTTAGGGTCAGTCTTTGACTGAAATATTGGTGTTTAGAGTCAGTCTTTGACTGAAATGTTGGTGTTTAGGGTCAGTCTTTGACTGAAATGTTGGTGCTTAGGGTCAGTCTTTGACTGAAATATTGGTGTTTAGAGTCAGTCTTTGACTGAAATGTTGGTGTTTAGGGTCAGTCTTTGACTGAAATGTTGGTGTTTAGAGTCAGTTTTGACTGAAATGTTGGTGCTTAGGGTCAGTCTTTGACTGAAATATTGGTGTTTAGGGTCAGTCTTTGACTGAAATGTTGGTGTTTAGAGTCAGTTTTGACTGAAATGTTGGTGCTTAGGGTCAGTCTTTGACTGAAATATTGGTGTTTAGAGTCAGTCTTTGACTGAAATGTTGGTGTTTAGGGTCAGTTTTGACTGAAATGTTGGTGTTTAGAGTCAGTTTTGACTGAAAGGGTCAGTCTTTGACTGAAATATTGGTGTTTAGAGTCAGTCTTTGACTGAAATGTTGGTGTTTAGGGTCAGTCTTTGACTGAAATGTTGGTGTTTAGAGTCAGTTTTGACTGAAATGTTGGTGCTTAGGGTCAGTCTTTGACTGAAATATTGGTGTTTAGAGTCAGTCTTTGGCTGAAATGTTGGTCCTTAGGAACAGCGGTGCACCTTTCTGACTGGCATCAAGTGTTTCCCGGTGGAGTCCTTCTATAATAAACATGAGTGTGCAGATTTGGTCAGGCATCATCACTCTGTCCTTCTATATTCAGACAGGCACGGACAGGACGGCCATCGCTTCAGCATTCCCCAGCGGCCGTGACACGTGTGGCCTGCCAGAACCTGTCGGGGCCCTTGAGTGACGGCACAGCCAGTGAAGACCATGTAACCCCCACATCCTTGAGGGTGGATGTGTTGGGGGCTGTTTCTGAACGGAGGAGACAGGAGACCCTCTGCTCTGGGCGGGGTTGATGGTGGATGGGCGGGGCTGACATTGGGGGGCGGGGTTATTATTAGAGGGCGGGGCTGACATTGGTGGGCGGGGCTGAACACGTGTGTCACACTGAAAGAGGCTGCACTTCTGTAGAACACTACTGAGATCTGTTCACACTTCAGGAAGAAACCAGCCATACCGTGCTCATCCCTTTACCATACAGCTAAGAATTGTGTTTTGTTTATATTCATGAATGGCAGGTTTTTCTCTGCTGCAAAATGGAATTTTACATGTATTGTGTACGATTGCTTAACAATTTCGATTCCTAATAATGATCACTAATAAGCACTTCATGACACTTACTGATCCTCAAAATGTATGTTGTTTACAAATAGTACAATCCTTCTTACTTTATACATCACACAATTGCTTGTACACAATGACTTCTGTACTAAGTTTAAGAAATAATATAATTCACATATTTACAAAAGTTTCATTGTAGAATGGTATCATGTAATATATGACATTAATACGAACGGCAGATCAAAATGACATCTAAACTTGATAGTCAAAGATCTGATTAGTTGATTAATCCACTACAGACTAGCCAATCAAGAGTCAACAGCAGAAAGCCATGCGGCCACCAAATTAGCTCCCCCTTGAGGCCAACCCTGAGATGGCAGCCCCAGCTCTAAGAACCCGGTGACCTGAACCTCATTTAATATTGCAGAGAGTGTTTCCTCTCGTCCTTCAGAGACAGCCAGGCGGCTCTGGACACCAGCGAGGTCGTCCCTCTGCTGCTTGTTAGAGACGACAGGGCTTTGCCACACTGGCGGGTGGGGCGTGCGGGGCGGGCGGATGTCTCGGCTGGTGTCAGGGGTCTTCGCCTCACGCAGGACCTCATGTGGCCAGCTGTCTGGCTCAGACCTGCCGATTGGCTGTGCGTCTGAAATGAGACGTCTGAGACATCTTGGTGCTGTGTTTACACCTTGTGTGAGGAAGATTTTAAAAGCTGCACAGTGTGTTTTCTCACACTGAAAACATTTTATTCAAATGTCATTTTCTTTGAGCCCAGCAACCATAATACATATTAAGTGCATTTAAAGTGTTTATAAATGCATGTAATACTTCACATAAGCCTTCATTGCTGTACCTAAATATTTATAATCATATATTGTAATTTATATCGCTGTAATCAGCATTTATAGCTGAAAGTAACAAACTGTTTAATAATACACATAAATCTGAAGTATGTTTTTCTCAGAACTGTGTTATTTTTCAGGGACTGTAGCAGGACACTAATGTGAATCTCTTTGTCCACAGAGAGCTGCTATTATCTCTAATGTTGTCTTAAAATGAGATCCGAATGTTAATGGACGAGTCTACAGTGATTCACTGCAGCTCAGAACAGAGTCTGCCGTGATTATCCTCAGGGCGTGCTGGGGCCAGATCCTGTGGACAGTGATCGGCCAGCTCTTAAGTCTTTGTCTGCACAGCCCCACCATTTTAAATGTAAATCCTGCTAAAAAAAGTTATAATGTTAGACAGCAAATGTGGCTTGAAGCCGGAGAGATGAAAAGGGGAGAAGATTCCGGTGACCTCAGCCACTGGCAGTGGGGCGTGTCTGGGCCACGATGGCTTGTGACCATGTGACTATGCCAGCTCCATACTGACCTCTACAGGTGGCCCGCAAAGGAACACACTCAGATGGCATTAGTCCTGGCGAGGGGGCCAGAGCAGACTCTCGCCGGTGCAGGTCCGGGCTCACGCACGCTGGCGGCCGGCGCGCCGACATATGTTACCCGCGGGAAGGTCTAGCTCTCGCCCTGTCCTGTCCTGATGGGCTGTCGGGACACGGCAAGAGCGGGAGGTTTACGGAGGCGCGTCGTAGCCAGGTCTCCCGCCAGGCGTCTGTACCACTGTGGTTTTTAGCCCCGCACGTCCACAGATGGCCCCGTGGGCTGAGGGCAAGATGGGGGCGGGGTGCGTGTGCTGGCGACCCCAGTGACCCCTGTGACTGGAGCACCGCGCCGGGCCTTAGATGGTGCCGAATGAAGAGAAGCTCACAAGAATGGACAGACAGGAGAAAGAGGTCAAAACCACACCACAACATGCACGCGCCTACATACAGAAGACGACACTCACACCCATCACGGAATTGCTAAGCTAGCCGTGCTAGCCTGCTTCTAGCGTGTCCCCCAGACCTGCACGCCGGTCCTATCTCAGTTTTCACTGCTGTTTTGGTTTTAGCAGTGGCCAGTTTCCCACTCAAAGCTACAGTTCAGTCACAGCAAAGCCAGACGTCAACGCAGACCTGCAGACGTCCAGACCTGTCAGGACTATTATTAGCGCCAGCATTAGCACCTGGGGTGGCAGGGTGCCATTAAACGAAACAATATCAGTACAGCAACAGCTTCTGGGTGAGCAGAGATTTTACAGAGGCTCTTCTCTGGAGGCTCTTCTCTGGAGGCTCTTCTCTGGAGGCTCTTCTCTGGCGGCTCTTCTCTGGAGGCTCTTCTCTGGAGGCTCTTCTCTGGAGGCTCTTCTCTGGCGTAGCTCTCACTGAAAACACCACTCCAAATGCAGAGCAAGTTCCATTTTATTATTTTATTTAAGGGACAGTGTAAAATAAATAAGAGGTTATTTAATTGAGCTTTGAAGAGTTATTATAATATTTTGTCAGGATGAAGGCTAGCGTGAAGCGTGTTAGACCCATGGTTCACATCCCTACGTGCTGAAGAAGATAATGCTTGATGATTTTGTTCAAACGTGCTTACTGGTATAAAACAAAAAACAAAACAAAATGACAAATAAACCAATGAAAAAGACATACAAACACTTATTAGAACAGCTAATCAACCGCTTTCCAACACACAAAATCTCTTTTCACTTTGACAGGGAAAGTTCTTCACTGGGGCATAACTGCTTCTTAATTATATGACTGACAAGTATCTTTTATGGTTATGCTAATTCAGTCAGTTTATTTCTCTACAAACTCATTAATTCTACTGTATCTTATCAAGCTAACAAAGCACACAGAACTAAACTGATAGTCCTGAACATGTAGCCCAAATCATAAATGCTGAATGATGTCAGAGTCGTCTGTGGGTGGATACTGACTCTGTGGGCAGCCTGTGGGCTGTGTGGGTTTAGGGGGTTTAGGGTGGGCCGTGGGGGTTTAGGGGGTTTAGGGTGGGCCGTGGGGGTTTAGGGTGGGCCGTGGGGGTTTAGGGGGTTTAGGGTGGGCCGTGCGGGTTTAGGGTGGGCTGTGGGGGTTGTGGGGGTTTAGGGTGGGCCGTGGGTTTTAGGTGGGCTGTTTAGGGGGGGGGTTGTGGGGGTTTAGGGTGGGCTGTGGGGGGGGTTGGTGGGCCGTGGGGGTTTGTGGGGGGGGTTTAGGGTGGGCCGTGCGGGTTTAGGGTGGGCTGTGGGGGTTGTGGGGGTTTAGGGTGGGCCGTGCGGGTTTAGGGCGGGCCGTGTGGGTTTAGGGTGGGCCGTGGGGGTTTAGGGTGGGGGTTTAGGGTTTAGGGTGGGCCGTGGGGGTTTAGGGTGGGCCGTGGGGGTTTAGGGGGGTTTAGGGTGGGGGTGGGGTGGGCCGTGGGGTTTTGTGGGGGGTTTAGGTGGGGTGGGCGTGGGGGTTGAGGGTTAGGGGTGGGGGGTTGTGGGGTTTGTGGGTTTGCAGACGCTCCTCGGTCTTAGCCAAACGCCTGCCACCGTCGCGCGCCTTTTGTTGAGTCTGGTGTGGTTGTCATGGAAACTTGGCAAACGTGAGGCACGGTCTCTTTCATGTGCTGTTTGGCTGCTCTGCCTCTTGTTAGGCTCCGCTGCTCTGCCTCTTATTTAGTGAAAATGTGAAAAAATTTGGAAATCCAGCAGATCTCCAAAACTGTAGATTCAGAAATGCCTTTTTTGCCCTTATGTTTTGAATGGTAAATGAATGAGATCTTTTACTGCCTCACTCTGATATCATATATTTAACATTCATATATTATATTTAATATTCATGAATTATATTTATTATTCATATATTTAACGTTTGTATAACCCCCCCCAGTGCATAGTTGAAGTGTTGGTTATTATCTGTACAATGGATTGGAAACTGCATTGAAAAATGCACCTCTGTTAAAATACTGAATGGTAAACACATGATCATCAGTAGTGTGACTCTACCTCCCAGCGGTGACATCCACACCTGCCAATCCACGTTAATCCACATAAATAAACAAATCAGAGGGCCACTGTAGCTTCAGGCAGATGATAATCCAGCAGGAATCCACTGAATAAGATATAAACCCCAAACCAACCGTGTTCATTAGGCTGACACTGGCAGAGCCCCCGGTGCATTGTGGGACGACACACACACACACACACACACACACACACACACACACACACACACACACACACACACACACACACACACGCACACACGCACGCACACACACACACACACACACACACACACACACACACACACCTCCTCCCATTCTGGTCATGTGCAAGTGAAGGTTTAAAAGCCTGTCCATCAGTACATTTCCCCATTAAGGCATTAATCAAAACGATGTTAATGGTGCCTGTATTAAAGGGTATAGCAGCCTGTTGAAAGATTTTTAAAAGCACAGGTGCTGTTTGGAAGGGATTATAGCGGGTCGTAGTCCTGGATCACTGCCTGTCTGACCTCTCAACCTCGAACCTCCCTGCTTCCAACAACTGCTAAGTTAGGTTATCCAAACAGGTCCACACATTTGCTCTCGATACCATAACAGCTATAACAGCGACCCACGTCTCAGTTTAAAAACAAATGCTATCTTTACACCGGGTGAAGATACTGAGAAAAGATTCTTAGCTCAATGTTGACATTATTTATGCTGACAAAATAAAATGTGCTCCCCTCGGGAGTCCTCCAAGGTTACAGTCGCAGGTCTTCGGCTGGGGGTGCGGCGGAACCATCCTGACTTGTCACGGTGACGCTGGAAGACAGCGGGAAGCGTTGTGCGCTGTTGTGCGTCTAGATAAAAGAACGTTGTGCGCTGTTGATTGTGTCGAGATAAAAGAGACTCCTATCTACAGTCAGTCAACATACCTCAGCGTGCAGTGTCTCTGCCAGACCAGGAGATCAGGCTCGGAATAGCTGAGATTTCACTCGCCCCTTAAATCCCAACGCTGTTTAATTTTCCATTTAACGTCGCACCTCCTGCAGCTGCTGATAGGGCTTTATAGCCGGGCAGGACAGAGACAGGGAGGACAGCGCCGCTGGTCCTGTCCACAGCCGGGCAATACAGAGACAGGGAGGACAGCGCCACTGGTCCTGTCCCCAGCCGGGCAGGACACAGACAGGGAGGACAGCGCCGCTGGTCCTGTCCACAGCCGGGCAGGACACAGACAGGGAGGACAGCGCCGCTGGTCCTGTCCACAGCCGGGCAGGACACAGAGAGGACAGCACTTTAAAGCACTTTAAAACACTTTTTTTGGTCACTTTAAAGTCGTTTGTATTTAACAGGCTTGAACTAATACATCAGCGACTGAGATGAAGCAGTATTGCAGTGTTATAAAATAATAATGTAATGTGTATGTGTAATAATGATACTAACAATAATAATAATAATGACTAACAATAATGTAAATTATACAGTCCCTTGTAAAAAGGAAGGTTCACCAAGTGCTTTACAAGCAGACAATATTACAACACACAATATTACAACACACAAAATTGACAGAACAGATGCAGTAAAAAATATTTCCATCTTGTATTTTTTTAATCCGTCCAGAAATATGAACAATAACTGTAGGCAGGACATATTCACATGACCATTAAACAACTAAAGGTTGTTGACGGTAATAACAGCATAAAATGGAAGCGTTATATGGCTGGTTCCACAAGAATGTTCAATTTCAGTCAGAGAAAGAGCCAGGTTACACACACACACACACACACACACACACACACACACACACACACACACACCACACAAAAATGTGAGATGGTAGGTGTTCCACATTCACTCAGATGTGTGTGCTGATGTGTTCTGATGTGTGAGCTTATATATATATATATATATATATATATATATATATATATATATATATATATATATATATATGTCTAAAGTCTAAAACAGTCAATTTTTGTTTATCAGAGCATAAACACTCCACACACACACACACACACATGCACCTCCCCCTCCCGCCAGGCTGAATGATAGTGGAGAAGGAGCTGCAGGTGTTCAAACGCTCGCATCTCCACGCTGGAATGTAGCCTGGCTCGGTGAAGCTGCCCCTGCCCCCCTCCACCTCTGGAGTTCTGCCCCTGCCCCCCTCCACCTCTGGAGTTCTGCCCCTGCCCCCCTCCACCTCTGGAGTGCTGCCCCCGCCCCCTCAGAGCTTCCCGATGGCCGTCTGGCCCTGTCAGACCGGCAGCAGGACACATGGTGGCTTGGCCACGCCTTCCATTGGGAGTGTCAGTGTGTGTGTGTGTGTGTGTCTGTGTGTGTTTGTGGAGTGTTTATGCTCTGATAAACAAATATTGACTGTTTTAGACTTTAGACATGCGTGCATGTTTGTGTGTGCATGTGTGTGTGTGCATGCGCACGCGTTTGTGTGTGTGTGTGTGTGTGCAAGGATGTGTGTGTTTGTGTGTATTTTGTACACGTATGTATTTTGTACATTTGATTTATTTGTTCTGCATATGTTTTATTGAATCAGATTTTTAAATGAACACATTTACCCTCCTGGTAAGGGCGGCGTCTGCGCACCTCACACCGCAGCTAGGATGCCTGGTGTACTGACCTCTCTTACACACACGTGACACACGTCCTGCTGAAGGTAGGTGACCAGTTCAGCCACACAACCCTCATCATTCACCTCATTTGGTGAGAGAGAGAGAGAGAGAGGGAGAGAGAAAGAGAGTAAGAGAGAGAGAGGAGGAGAGAGACAGAGAGAGGGAGAGAGAGACAGAGAGAGAGAGAAAAAGAGAGGGAGAGAGATAGAGGGAGAGAGAGAGAGAGGGATAGAGAAAGGTGAGAGAGTGATAGAGAGAGTGATAGAGAAGGATAGAGAGAGGGAGAGAGAGAGAAAGACAGAGAGAGAGAGAGAGAGAGAGAGAGAGGGCAGTATCCTCAGCTTGCTACCGCTACATGCTCACAGACGACACAGCTCATCCAAAACACACGCCCGCCCCATGTTCTGGGAAAAAGGGAAGAATGAGAAGGAGAGAGAGAGTGAGGAACCTCCTACAGGAGTGGAGGAGCTGTAGGAGCCGTCGGGTAGCTACTCCCGTGCCTCCCGCCCCGGCCACGCACGGAGCGGTAACTTCATTTCACTGCAGTCTGCCGCTGAGAAGCTCCATCCCTCGGGGGGAGGTGCTGCTTCACCAGTGTAGGAGCAGTGGGTGCAGCTCTGATCTGTTACATGGCTTGTGTGTGCGATTGGATACACCGGCTTCTGATTGGTTGTTTGTTTGCTTTCTAAGAAGAGGAGGTGTGTTGTATTTTTCGGGCACTTGGGGAAAGGGAGATTTGACTGAGGAGAGGGTGGAGACACAGACGTACTCTGGCTGGACAGTGGAGACCTTCACTGTTCTGGGACACGCAGACGTCAAACTACAAAACGTGATTTCCTGTTCAGCGCCTGTGGGGGGATTTGGGGGGAGGTGCGCGTGGAACGCCGGGGCAGCGGACTGAAGTGAGCAGGTGGTGGGTTAAAGTTGGCCGTGCTGGGATATAGCGCTCCCTCCACCACCCACCAGAGGGAAGAGGAGGCAGGAAGGTGGAGTCAGACAGGTGGAGTAAAAATTGGTGGAGTAAAGACTGGTGGAGTAAAGACTGGTGGAGGCAGGCTGGTGGAGTAAAGACTGGTGGAGTAAAGACTGGTGGAGGCAGGCTGGTGGAGAAAAGACTGGTGGAGTCAGGCTGGTGGAGGAAAGACTCTCGGAGCGCTCTTCAGAGAAAGTTTCCAAAGCTGCTGTGTGTGTGTGTGTGTGAATATGTGTGAGTTGTGTGTGTGTGTTTATGTATGCATGTGTGTGTGTGTGTGTGTGTGTTTGTGTGCGTGTGAGTAGTGTGTGTGTGTGAGGATTGTGTATGTGTGTCTGTGAGTAGTGTGTAAGTAGTGTATGTGTGTGTCCATGTGCAACCAGTTCCACACCTATCACAGCCATGGTACCGTGGTCATTTCCCACCAATGTGGTCAGCTGGGCTTAGGTTGAAGTTTGACGTGGTTGGATTATCTCTAAACTGCAGGGTCATTAGCCTGATTGTACAAAGTAAGAATCAGAAAAGCCCTGTAGGGACTCTAATGACTTTAATCTGAAGACAGTGATGGGTTTTGTAATGAGACTAAATGCAAAATGTATTAAATGAATTAGCTGAAGTGCATCATTTGAGGACCTTAATTTGCTTGCACACCAAAAATGACAGAATAATGAATTTATTGAGTGAAAGTCAATGGAAATTCATCCATCTCAGCCAAAGGCTCGGTGATCATTATCTGGAATTTACCATTTTTTCAACGGCGTGTTTTTAGAAAGAAGTCAATATTTGATCCTTTTAAAGGGAATTTCTGACAGGTTTAGCTCTGTGTTCTGCTGACCTAGCAAACCAACCCAGCGCTTTGCAAACAGAGCCAAGAGGCACACGCGCTTTGGGCCATTCTGAGGGAGGATTTCACTTCAACGTTGTCATGCCTGTCGTGACATGACGAGTGACCAGAACTTTGGTTCTCTTCATGACGAAGAGAAAGATCTAAACGCGGTGGGCACTAGCAGTGACGGCGGGCGGGTGGCGGCCCCAGCGGAGGGCTCTCATGGTGGCTGTGTGTAAGACGAGGGCCCCCCGAGTCGGCCAGCAGGGCGGCGCCAGCGATGGCTGCAGGTCCTGCCCCCTGCGTGGCTGTCACGTTCTCACGTCTGTGGTGGAACACGTCTAGGCGTGAGAGCTTTATGGAGGCCGTCACTGACTCCATCTGTGGAAGTGCGCTGGCTCACGTGAGGCAGTAAACCCCCCAGGTTTATGTGCAGACGGCTCACGTGTGCTGCTGTATGGAAAAACACCTCAGGTCTGTTCACACTTCACCTGCATTTCGACGGGGGACCCCAGAAACGCCGCTTCTGGTCTGATATCGCCGCCCGACGCTGATGAGGTTTAGGGACGCCTTGCAGGACATGTGAGATCTGTCCGAGACAGACAGACAAGTCATGTCTGAAATCAGACCTTTAAACATCAGACCCATACACCATATGGACAGATTGAGACACTTGAAGTTCAGTGCCTTTCACAGCCACATATAACACCTAATCAAGACTAACAACCACAACCAGACAGATGTGCACTGAAGATCAAACAATTCACGTGAGAAGCTTCTAGATTGTACCAGGATACAGGCAGGTGAACTGTAAAAGCACTACAAGACTTATATCTGCCCCAGGTGCAGAAACAACTTCAGCCTTGCAATGCTGTTTGGAAGGATCTCCGAAAGCTGTCGACTTCAATCACGCTCGCGACTCACTGTAAAGTCACCGGAAGCCACCGTGATATTGTTTACGATCCTGCCACCTATTCGAACTGTTACCATGGACGCGTTTTTGTTGATTTGCCTACTGAAACATAAACTTCTGCTTGCCATGTTGTCATAGCCCTCATTAATATGTATAAGCATATACTTATTAATATGTATACGTATAGAATAACGAGAGTGACATACAGCTCCGCCCTGGCAAACAAGCGCACGTCTTCCTGCCCCGTAAATCTATCATCCTTTCCAAGCGCAAATGACAGTCTGATCCCCCAGCCTTCTCTGCCCGGTTAAGTCTCTCTGTTCACGGCGTGACAAGTGCGGAGGAGACATTGTTTTATTTGTGTCTCCCCCTGTTGGCCGGGTCATTAATGCACGCGGTGGCAGAGGGAGGAGGCCCTGTGCCAGCGTGTGATTGATGCGTGGCCGTCTGCCGGCGCGCTGGACTCCCGGAGGCCTGACAGGCTTGCTGGGGGCCCAGACGTCTGCCGGCGCTGCTTTGACTGCGGCTCTAACAGGGTACTATGTCATCGTGTCACCAGGCAATTGGGGTTATTATGGGCCAGGGCAGACAGGCGAGCTGGGAGGGCAGCAGAGCGTGGCATCATTAGAGATTCAGAGCTGACCTAGTTCAGACAGACCATACAGAGCAGCTAGAGAGCTCTCCTCCATGCCTCCCCTCTCTCCTCACCTCTCCTCCACGCCTCCCCTATCTCCTCACCTCTCCTCTCCCCCCTCTCCTCTCCTCCCCCCTCTCCTCCCCTGTCCTCTCCTCCCCTCTCCTCTCCTCCTCTCTCCTCTCCTCTCCTCTCCCCTCTCCCCCCTCCCCTCCCCCCTCTCCCCCCTCTCCTCTCTCCCACTCTCCTCCCCTCTCCTCCCCTCTCCTCCCCTCCCCTCTCCTCTCCTCTAATCCCCTCTCCTCTCCTCTCCTCTCCTCTCCTCTAATCCCCTCTCCTCTCCCCCCTCTCCCCCCTCTCCTCTCTCCCACTCTCCTCCCCTCTCCTCCCCTCTCCTCCCCTCCCCTCTCCTCTCCTCTCCTCTCCTCTCCTCTCCTCCCCTCTCCTCTCCTCTCCTCTCCTCTCCTCTAATCCCCTCTCCTCCCCTCCCCCTCCCCTCTCCTCTCCCCCTCTCCTCTCCTCCCCTCTCCTCTCCTCCCCTCTCCCCCTCTCTCTCCCCCTCTCCTCTCTCCCTCTCCTCCCCTCTCCTCCCCTCTCCTCCCCTCCCCTCTCCTCTCCTCTCCTCTCCTCTCCTCTAATCCCCTCTCCTCTCCTCCCCTCTCCTCCCCTTCCCTCCCCTTCTCTATATGTTGTAGCACTCAGAAGACATGGCAAAATTCAGGCAGTAATAAAGGAACAAGCATCATAAGCATAGGCTGACACTGTTGCCATGGGCTACCAAATTATAATTCTACCAAATATGCGCATAAATAAAGGTCAGGAATACTGGTGTCCTGCGCAGAACCAATGAGAAGAAGAGCAGTGTGGACCCGGCTGAACTGGTCATGGTGCCTCAGCTCTCCTGCTGACACACAGATGTGCAACCGTCAGCAGTCTTCACACATAAGGAGGTATTTACAATTCAAATATATAGATTTCCCCATCCACTTTTAGACCAATTGGTTTAATTTAACAATATGTTTTATGTAGATGTTGCCTAGACCTGTCTGACTGCTATGACCAGTCATTCCTGGACCTGTCTCACCCTTCTGACTTGACACCAACTCACAAACCTTTTTGTTCCAACATTCCTCATTGCCACAGACAATGTCCCTCGTTACAATTCGCAGTCTGACCCCAGCAGGATGTATCACAACTATCCTCTTGCCTTATCCATGTGTCTGTTATTTATCGGGGTGCATGTGCTTGTGGAAGCTGTCCTATGGCGTTCCTGAAGGAACGAGGCGTCCCCTCTCCGTCTCATCTCGACGCGTGGAGGTTCTCCTTTGCTCGCTCGTTAACGGCTCCCGGAGACGTCGTCTGTTGTTGTAGAAATGAAGCCGAAATGAACAGAGCTGAATGGAACGGGTCGCGACGCAGGGTTTACACTAGCTCGTCTGCACTACGCGCTACAGTTTAGGTGCGTTGACAAAGTCATGGAGCTGGACACTGGAGCGTGAGAACTGTCAGACTGGCAGTCCGAGCCGTTTCAGGGAAATGTGAAGGAACGTGAAACACCAGAAGAGTTGTGACCTGTGACAGACATTCTACTCAGGCTGCCTTATTTCTTTCTTCTCGTAAAGTATCCTCACGGCGTAGCTGCCTAATTCCCAGGTAGATTTCCTCTGTGATCCCGCACGTGAGCAGTAGTGCTTCGTAGCCCTGTCGAGAGTGTAAACACTGAGTGTACATGCTGAGTGAGAAGGCGTACAGGCGTATGACTCACTAGCACAAACAGTCATCAAACACAGACGCTGTGTTCATTAGGTCCACAGAGAGAATGTTGCCATCTCTCCTTCTATGTTTATGTTCTCGGCCTCTCTGTGTGTTACCTACATAACAGAACTGTGTGTGTCTGTGTCTGTGTGTGTGTGTGTGTTATATGTGCTGCCTCTCCCTTTATAACAAAACATGACAAAACTGACAAAACTGCAACAAGAAGGGAATATTAAAGCAACATATATAATATAATACTGTATGTACATTATCATAAATGCATCATAATATATTTATATGATGAAGATTATATGAGGATTAGATTAGATGAGGTCTGTGTGACAGTGACAAACACTCAGTGGGCAAACACTCAGTCCGGTTCTGGTCTGGTTCTGGTTCTGCCTTTTAATCGGTCACGGTTCTTCTGCCGCACCTTTGGCTTAATGATCGGCGATAAGGGAATAAAACACAGACTCTGTGAGAGTCCAGAAAATAGCGGTGAACAACAGCACCTTCCTCATGCACTGAGGAAGACTCTGAGCACCAGCAATGTGTGCGATTGTGTGTGATGTGAGCTGGGCTGTGGTTGGCAGGAGGGCAGGTGGGCATGATGGTGTGTTCCCTTCTCCACACCTGCTGACTGCATTAATGTGACGCTGCTTTTTTGGCTGTTCATCACGCATGGCCTGCCCCTGATGGCCCCTGGTGGCCCCTGATGGCCCCTGGTGGCCCCTGATGGCCCCTCGTGGCCCCTGATGGCCCCTGGCTGCCCAGGGCAGTGGTGTGAGTAGGCCTGTTAATTCAGTGTGCAGTCATGTTGATGGACAACCTCCCAGATGACTGGAGATGAAGGCAGCCCCCACTTTTGCATGCTTGTTTTCATTCTATGTGTGGACGTGCACATATGTTTTGACTGATAGGACCGCCTCCTCCAGACTGATAGGACCGCCTCTTCCAGACTGATAGGACCACCTCCTCCAGACTGACAAGACCGCCTCTTCCAGACTGATAGGGCCGCCTCCTCCAGACTGATAGGACCACCTCCTCCAGAATGGTAGGACCGCCTCCTCCAGAATGGTAGGACCACCTCTTCCAGACTGATAGGGCCGCCTCCTCCAGACTGATAGGACCGCCTCTTCCAGACTGATAGGGCCGCCTCTTGCAGACTGATAGGACCGCCTCCTCCAGAGTGGTAGGATCAATGGAATGATCAACACAGAATCCACAAAACATTACGCATGCTCATTTCAACTGACGTGCATTCTCTCTGATTGGCTCTGAAAAAATTAGACCCTAGTTATTTTTTACTTCACAATGTTATTGGCTGAGAAACACTCTGATTGGATGAGAACCTCTCTGACCTCATTTTTGTCCACGGAGCAGGACTCCTGAGAGCAGCGAAGTAAAACAGTCCCAGTGAATGTGCAGAATGGAGTGTGACATCATGGGTCTGTTTGGCTAAGCACGTGATGAGCAGGGAACTGCTGATGGTCGTGCTGGGTTGTCGAGCTTGGGAAGCGTGTGTGGTAGGAACCTGGGCAGTGTGTGTGGGAGGAGCCTTGGGCAGCATGTGTGGGAGGAGCCTGGGCAGCGTGTGTGGGCGGGGCCTGGGCAGCATGTGTGGGAGGAGCCTGGGCAGCATGTGTGGGAGGAGCCTGGGCAGCGTGTGTGGGAGGAGCCTTGGGCAGCGTGTGTGGTAGGAACCTGGGCAGCGTGTGTGGGAGGAGCCTTGGGCAGCATGTGTGGGAGGAGCCTGGGCAGCGTGTGTGGGCAGGGCCTGGGCAGTTTGTGGGAGTCGTTGAGCTGTACGTCCACTGCTGTGCACAGAGCCAAGACAGAAGCAGCGTCGCAGTCGCCCCCCCCCCCCCCCCCCTGGTTCAGTCTCTCTGCCCCAGCATGCCTGTGGAGAGAGTTACCATGGTCATCCTGGGCTCCTGTCCCACCTCCTGTGCTGGCTGGGAACCTCTGCGTCATGGTGGATTACTTCACTAAGTGGCCTGAGGCATACATGGGGCCAGAGCAGAGTTCACCACCACGGCTGGTACACCACGGAGTAGCAGAGGAGCTCCACAGCAAGGGCTCAACTCCAGGTCGGAGGTCACGGCTGACGTCTGAAGCCCAGTCCCTTTAGTGAAAGCTCAGGACACCCACAGTCCGGCTGTCCGCCAGGGTCAGAGGGTGACGACTGGCGCGGGTCACGTCCAGGAGCTCCACGACCACCTCTACGCCGTAGCCTTGCCAGGAGCCGTGAGGGCAAAGCCAGTGCTCGCCACGGACGGACGAGGGCGACGCTACACCCTGAGCTGCTGGAGGGGACGATGACACGATGTTTAAACCGACGGTTTGGTGGTTTTGGTCTCGTCTTTAGTCTTTTGGTTACACGTTAGCATTTTTGCAATGTCACCGTGCCGATTAGCTTCAGTAACCCAGTCTCCATGTTGTCATTAATGGTACCGTGCTGCAAAGCTGCTGGTTTGTGCCATGCGCAATGCTGCTTGTGTCTTTCTCAAGACCAGCGGTGTCTTCAGACTCTCTGTTCTCTAGCGGAAATGATGTTTCCTGCTTTTTTAAATCTCTGTGAATGCATAAATTAGTTTATGCAAAAATGTCATTCAATAATCACTCCAAATTGGCTTCCAAAGTGGTGAAAATGGCTGTCCATGCTGTCCCGGTGAGGCATGCAGGGAAACTAAGGCACAGCTAAATATGGCCTGCTTAGGAGACCATGTGATGTAACACACTGGCACAGCTTTCATCAGAGCTCCCAGCATCCCTCACTTGACCCTTGAACTCTGTAACAAATACAGTTAGAGGCCTTTTCTCTCTACCACCTGAGACACAATGACATTTGTGTGAGTTAAAATATGTATGAAACAACATCTACCTTGTAAAAGGGGCTTTTTTTCATTTTCAGCACAACATCCACCAATCTTCTACACACAAACGAAAACATCAGACAAGCTTGTCAAGTGTGATTAATGAGCTATTGCATAAAGCAGCTGCAGTCGTGGAGCATACAGCTAGATAGGGTGGAGCACGTGTTTATTTAATAACACACACAGTAAAACCGCAGGCCCTAAAGAATATGTGTCCTCCAATATTCTTCATGCATCACTGAAGGAGTTGTTCAGTGTTCTGCAAGAAGCACAATCAGCCATGCACATTTGTGACTGTGTGTGTGTGTGTGTGTGTGTGTGTACTACCCAATACATATGGCTTTATATATAGGAGCCAGCCTCATTTCAATCAAGCATTGGTACATTAGACTGACGAGTGCAAAGAATGAAGGAATGTCAGAAAATGCGCCCCCCCCCTCCCCCTCCCCCAACTACCTCAGTATGGTTCCTGTCATCGTTCATTATCAGGATCATTATCAGGAAGTCCACTTTGGATGCGCTGGGATTCACGTGTGCCATTTGGAGGTTTTGTTGCGCTTCTAGTTGAAGGGGATCCGCCCTCTATAACTGCTTCTCACTTCAGCCTTTTTGATTCAAGCTACAGAGAAACGTGAACCTCAGAGCGTTTGCACAAATGTATAGAAGTGGATACAAGAACATAAAGACAGTTCAACATAAACAGTTCTATATAGACATAAACTGTTCTATATTAAACTAAACAGTTCTAGACGTAATCTGTTCCATGTAGACCTAATCGGTTCTATATATCAAATTGATTTTTTCATTCTTCTGTTGACCTATATAAACGGTCTTGCTCCACCCATCTCACCTTCTGTGCTCCCAAAATGCAGGATTTCTCTTACTTCCAAAAATTAGTAAGACTACAGCCGGAGGCAGAGCTTTCTCCTTTAAAGCCCCTCAGTTATGGAATAGCCTTCCAGCTCAAATCTGAAATTCTGACACAGTTCCAATCTTTAAATATAGACTGAACTCTCACCTATTTAATCAATTTAATTCAGTCAATATTCCACATGTGAAGGTGTGGAGCTTGGGGTCCTCCAGTCATTGAGTCTTCTGGTAATCTGAGATGTTGATGCTGTCATCCAGCCATGTCATGTGATCACTCTAGTTGTAAATAATGGAGGAAAGCAATGGCTCCTCATGACTCTGGTCACCCCCAGGCCCCCCCCACCCCCCACCCCACCCCTTTAGCTATGCTACTATAGATAAACCTGCCGGAGCCACGTGCTAATCGCTGGCTCACGTGCTATATGTATGATTGTTTCAATTGATGTTCACATACTTAACCTGTATTTTGCATCCTGGGCCGATTCCGACTCCTACCTGAGGCTCAACATCTACATTCTGGTTCCTTCACCCAATGGAAAGGGCATCAGTTGCTCACTACGTTTTTGGTGCATTCTGGGTAACAACATAATGAGCTACACAGGGAATCAGAATTGTCCACAGAGAATTCAGACCCCACTACAGAATGGCACTATAAATAAAGCACCTAACAGTAAACAGGCTGCGAATTCAGACACGGCTCACGCGTTTCACTAGATGGAGGAGTGGCTGGAAACCGTGGAGCGAGAAGACCGGGAGAAGGTACGTCACTCCGCCGGCTTCATTTCTCTTTGGCTTCCCTGATGATGCGTTCCTGCTTTGTCTGTTTGGCTCGGGTTCAACCTCGTATTCGTACTTCACACAAAAGATCTCACTCCATCTCACTCCTTCTCCTCCTCCACTCCATCCAGCTGTGTAAACCAGCTTGTTAGATCAGTCTCGCGATATAGCACGACCTCGTGTGTGTCATTTGCATAATGGTTATGCTTGGATGCAAGTAATATGTTTTTCATTTTCTTTAATTAGTTCTTCATGTTGATTTAAATAATTATAGTAGCACTGCAGGTATCTTTACCAAATCTTCTGAGGGTTAGGAACAACAGAACAAATCTGAAGCCAATACAGTCATTTAATTATATGCGCATTAATTTTACAGGTAAAAGTCATATATTCTGCAAGTTCAGCTTTGCACAATTAATTAATTAGGCGACGCCACCCTTGGTGACGTTTTACCAGTCCCTTGCCTTCCCAGCAACACCACTGACGCATAGAAACACCACTGACAGCAAAACCACTGATGCATAGAAACACCACTAACGCGTAGAAACACCACTGACAGCAACACCACTAACACTTAGAAACACCACTGACAGCAACACCACTGATGCATAGAAACACCACTGACACTTAGAAACACCAGTGTGTGTGTGTGTGTGTGTGTACCTGTGTGTGTGTGTGTGTGTACCTGTGTGTGTGTGTGTGTGTGTGTGTACCTGTGTGTGTGTGTGTGTACCTGTGTGTGTGTGTGTACCTGTGTGTGTGTGTGTGTGTGTGTGTGTACCTGTGTGTGTGTGTGTGTGTGTGTATGGTACAATCCCCTTGGTGCTTTTAAAACAGAATGAGAATGATCAGTCAGGATCACATTCATATTGATTAAACACTAAGCAACAGGTGTAGATGGGCGAGGATGTATCACACGCTGCTTAATAGGTACTTTTGGGGATTTTACTCCAGTTCTCAAGGAGTGCAACAATTAAATTCAGATTTTAATGATGTGGTGTATTCAGATTGCATCATGTCCCAAAAGACCAGCCAAGGCAGGTGACTTATTGACTGCAGGACTGTGCGTTCAAAGAGAAAACAACGACGGCACCGACGATAAAGGAAGAGGTGCAGCTAACGCCATCAGATCCGCCATCACTCTGAGCATTCGCCCGTGTGCTTTTCGCACGGAAGCCGGAAGCGGCACGGCGCGCGTTAGCGATGCACGGCTGCACTTCTGATGGAAATGAAAATGAAAATTAGCCACAGATCTTTAATGTCCTCAGAGATTATGCATGTTTGCGGAATTACTGCTGACTGGTGTGTTGGTCTGTTGTCAGCCGAGGGTTTGAAATGAAACAACACAGTGAGAGGAAAGAGGAGAGTGAGTTCACTATGTTTACACAAGAGTAATGTAAACAAAACATTTAAAGGAACAGTAAAGCCTAAATAGTAATATCATAAATGTTATTAATATTATTTGATCCCTTAATATCTTAAAACATGTTAAATGTACAGAAACAGTGAATAGCTGCTCCCATTTCTCTCGTGCTGAGATTCAAAATGTGTGCCGAGTTTGACCAAAGCGAAACATCTGAGTTTGGTTAGATCCATAGTAAAAGCCCAGAAAAAATAGAGTTTTACAGTGTTAATGGTTCCACACACACACACACAATTCTATGCTGTATGTATGACAGGAAAGATCAATCTAGAAGGAGGGGGCGGAGGGGGGGCGTTTGCAATTACATTGTCTGCT
This sequence comes from Brachyhypopomus occidentalis, assembly GCA_020368025.1. Lineage (NCBI taxonomy): Eukaryota > Metazoa > Chordata > Actinopteri > Gymnotiformes > Hypopomidae > Brachyhypopomus > Brachyhypopomus occidentalis. Next base: position 4,418,313 of record JAGXOD010000159.1, read on the forward strand.
TGAAGTGGTAACCACAGTGCAGGAGATAAAATCTTGCAGCGTAATAACTGAGTGCTTTATCATGGGCCCAGACAGGAAACTGGTGATGTATGGCTCTCCTCTGACCCGCACAAGGATCCAGCAGCAAGCGCCACTTACAGGACCTGAGAGAACACAGGAGATCGATAACGCCGCCATGGTCTTCAGCTATGCCCTTTGTTTTCAATCGTTTGCCCCTGACGTGAGACAGTCAGCCTGTAGGGAGTGCGGGAACGTTAGTGGGCGTGTCTGGTGCCGTCCCGCTTGGTCCTGCAGACTGCTGATGAATAAAAATGGCAAGTCTTAATCACGTTTCTGCATTGCTGGGGAAGATCTGGGGAAAAGGTTGTGACAGTGCAACTGTGGGGTTTCATGCTAATGAAATTGCACCACACACAGCGCTGATGACTTTAGAACGGTGTGGGTGCACGGAGTGTTAAAAGAGGGATCACTTTATTACACGATCTGAAGAGGGCGTTGAACACAGATTCCTAAATGTTAATGCATTTGTAATAATGAGCTCGGTACCAAACAACAGCATTCAGCCACATATTTATTATGAAACATCAAAGGGTCAACATCATTAGATAGTAGATAACCAAGAAACGGCTAATGTGATCTACAGTGATCTAGTGTGATCTTGGGTGGTGTCACGGTGAGCCAGTCCCAGCACCCAGTGGAGGCGCCACTCTCACACACACACCCACAACCACACACACCCCCAACCACACACACCCACACCCCCAACCACACACCTAACCACGCACACACACCTAACCACACACACACACACCCAACACACACACACACACACACACGTAACCACAAACACACACAACCACACAAACACCCAACTACACACACACACACCCCCCCAACCACACACACCCACACCCAACCACACCCACACACTCAACCACACACACACATACACCCAACCACACACACACCTAACCACACACACCCAACCACGCACACACACCTAACCACACACACACCCAACCACACACACACACACACAACCACACACACACACACCCAACCACACACACACACACACACACACACACACACACACACACCCAACCACACACACACACACCTAACCACACACACCCAACCACGCACACACACCTAACCACACACACACACACCCAACCACACACACACACCTAACCACACACACACACACACCCACCCAACCACACACACACACACACACACACACACACACACCACACACACACACACACCCACACACACACACACCTAACACACACACACACACCCACACACACACACACACACACACCCAACCACACACACACACCTAACCACACACACACACACCCAACCACACACACACACCTAACCAGAGAGAGACTGTGCACAACGAGCTCCTTCTTACTTTAATCGAGCGCCCTGCGCTAGTGTGTGTTTGCACGCTTAAGAGACTGTGATTCAGTGTGTGTAGACTGTTGCTGTATCTTCTTCACTATGGACAGTAAAGACGTCTCTCACACTCTCACCCACTGCCCACACTCTCACTCTCCCCACGTCCCAACGTTGCGGGTGGGATTTCTGTAGAACAAATGACAACCAGAGTCCCATAGATCAGTGTCCTTTTATTCAGATAAGATAATTCTTTATTAGTCCCTCACTGGGGAGATCCAGTGTTACAGCAGCAGAGGACAGCAGTGCCTTCAGTGGTTAATTCTGAGCGGGAGAGATGGGAGACACACCATGTGCAATGTATAATTAAAAAAGAAATAAAGCATAAGAAAGTTATAAAATCTCATATACACATAATTGCACACGGATATATTATTGCACGTCAGGATGAAATTGCACAAAAAGCCGTGCTGTGTGGTGGTGAGAGTGAGGGAGTCTGCTCAGAGCAGACTGGTCACACAGTCTAACAGCAGGAAGACAGGGCCTGTGGGCACACACTTCACACACTGAAGCGCACTACGTCATAAAGCTCTGCATCTTACTCACTTTCCCACAAACACACAGTTTAGAGGAACATGCACTAGGATATATATCGTTTTTGTTGCCACTTGCGCAAATATGTTTAAAACCAATTTGGGTATTTGAACCAAATATTGCTAAACTCTTATGGGGAATAAAGTTCTCTTAGGTGTGCAATAACTTAAGTTTTCACCCCCACGACACTCTACAAGGAATGAAATTTGGGTTTAGATGAATATGGGGAATAGATGTCTCGTTTTCAATCTATTGCCTCTTCTAGTATTTAATCTGTTTGTTAACAATATGCAAATGAGATTGATGATACCCAAATACCTGCTTTGCGTGTTTGAATTCTCATGTGAACTTTTTTTTTTTTTACACAACATATTTTGGTTGTAGGTTAGTGGAGCGATTAATTAAATTATTTTATACTCCTAAACTTTTACTCTGCTTCCTCTCCGATTTGTGCAACCCATTTTGAAACTGCCTGGTCGATTTCGCTGAAGGCAAAATCATGAATTATTCAGCGATTACCAAAGTACTCATAACAGCAATTTTCACATCCATAACATTTCCTTATGTCTTTACAGAGGCCTAATCTTAAGGGATAGCCTGGGCTATTTTTCCTTCTCTCGAAAAAAATACCCTAGAACTAAGAAAGAAATGAACGCCACTCAGGCAAAACGACCTTTTCGTTTAGCAAACAACCTACCTCAGATAACGAGATGCAAATGGAGGAGGTGCAAAAAAAAATAAAAAATAATAAAATTAGGGATCACACACTGCAGGTTTGGACTCTTCCCGCATTCCGACGGGGCCACATGAAGAGGAGAGCCGGCCATTTCATGTCTGAATGTGAACCTGCTCGACTCTTAATGAGCCGGGGAAGGTTGTTTACTGATCGTCACCTCGCGGCAGCTTTGTCCAATTTGTTTGTGACCCCCTGCCGTCCTCCGCCGACATGATGAAACGGTTCGGCGTTCGGAGCCCCAGTTTTCAGGTGCGAACCACCGCGCGCATCGCGTATTCCCCGCAGGCTTATTAAAATCAGATTTGCATTTCAGATTCATCTGAACACCTCCAAAGGTTTTTTTTCCCTCCACAAGCGGTGAGATTTTAGAATAATGATCATCTGGAGATTCTCGTCTGACACAGAGTCACTTTGGAGTTTAAATACAAATTGCAAATCAGGTTTGCCTTTGAGTTTAAATGTCAGCTTAAAAAAACACTCTACTTTAAAGCTTTACCGTTGGGTCTGACGACGGCGTGGGTCGCTGATGTGTTTGCTCTCTGCGGTCAGTGGCGCCGAGGTGAAAACTATTCTCATTATTAGTATTGGGGGTTTTATCGGAGATTTGAATGAGAACAGCTCGGTTGTAGTGGAGGTAGTGAAAGAAGGTCGAAAGCTAAGTGAACAATATCCTACTTTAGAGAAACATAAGTACTCCTTAAAATTACCTCAGCTGATCAAAATCACTTCAAAGTGTCAGGAAAGTAACCGTATAAGAAAGAAGAGTCGTTCTTCGTTTTGAGCCTTTTTACTCTACATATCTCAAATGCCAGTTTACATCACGTTCCGCCTGACTGCTCACGTCCCAGTAGGGTCTATGGAAATACAACCCTACAGGCTGTGAAGAGAACGTCGCTGCAGGATCGACCCAAGCGGCAGTAATGCCACTGGCCTCTACGGTATCTTGGGTTTGCAAACGGTCTTGAAGTGGCGGGTCTCAAAGCCCCCACGCGAGTGCAGGAGTGATGGGAAGAAAGGCGCTCTGTGACTGCCAAACCTCAAACAGAAAAAGTAACCACAGGTTGCCATGTTTTGTCATATTCCCCCACACAATGAATGCTTTAAAAAAATCTTTTATGAATCTTATGGTAACATCTGTTAACTAAAACACTTCATAGCACCTACGTTCCTGGATCACTCCCCTGTTCTCATACTGTGCTGAAATTTGCTGAAGTGCTGCTGTCTTTGGTGTTCCGGGGTTCAGTCTGCGCTGCTGAAAGGAAAACTTTCATGATACCCCCAGGGCTCTCACCTCCTTCCTCTGAGCCAAAACCTCTCCAAGAGTCTTTGGTCATGTGGTTTTATATAGAAAACAAAGGGCTGAATGATTCTGCTGAGGTGTCCGTGGAGACTTGAAGGATGTTTTGCTAGTTGAGATACTGGGAATAATATTTGCGCTACTGCTATACTAGCCAGCAGCATTTTCCAACCTAGCAATGACCAGCGCACAGCAAAATGTGGGATATATATATATATATATATATACAGCTCCATTGGTAAAGTCAGTTAGGTAAATGGTGAAACACATGTGAGAGCTCAAGTAATCAATTAAGCCGACCAATCAAATGAGACGTCCTTGGGAAAAGATTTGAGTCACACTGGTTAAAAGGTAGAGGAAGCCAACCAAACCACTGTGGTGCCAAGGCGTAAAGCACAGATCAACAATGCTGAGAGGAAAGGAGACATCCGAGGACATCAGGAAGAAGGAGGTGACAGCCCATCAGTCTGGGGGAAGCTACAAGACCATCTCCACAAGATTCCAGCTCCATCCATCCACTGTAAGGCAAATCATTTACAAATGGAGGACACTCAGCATCAACTCAACTCTGTCCAGAAGCGGGTGGCCATCAAAACGTACCCCAAGAAGCACTAGAAAAATAATAATTCAGGTGAAGGCCACGCATCACCTCCAGATAGCTGCAGACGTCTTTGGCAGTATCTGGGATAAATGTCCCTTTTAATCAGTGTTTGGCTCAAATCTTTTCCCAAGCATGTCTCATTTGATTGGTCTGCTTAATTGATTACTTGCACACTCAAATGTGTTTCACCTGAGCCTTTTAGATAGAAAGATACTTACTATTTTTGATCCCAAAGGGAAATTCTACAACTACTACAACATCACCAGCGCCCTTCCGAAAACCACCTTAACTGCACCCCTGTTTCCTGGAAAACCACCTTAACTGCACCACGGTTTCCTGGAAAACCACCTTAACTGCACCACGGTTTCCTGGAAAACCACCATAACTGCACCACTGTTTCCTGGAAAACCACCATAACTGCACCACTGTTTCCTGGAAAACCACCATAACTGCTTTTTTGAAATGCCACGCATCTTCTTTACCAGCACAAGGCACAATAAGAGCTTTGATTTGGCGTCTCATTAAACGCCATCCAGTGGCCCAGGGTGCCATGTGTTTCAAATGATCTGTAAAGCATGGTAATGCAGAGCGTCATTCTGCGCTTTGGTGTGTGAATCTGAGATGTGTGTGCTTGGCAAGATCTGGAGGACTGTGGGACTGGAATTGCTTTGATTTCAGCAGGAATGAACACCCAGTCAAATTGTTTCACAGTTTAAAGGCAGAAAAGGAACCATGACCCATCAAAACCTTTGGCCTTATTAAAAATGTTGGCTGCCCTGTATTGAAAGGGAAAATGTATTATGGCAGTAGATGGAGGAGAAGGAGTAGATGGAGGAGATGGAGCATGCCAGGCCACCCCAACAGCTGCTGAACTGCAGGCAGCACAAATGCATTCAAATAGCAAAACGCTAACTTTTTTAGAGCCAACAAGGCCGTGGCATTCTTCCTTTTCCCAGGCCTATAGTGCACACACACACACACACACACACGCGCTAAAGAATAACATAACTTTATTCAGGCTGTCATATTCCAGGAACGCTGCGGCTCATTTCCCAGTAACGACTTGCCAACAAAAGATCCTTTCTATAGCAGCACCACCGCGGTAGCCGTCAAAACACGAGTCCACTCTGCTTAGCTGGCAACACAAACCTGCAGCCTTTTGACAGAATCATCAGGATTTGGTACGCAGCGCGAGAGCGGCGGCCGCTGCTGCTCGGTAACGACGTGAGCTGCTCCGTCATCACTCAAAGCGCCTTCTTCATTTATCTGTCGCGCACCCCCTACTGAAAGACATTCATACTTCAGACCTATTCCCTGGGCATTTCCGCCATCTGATGTGACACGCCATAAATCAGAAGATGCCGGTTGACACTTTTTCAGTGGGTTCTGGTGAAGGAGAGAGGAGAGAGAGAGAGAGGGAGAGAGAGAGAGAGAGAGAGAGGGAGAGAGAGAGGCAGGGAGAGGGTGATAGTGGAGATTTCTTTTCCAGATAACAACTTGCTGTGAAAGCCTTTTATTCACAGTGGATCGACTCAGAATTCCTGAGCTCTATAAATCACTTGGTCAGTAGGAGGTTACGGCAAGTCTGACAATCTTTCCATCCCGAAGATAAACGCACTGGTGGTGAAAGGCAGGTAACTAGACACGCAGCGTCCGATACACACCCTCTTCTGGAGATCGACAAAACACGGAACATCTTGAAAGCAGCGTCACCTTTTAGTCAGAACTCCTACTGGGCCTACTGGAGCCTAGCTCACGAACTGAGTGACAGGGGAAACACCGATTTGACATCGTATGTCTTTTTTTTTTTTACATGTACTCTGAAGAAAATGATGATCATTTATGTTACACGGATGAGTTGTTACAGTATGACTGAGACGTTATAAATTAAGAACTGAAACATTATAAATTATGTGCTCATTTCTGATTACACTGCAATTTTGTAGAAGAGGATTCTCTCTGTTTTATTCAGTAGATTTATGGATTTTTAACACTAGTTGTGCTTCAGAAATATAGATCGATTATAAAAGGCTGTATGTGTTCTTATGTCAGACAGTTTCTCTGGAGAGCCCAGAGAAAATGACAAAAAACCCCTCAGTAAGCTTTAAAAGCATTTTTTTTTATTAACCCATGAGGTGGGAGGAGCATCAGGCTGGGATTGATCCATTGCCATCCTGGCTCCTCCCCCTGGAGACTGGATCGCATTGGCTAAATTAAGAAAAAATATTTGCATATACACACACGCACACACACGCACACACACACGCTGCTGTTATTTATTTATTTTCACCAAACAAGTCAGTGCAATATCTGCACAACATATATATTTGCATTGGATAGAACAAAAAATGAAAAAGAACATTACAGAAAAAAGATGGAAGAAACAAAATTAGGCAGGATCTTGTCGCACATCACAGGCAATATCTACCCTTGCCAGACATTGAGGGAAGAAGCGCCTTGAGTGCCTTATCCATCCCTGAATCATACCCACATCAATATCATCACATGCCTGTTCCCTAGTCTAAATGTCCGGATGACAGAGGCAACAGTAAAGCGGCTCAAGTTGGGCTGCACTCTCTGTCCAGCCTCTTGCATTGTCAGCCCATGGTTGATGACATGATCAGCTAAGGTTGCTCTGATTTCATTTGACAGTTGTTGTCTTTGGCCATGAATTCCTCTACCAGCTCTACCTCTACCTCTACCTCCAACTGTTGCAGTGTTTTAAAACCAACATTGTGCTCCATTATATAATTAGGCCAGGCAGGGTGCAGTGCCCAGGAGACTATCCAGGAATGAATACAATACCTGAACCCAAAGAAGATGAGTACACATGTGATCAAGCAAAGACTAGAAATCACTGTGCAGGGTGATAACATGGAGCTACAAGATCTCACTTCTAATTAGCACTGAAAGGAACACAGAAGATACATCATGCTGCATCTTGACTTAAACCGAATCAGAAGAAAGACCCTAAATGAAGCCATGACAGTGTTTGTGTGATCAGATCTACTGTAGTCCATACTGCCACTGAATAATGCAGTAGTTGTGCATATAAGTATTTGTATTAGTGCAACAATGATGAATTTGTTGAATATTAAAGTAGTACTTGTTCTTCTGTAATAGAAAAAAAAATAGTTTTTGTTCTTCTGTAATATAATAATGTAGTATTTGTTCTTCTGAAGAATAATATGTAGTAGTTGTTCCTCTATAGTATAGTAATGCAGTATTTGTTCTTCTGTAGTATTGTAATGCAGTATTTGTGTCACAAAGTAGCCCTGAACCCCTCCCTCGGGCATGTGTATGTGTGGTCTGCATCTGGTTATTGCCCATATACGTATTTCCTTTGGGTGTGGCTCAATGTGCGTGCATTCATCCGTCTCACCTGTGTCTCGTCTCGTCTATGTCATGCCGTACACTTGGGGCTTGTTTTTTTAAAGTATTTATACGTCTGTCGATGTCGTCAGCATTGCTCTTCTTTGTTGAGTCCAGCTCCGTGTGTGTGATCAGTGTTTTATGGTCTAAAGCGCAAACTGCGTAGCCTGGCTAGCTAACATTTGGTAGTTGGAGACAGAGGATGAACATGGAGTCTGGGTGATTGTCCTCAGTTCTCACAGAAGTTTACAGGTGCACTATTACTGCAGATGGACCTTTACTGTAATAGGAAAACTAAAAATGTTCTGCTCATTAACCAATACATTCCACTGTAGAAGTACACACTGTAATTATGTATTTTTCATGTAAGAGGTTTGTTCATGTTGAAGTATATTAAGCAGCAAGTCAGCAGTCGGTTCTTGAAGGTGCTCTTTTGGAAGCAGAAAACACTTGTGCAGATAACCACTCTAACAGGGGCCAAACTGTGATGGCTAGACAACTGGGCCAGAGCATTTCCAAATCGACAAGTTAGAACCAACCAAAAGAGGCCCAGCCAACGACAACCAGTGACCCTGCACCAGGGTGGTGAGTACCCAAGCCTCACTGATGCCCATGGGGAGAGAAGGCGGGTCGGTCTGGTCCCACAGAATACCTTCTGCAGCACACATTGTTGAAGTAGTTAATGCTGGCTATGGTAGAAAGGAGCCAGAAGACACAGGGTACCGTAGCGTAGCCGCAGACTGGTCAGAGTTCCCACACTGGCCACTGAGGGAACCTTCAACGGGCCTGAGAACATTATAACCGCACTATGGAGCCATGGAAGAAGATGTGGCTCCACCTGACCAATCACATCTTCTTTTACATCATGGGTGGATGTCTGGGTCTATGTGCGTTCTAAGGCCATGTGATAATCTAGTCAATGTTCTGCTTGGAAACCCTGGGTCCTGGTGTTCATGTGGATGATAGACACTGATCACGTACCTAAAGACTGGACTATATAGCAGAAGCAAATTTGCTTGCCCAGCTGATGAAGGACCTCAGTCGGAAACGTCCTGTTTCTCTGGAAACTTTGTGAACTACAATTTCTAACATCTCTATGTATATATGTAATAGTAGGCTCAAATAATTTCTAGATTAATATACAGAAATCTAGCCTGATAAAACTAGTTTAACATTTTAACCTTGAATTTACATAAGTGCATATATAACTAGGCTCTTCTAAGCTGTAGTGTGAGATTAGTTTTCTAATATGTCATCTTCACAATGGGACCTTCTAAGTGTTATACGGAATTCCTATATTTTGAGATCCCAGAAAACACGTAGATGTAAAAAATGCAAACACAATGGAAAGTAAATTATTTTCAAGGTGGCATTCAGAAGGCATGACTCCATTAAGTCACCCTTTCATACAGAGAACCTGTTTTGTGTCTTTTGCTGATGACAGAAAACCACAGAGCCACTGTGGCTGCAGGTACAGCACGTCTCCATATTGAATAGTGCAGTGTTGCCAAAGTGAGTTTGGTGGTGAATAATAACGTCAGCTGTGGAGGCGTCATGTCTTGTCCTAAGCTCGGTGAGGCAAACCCGAAAGGACAGACTCTCAGCTTCTGGGATGGTTAATTGTTTCTAATGGACAGCAGGGCTGCTGGATTTACTTATTGGCACTGTGGTGGGAGTGTGTCAGAATGCTGAGGTAATTCAAGCCCAGATGAATGTTTCTCACAGGATTACCTGCATGGGAAGACACCCTCTCTCAACGGCTTGTCTGGTGCAGGGTGTCAGGATTTTATCCTAGAGGCATTCTTCCTGCTGAGGTGTTTCAGACTCGGGATATATGGTAAACATGTCATTTACTGCATGTGAATTGTCTCTTAAATATCACGGGCGCATCTGATTCACTGGACATGCCGTGGAAAAAAAATACATATTCTTTTACACGACTGGGTATGGAGAAATATACATCACTCACTCACACATGCACTCACACACATGCACTCACACACATACGTACACACACACAGAGTGTGAAAACATGATATTGTATAGTAAACTGTAAGGTGCAATTTGTAGGTAAATAGTTGCCTCACATCGAGCTTTCTCAGACGTGATGCACAGTAGTTCTCTATTATATTTCTCCTGTACACTAACAATGAATATCTTATGTCCATAACGTAGTGACACCTCCCTACCACACGCACCCCAAAATGGAGGAAGGGAATATTTTGTTGTTGTTGTAAAAGTTTAATTAAAAACATATTTAAAGCTCATTTCATTATCTAAGAATGAATGCAGCTAGTGAGTACAGATGGTGGGTTGGTGTACAAGCAAACTGGTTTAAGCATTTAAGACCAAGGGGATGGTATCCCCGGTGTCGGTAAAAGATGAGCTATGTCTCTCTGAGTATCTCCGCCACAGAGAGCAGGCCTGCATTCTCTCCGGATTAACTCCAGAGCTGCCTTAGACTTTGCTGCTCTTATCTGACACGGCCTAATTACGCATGTCATGGAGATTATCACCCCTCCACTCGCCTCCGCAGCCTGTCGCCATTTAATTAACTGTGGGACTTGGATCTGGCGCTGTTAGGACCGTGTGTGTGTGTGTGATGAGGTCACTGCGTGCATGAGCCGCTACTAGTGTCTACACTTCCATCAAATCTCCCTGTCCGTACATTTTACTCTGCTTTACTTGACTCTTTAAAAATTGCTTTAAAGCTTTAAATCACTAAATGAACGATAACCCACGTGTAGCGAGCAGAAACTGGAAGATTTTTAAACGTGGTCTGTGCTTTCAAGCGGTCGTTGACACGCTACTTATATAAAACAGCTCCTGTGTGACATAAGACGGAGACAGACGCACGCATGAGGACGCTCTTCTAAACCCAACGCCAGTGGAGGCAGCCTCTCAGAAGGAAGGAAAGAAGGAAAGAAGGAAGGAAAGAAAGAAGGAGGATTGGAAGGAGGCTTCAGGTGGTCCATCTGACCCTTTGTGTGTTTGGTATAAACCGCCATCTTCTTCTCCTGTTTGTAATTAGGCGAGAGAATATGGAGACACAGATCATGACCAAGTCTTTGCTCCCTCACTACCTCGTTAGTGTCAGCACACACGCACACCTTTATTCACTTGGAAACACCGCAACGTAGCTTGTTACCCCCCACTGTTGAACGCACCACCCTCCTCAGACCTGGGGCTTTTTCATTTATTTATTCCAGGAATGCTGGAGTCGGGCTGGCTGTAAACAACCGGTATAAGGAGGGAGAAGGTACGAGAACAACATTCATGTCATTAATCTCCTCGTGCATGTGCTACATAAGCAGGGTGGTAATTGGATAACACATTGTTTCCTATGCAAACAGGACATCCATAATATCTATTATCTTCGGATTACTTTTCCGGGAGTTTTCTTGTTCCGTGGTTGAGGACCATCCCCGGATATCTATCTTCCAGACGCACCTAAAATAGTCTTTATTAAGCAGTTTGGGAGGGCGTGCAGGAGGCTTCCTCCTTTCTTTCACTGTCGAGGATGATGTAAGATGAATACGTAATTAGCTAATTAACCCACGGATCCACGGGGTTTCATTTGTCTTGATGCACTTTTCATAATAAAATGCACTTTAGAACTCCTACATAATTGCATCAACTCTGAGAAATATATAAATAACCATCTGTTGTGAATTCGCTTTCTCTGCATGATCAGATTGGCACCTCCCCCTAGCTCCACCCCCACCTCCTCCCACCTCCCCCCACCTCCTCCTCCCACCTAAATCTGCCCATTACATGAACACGTAACACATTTACTTCCACCAACACAGGAAGTGCAGGACTGTGCTGAGTTGATGACTTCCTCTTCCTCTTCCTCTTCCTCTTCCTTCCACCTTCCTCTTAGCAGCGATCGCTTTACAACAGAGGAGCAGAACTGTATCTCTCCTCACTCTCTACCTCGTGATAGTCTCTCCCTTTGTGTGACACATAAACTCACATTTATTAAGGCAAAAAGCTCGTGGCATTCTGAGGTCCTGCTGAAGCCCAGTCACCCTCTCTTCACAGCGCTACTACTGCAGTTTGCCATCGTCCTCACTCCCAAAGAGCCAAACTGTGACTCAGTAAATGTGTTGAAATGGCTAAACGGTTGCACGTGTGGAGTTTGGGTTGATGTGATCTGGAGCTGAGTGAGAAAAGATCATCAAGTCCACATACAGTCATGAGAGTCTTACAGGGACGTTTGCTCAGTACACGTTTGATAATACAGATGAAGTGCACATGTATGAATGAGGAAACACTGATGTTAACATCACTTTAAACCTGGCGCTGGGTTTTTTATGAATTTTATGAATTTATCTGCGTCGCTGTCGGATCTTAAAAGGAAGATCTGGATCATGCATGAAGTCTTCACACGAAGGTTTCTTTTAAAATGTACATACAAATAAAAAAAAATTTTTTTGCCTTTTGCAAGAAATGATCAGAAAACACGTTTTCCTCTAAAAGAAACCACGGGATTTGAGTAGCGCCAGTAGCCTGAGATCCCTGGAATTAACCCAAAAACTTTGAGAAAATCTTCCTTTAAAGATGAAAAAGACTAACAAATAAATAAATGCATGAGGCCTTGGACCGAATTCATGTTGGTCTGAAGTATCAGTATCATGAACGATCTCACAATGCATTCTGGGAGTTCTGTCACATTTCAGCGTTGTACGAGGGCCAAATCAGGAGACGGCCTGAGGAAAGAACAGCTGGCAGTCACATTTGGCAAGTTACACGCTGTTAGACAGGAATGGGTTACGTCTTGGAGGGGTGGGGGGGGCGTTGTAGATGATACCTAGTTATTAGTGCCCCCGTGGAACATCAGCAAGCTGTTGTGTCCAACCGCCTCATTACCCCGATGGTATCCCAGACTCCAGCTTCACGGAGCACCATAAAACCAGAGTGTCACCGCCGTGTGCTCCTCCGAGCATCTCGCCCTCTCGTCGGCGTTCGCGTGATGACTTGCGGGCAGATGGATGGAGGATAAGCGCGTGGCTGTGCTCCCCGAGCATCGTTAGCAGACGCGCCAGCCGTCCGGTCTCCTGGCAACCTGCTCCCACTGCTTGTGCCCGTCTCAGGACCACTGAAGCGACGTAGTTACCTGCGCAACTGACTCACACTGGCTAGGCTCTTAATTGTTGAAATTAAAGAGCTTGACCTTGTTGGAATCTAATTAATTAGTGTAGTGGTAAGGTTAATTACACCTGAGAGAAACTCATGCATCACAAAACCCCCTTGTCTTAATTCACGTTGTCAGCTGTTGTGCAAATTGGTCATCACTCATTGTGGAGTTTGCTGTGAGACTTAAAAACATCAGATATTGAGGGATTTGCATTCTTCATTACACTGTTATCGTGTGTCTTCCGGAGTGAAGAGCAGCTCTGCAGAGAAACGCAACTTTCCTCTGTAAGCAGTGAAGAGTGAACACGGCTCAGGAACAGGGTTCACTCCAGGTCACTCCTACTGGCTGGAGGACACTTACCCTCGGCAACAAACAATAAAAAACAATGCTAGGTTTCACCTTACCTTTCAGATTATATCACATATCATAATCCTTCTTAAGACCGTATTCCCACGTGTGTTCAAAGGCCAATGCCAAAAGGGAGAAGGAGAGAATGGTTAGCGTCCCTGAAGTCGGGGCCAAAGGTTATGAATCATGATTTTGTGTGAAAACACAGAGTGTTCGTTTGTTGTGTGACTGAAACCCTGAGGTCCTCCAACTGCTGAATGATGAGCATATGACTGAGGTGTAGATGACTAGCCTGTGTGGTCTGACAGTGATACATGTTCAGACAGATGAGACAAACTGGCTTCCTCAGGGGAGAATTCAGGCCTTATTCCAAATTCAGAGTTGTGGGAGTATGCGGGGGATATCTGAGAACATTTGAAGTTGTCACACCCGATCTAGAGCTGCACAGTTTTCCAAACAGACCATCACGCTTGCGCTTCTGTCTCTCCGGCCTAGGAGCAATTTCTCGCCCTCGGAGCGAGGGTCGTCCGGGGACACGCGAACTCCAACGGCTATGCTCCACGCTGCGATGGCTTCAGGACTGCCATATTGTGGATGTGCTCATATTTCCCAGGAGGGAAGCCCCGCCCACATATCCAGGCCCCTTTCAGACCTTTTTTTTCCCTTTCTGATCAAGCAGCTATTTGAAGGGACCATTCAACATGTAAATTGCTGACGACTGCCATTTCCCACCAAGAAATGCATCCGTAATTGACAGGAAACGGCGGAGTGAGAATAAATGAATCTTCCATTTATTATGGGAGACATGTTCTGGGCAGAGGGGGGGCGAGGCAGGCGAAGGGAAAGTGTGTCACGGAAAGCAGATCTTTCAAAGCGAAATTGGGACTCTCATTTCTGCTTTTTGTTAGCCGCCAGGCACTCGCGGTTCTCGCGGACTGCTCTCGCGGTCTGCTCTCGCGCACTTCCGGCGTCGTCAGCTCGCTTTTCTGGCTGACGGACAGCTTACAAGCGCTAACGAAATTGGTCTCGCAACACCTGAACACAGACTGAGTGATTATCAGTGGGAGGGGTTCACGTGTGTGGCTGTGGAGTGCAGAGGAGAGGGGGCTGCTTCTCTGCTCTGATGCCATTGAAAATCAATAGCCTCTTGTTCTTTCCTGAACGCCTCAGACGTTTTGAAGTCATCGCACTTGGCAGGCAAGTGTCCCGAGGAAATGCGATATTCTCAAAGTGCAGGCAGACAGGTGAGCTGCTGGTTTTCGCGGCAAAACGGAAAGTGACAACAATCGCATACTTGTCAAATGTCGGAGATGACTGACAGACTGGGGTTCGCACTTGGGCTTTGAGAGAATGGGTTCAAATCGGCGTGGAGATTGTCTCTAAACCGGATCAGCATTGCAATGGAACTGTAGCTCGTTCAGAACTGGGGCTTGCTAATAAAAATCATGACATTTGTGTATGGAATAGTCTCTGTGTTGGCTGCCTACTTCAGAATATAAGCGTTTTATATGAGAAAAGCAGCAGAAGCCCAAAGCCCCAGATAAGCAGTGCTATATGCTTTAAAACACTACATTACATTTTACACTTTAATACAACAAAAACATGAGGTGCTCTATTTAACCTGTTTTTATTTTCAAACCAATTTGTTTGGTGTATGAACTCAACCATGACTGCCCACTGTGGGTAATGGCCACCAATTCCATCTCTACAGGGCAGTTAAACCATGGCTGCATCTTATTACCGACTGCAGCTTTCTATGTCCTAGCCAGGACTCTGTTGCAGTTTGATCCAGGCCTGAGGGGCAGCAAATGGAGGAATGAGTGGTATGCAACTTTTAAAAGCCCAGATCTTAGATTCAGCCCTCCGGGAGTGTCCTGTGTATCCTGCCTTCGCTCTGGGTGTGTACTGTGTGTCCTGTCTTCGCTCCGTCCTCATTTTCTCCTGTTTTTCCTCACCTGCTGTACTTCACGTCTCCTGTGTCATGGCATCCTGTGGTTTTACTGCACGAATCGGTGGTGGAGACCCGTGTTCTTTGTTAGAGGTCTTGTTTGGAGATGATTACGGAACAGGAACGCGTAACCACTCCGTACAAAAACTCCTGACTCAGGTGCTAAGCAACGCAAGTGCATCACTTACGTCCTGTCTTTCGAGCGAAGGTGTGAGGAAGCAGGTACGGGACGGCGGGGAATACAAACCGAGGAGACGCAGGAAAGCGTTGGCCGTAATTGATTATGTTCACAGTGACGTGCGTGTCCATTCGTTGGGTCTAATATAGTCTACCGCACGATACATCATGCTGTTCCACACCTGGCTGCGTTTAGTTACTGTCGTAAACCAGACATCTCAGCAGCCGATGGAGCCAGGAAATGCTTCTTTTCTCTTCTTCGGTGATCAATCCATCATCATCATCATCATCATCATCATCACAGTCCCCCATCAACCCCATCAGAGGCCCCATTAAAATAGAGCATGAGGCTCACTGGATGGGCGGCAGGCAAACAGAAGGTAGGTGCTCGGAGAACATGCTGAAGCCTCCACGATGTCTTCCTCACGCAGCGTGGCCGTGTCTCACCTGCTGGTCACCTGATGACCTTTTCTGGCTACGCCCATCTCCCCAACCATTCAAAACGAACTAGTGAAACTACAGGGCAAAACAGCCAAAATGTCAGAGAAACCAAGGTGCTCCTGTGTCTACAGAGGTAGCCCTACGTTAGCGCATCGTTAGCCCTACGTTAGCCCTACGTTAGCCCTACGTTAGCGCATCGTTAGCCCTACGTTAGCCCTACGTTAGCGCATCGTTAGCCCTACGTTAGCCCTACGTTAACGCATCGTTAGCCCTACGTTAGCCCTACGTTAGCGCATCGTTAGCCCTACGTTAGCACTACGTAAGCGCATCGTTTGCGGCACGCCTGGATCTGTGCTGAGGGCCCCGCCTCTCTCTAAAGCAGCCTTAATTTCATTGGTTTTAATTGATGTGACTGTATAATTGAGACAGTGGGTCTGGACCAAGAGTGCGATTAAAAGCTACCCAAGTGGATTTATGAAGCCCGTGCGTGACTTCATGATTATTCCTAATGCTCCCTCTGAAGTGACAGCAGGAGGGGGAGGCGGTGACCACACAACCGTTGCCGCGGATACGGGAGACGGGAGCTTCACTGCGCAGAGGAAGCACTAATTCCACCGTTTGATGTAATTACGGCGTCTGCGGCGGGGACGGTGGGCCGTTAGATTTATACGCGCGCTGGTACTTCCTGACACGCCGCTCCTATGACATGCACTAAAAGCGGCATTCGTCATTGAGATCATGCAAATGTATGCAGCATGCTTCCTATATCACAATAATTACAGGCCCTTCCTGCAGGCGAAACTCATGATTCACTTCCCACGGCTGTGCGGACGCTTCTGTGTTTCTTCGACGGTGGACTAAATCTTACATGTTGTCCTATTGCTTTCTGCACTTTAATTTACCTGCACTCGTTTTACCGTTTGGCTTTAATATCTTCACAACTAGATCGAACACTTAATTATTCAGCAGACGGATGGAAGTTCCTAAAATTATTCCTCTAATAAAGATTCCTCCAGCGGTTTATTTCTAAGGTATTACGGGAATATTTCAGTTTCTCACATTACAACAGTGATGGCCATTATAAAAGGCTCAGAAAGGCAATCAGCTATTTTCCCATGGTGGATGGAAGTCAATATTTATAGCCCAAAATAATCTCCCTTTTAGTAAAGTGATAGTCTCCTTATCCCTAACGAAAGCAATCATTGTAGGACAGTGTAGATGGCATATGTTAGGTGTTGTGGGTACTGCTGGTTTACATGGTCTTTTACAAGCTTCTAACAGACAGACAGACAGATGGACAGAGCATGGATGGGCCTGTAATGAGCATAACAGGATACAAAAGGAGCAGATAAAAAATGTATATTGTTTAATATCCTCAAATGGGCATTTATTTTGGTCTAAATATGTTTTGGACTGTTGTGGAAAAAGTGATCTCATATCTATCCCTCAATATTACAGATGGATTAGGATTTAGGGTCGACCCGGCCAATGTTTGAATTGCATTACTGACCTTTTCAAATGTGACCTAAACATGTCTGGTCTAAAGTTGACCCTTTAACCCATGAGAAAGAGGAAACTGGTGCAGCGATTAAAACACTATTGTTTCCTGACATCTGCTCTCTGTCTCCGTAAATCCAGTAATCCGGTAATCCAGTAATCCGTCTTCAGACCAGCGCAGCGTTACAGTGAGCACCCGTCTCACAGCCACGTTTGAGAGTCTTTGGGATGAAGACAAAGTGTTTGCTACTGTCCCCTGTGTTAGGAGGTGAGTGTGTCAGGATGTCAGTGTGTCAGGAGGTGAGTGTTAGGAGGTGAGTGTGTCAGGAGGTGAGTGTTAGGAGGTGAGTGTGTCAGGAGGTGAGTGTGTCAGGATGTCAGTGTCATGAGGTGAGTGTGTCAGGATGTCAGTGTGTCAGGAGGTGAGTGTGTCAGAAGGTCAGTGTCATGAGGTGAGTGTGTCAGAAGGTCAGTGTCAGGAGGTGAGTGTGTCAGGAAGTGAGTGTGTCAGGATGTCAGTGTCATGAGTTGAGTGTGTCAGGATGTCAGTGTGTCAGGAGGTGAGTGTTAGGAGGTGAGTGTGTCAGAAGGTCAGTGTCATGAGGTGAGTGTGTCAGGAGGTCAGTGTCATGAGGTGAGTGTGTCAGGAGGTGAGTGTCAGGAGGTGAGTAATAATAATGGCACATTAGCTAATATTCTAGATATAAAATTGCACCTTTCCATGTTCAATCTATTATTCAATTATTCAACCTAATATTCTAGATTACATGAAAGGTTGAGTTACAGAGATAATGCTGGCTTAGGTCCCCATCACTGATCTGTACAGGAGTTTATCTGCTAAGCCTTTTGTTTGTTTATGCAGTGTTTTGCTGTTGGGGCAGACTGGGGCTACACATTACTTCAGATAATAAACCCCCTTTAACCCCCCTGGGTGGTTTCAAAGTGCCCTCACTCACACTCATTGTAGTGTATGGATACTCATCTGAATAGACCCAGCAGTAGTCACACATTAGTTCTGCAGTGGTCCCGCAGTGGTCCTGGAGTGGTCCCGCAGTGGTCCTGCAGTGGTCCCACAGTGATCCTGCAGTGGTCCCACAGTGGTCCTGCAGTAGTCCCACAGTGGTCCTGCAGTGGTCCCGCAGTGGTCCTGCAGTGGTCCCACAGTGGTCCCGCAGTGGTCCTGCAGTGGTCCCACAGTGGTCCCGCAGTGGTCCTGGAGTGATCCTGCAGTGGTCTGATCTCAGAAACTCATCAGAGTGGAGCAGGATTACAACTCAGTTACTCGTGTAACTCACTGCTGCTCATGTAAGATCAAACACAGAGATACAGATCTGTCTGTATGTTAAAGGAACTTCTTGCAGTATCTAGTGTGAGCACTATATTTCAACAACAGCACAAATTGTTGTTAACTTTAGTAACCAAAAGTGGAAAACAGAAATGCGTAAATGGTCTTACTTTAATGCAATTTTAAACATTCACTAATATGAATCAGTGTGTACATCTAACATAAAACAAGAAGAATTCATTAATTAATAGATTGTAACAATAAATAATTTATTAACATACATACACAATAATTAATTAATAGACCTACACAATAATCAATTAATTAACATACCTACAAAGCAATTAATTAATAGACCTAAACAATTATTAATTAATTAACAGACTTAGACATACCTCCATTTCTATGTCACCGATTTTACCTCAGTGTCCTGTATCTTTTTTTTTTTAACCTCGAGATACTGAGGACGGAAACTTTACACGTGATTTATTACAACTGTACGTGCTTTTAATCACTCTGCTGAATGTGTCGCAGGTTTGTAAAGCCATTAGAAAAATCAATACTTTGCTTTTAGGTGATGAATTAATTAATGGAAAGTGAAGTTTACCCAGAATGCCTTAATGACTGTGGACTGTCAGAAGCAAAGGTGACCAATGAAGTGGTCTGAAACCGAGCTGAGGCGGGTTTGTTTTGATCATGTTAATGCACATCCGCTAGTACTAGCGTTAAGCAGAAGTGTGCTTTCTGAGAACTGAATACCGTGAAGAGTTTTAGTTAGAGTAAGGTAGGAGGTGCGGTTTTGCTAATTAATATTACAGGACTGATATTAATGTTACAGGATTAATATTAATATTACAGATTGTGATTCTGAAACCAATTAATATTACAGGATTGGAAGAGTAAACATTTTCTACCTCTGTGATTCATTTTCAGGCTGGGGTCACGTTTCAGGTTGTTGCTAAATATAAACTTTTCCTGTTTGGTGTGCACAGACTCACACTACGTGTCTGTATTTGATTCAGTGAATTGGTCTGTAAGGTATAACATCCAAGCACACTCTACACTGTGGGTTTAGATTATCAGGTGGAAGAGGCCACCAGCAATGTCCCCATGGTTACTGAAGGGTATATAAACAGTGATGGTTGGTATTACCCGGGTGTCAATCTGACCAGATGTCTCCTGTTTGGCCGGTGAGACCGTCCAACAGGTTGGTGAGGAAGGAGTGGCTCCTCACTGCAAGTGTTCACACAGAGACCAAACGAACAAAAACAACAACTCAGTGAGTGACAGTGGTGAGAACAGCCAGCATCTTCGAGGTTTACCATCTTGCAACGTCTACCCTGTCTTGCTCCTCTTGAAGGCTGTAAAATGGGAAAGGATTCTGTCAGCATAATAAAACGGATTTGATTTAAAGCAATAGAGATATAATTTAATTCAGAATAGCATTAGCGCACCATTCAGCGAGGTGGAAGGGGTGGTGCGTGTGATAATGAGACGTTTATTGTGGACAGTGAAAGTCCTACAAGGGCGTTGGGCATATCCCTCATAAAACACCATGGCCTGGTCCACCAGCAGTGAGCTTGGAGGAATAATGTGAAATGAGGTGAATTGTTTCTGCCATTCACACGGCCAAGCGTTATCCCGCACACTGTCATTCCGAGCTATTGAACTTGTAGAACGAATTAATATGAGCTCTCTGCCTCGGGAAGTGTGGCTCAGTTCCATCAGGGCTGCGGCAGTCGAAAACCAATTAGCGGACGTTCTACTCAGCCACCATCCTTCCCTTCCATAAACGTGTCAACAATGGCACCGCTGTCAATGTCCCGCAAACACAGTGGTAAGAATGTCAAGCAGTTCTCAAAATGGCAGGTGCTATGATTAATGGTCCGTTCGAGGGTGAACCCCGCGGCTTCTGTGAGTCCGAGAGTTTCGGGGAAAGCATTTTCAGGGGGCTACCCAGGACCACAGCCAAAGAACCACGGACCAATCGTCACTCACCTTTATGAAACCAATTAGTCCCACAACTGCTCTATGTACAGTTTGATATTCTCACCATTACGCCACTGTCGTAATTATAAATTAATAATCGTTTGCAGCTACTGTTCAAACCAATCGGAGGATCAATATCAGTGATCAAATCCGAACAGGCATCATGTAAACATCATGTAAACGGTGAAAGTAATAACATTATGATAGCGAATATTTCCAACCATCCATCTGGTAGGAAAGCTATTAACGGACCAAACACTTCAAACAAGAATGCGCGCGGAACAAATATGACCGCAAGGGACATTACAGTAACAAATAGAGTCATTACCTCCTCTACCACTTAACCTTCTGTATTAACCATGCCTTGGAAGGGGGCGGGGCCTATGCAAAACAAGGCAGGCCATCAGCATCTCTTTCAGCCACAAGCCTGGGTCAGAATGACTGCTCTTTAGAAAGAGCTGTAAGGGAAGACTAATCGAGCCCATTACTCATCAACAAACAGTGGAGGTCAGTGCGGTTTGTTTTGCGCAGAAACGAGACTGTGCTGCTTTTGCTTCGTGTTCCTGGCGGCAAAAGGTGAAGGTCTGTTTGCTGAGCAAGTGCACAGCAGGGCAGAGACCGGCGTTTTAGTCTTTTACAGTGAAATTAAAATCAATGTGACTATTAATGCTTGTGTTTCAGATGTGCAGCGTCGTGTGTCCTTGTGTGTGTGTGTGCTTGTGTGTGTGTGCGTGTGCATGCGTGTGTGTGTGTGTGCATTCACCTCTTATGTGCCTCTTTCACCTTGACTTAATGGATGACACCACTATTTAGTTAAATCTATCATAAAAGTCTAATTGCATCAAAGTCATTTCTCTCATCCACTGCGAACTAAAGAAGATTCCAAACTAATGAAGACGGTGGAAGGAGCTCTTCCCTGTGATTGGCTGACGGGTCTGTCTGTCATCTGAAGAAGACTCGGTGAAAGCAGTGGAAAGAACTCTTCTGCTGACTCTTTACATCAATCCCATTCATTAATGCACTTACCAAATATTTTTACATCAGGCTTCCATTTGAAATTATAACACTTTCATCAACCCTTTGGTCCCAGATGGTCCCCTTCATGTCAGGGAGGCCAGTGTGTGGAAGGTTTTAGAAACCCTACCGATTTCCATTTGCTGAACCAACACTTCATAAACACTGGTACTGATTTCATTTACATATATATTAACTGCGAGTTGAGCCATAATGGCTCCTCTCTAAAGCAGGAAGTTTCACTTCACAACACTCCATGCGCGAGCGTGCTGCAGCTCTCCTGGGGCTTCCATGACCATTTTTCATTTCCATGTCCCGTCAGAGAGAGAGACTTTGGCTCGCGGAGACGATGGCTACTCCTCAAGTAAGACCACCTCAAAAATATACAAAATTCACCAACCTAAACTGTTTTTTTTCAAGGAAAGGCTCCTTTCAGCCCCATCAGTGCCCTTTTTCTTAAGAAAGAACAAACATCACACGAACGGTCCCACAGTGGTAAACTAATGAAAACACCACCTATTGTACAGAGGGTTCAAATCCCTGTTCTGTGTCTTTTGTATTAAAGGATCCTCTAGAGTTTGTGCTGTCGGCCCGTTCACACTGGGATCTGGAAATTAGTTTAAAAATAAAAAGAAATATAGAGTGGCAGTCTTCATGTTCTCCTTAAATGGTGAGACCCACTCCTTGCAACTGCTTTGGGATTTGGGGTATTGGCGGACTCTCTCTCTCTCTCTTTCTCTCTCTCTCTTTCTCTCGCTATCTGTCTTCAGTATAGATATATATATATATATATATAGTATATATATATATATATATATGTGGTCTGCATAAGAGATGCTGTCATTTCCTGTGACAATAATAGTTGCAAACTGCTCTCTTTTTTCAATATAAAAGTCCTCGGATGCTTTCTAGTGACGTTCACAGGAAGCTCTGCTCAAGTCTTCTAGCTCAGACATACTTCCATCAGAAACTCTATTAGGTCAGAAGAGTGTGTGGAATGACCTTTTGGAGGGGGTGAACTGTTGGCTGGGATTCACCTCAGGAGTTCAAGCCTGCCCTGGATGTTGAGATGTTTGCCATGGGACGGAATTTTCTCGTCAGATTACGCTGAAACTGCCATCTTAACCCATGACCTTTCCAGCACGTCCATCCGTGTGAGGCTCACAGCAGAGCACCGTGTGTAGCACGACGCCTTCATCACCCCCAACAACGGCTTCATCTTTCAAAATCTCTTCCCAAAACCACCGGAACCGTGTGAGAATCCAATGTTACACATCTGATGCACATGTAATTATGATTTTACCCCAGATTTTTAAGATCGATCCATGTCAGATTGAAACTATTAGCAATCAGGACAGAATATATATAAAAAAACATGACACGTCAGAATGTTTCTGAGAGCCCTGTGCAGAGATGAACAGTAATGTTCACCGGTCAACTCTGCACTCAGCTGTCATCATTTGTTCTCAAGATATGCAAATACTCAAGATATGCAAATACTCAAGATATGCAAATACTCTTCTGATGGCAAAAAATCAGGGTTGCAGCACAAATCAGGGATACATCTTTTGGATGCAACCTCAGGACAAATGCATTTGCATTGAGATGCGATGATTGCACTAAAGGTACCTGACTTGCTTTTTGCTTTTGCATCTTAGTTATGCTGTATGTGGACATGCAGTAAATATGGTCACAGTCTGGACATTGCAAAACAGATTTTGGGATGCATGTCCTGTGTTGGGACCTCAGATTACCAGTATTACCAGTATTGCTTTAATGGAATGACATATTGGACGTTTAATGGACATGCCCTTTGGTCTCGTTTGAAGACCTCTATGCAGCAGGGTAACACTGCACCCTGCGCTTTATTCCCCAAGTTCTCATGTGATTCCTCCCTCAATACTCTACTCTCTAGGGGAGACCCTCATAATCCAAAGGTTCATATGTGTTAAATGTGATCTAAAAAAATTGAAATACATAAAATCCCGCTGCCCAGGAATCCATGAAGTACATCGTCAAATGTTCAGAGATTGAGAGACCGTTAATAACGAATTTACGGCAGTAGTTACACCAAGACGTTCGGGATGCCTGTATCAGCATAAAAGCAGCAATGATGAATGGAATCAAAGTGGTGGTGGTGGTGGTGGTGGTGGTGGGGTTAGATGTGTGCCGGGGGGGGTTGTTCCTGCATCGCAACCCCAGGGGGCGACGCTGAGGAACGCCTTTAAGCCTCGGTGCACCACGGCCTAAAATTAGACGCAATTCTCTGAAACAACCTATGAAATGCATTTCTTATAGACTGCGCTTCTGCATAAAACCCGGCGTGCGTGTTCCCGTGGTAACACCTTTCATGCTCTACGCAGTCGACACAAGTTTGTGAGAGGCAGCTCTGCTCTGCGAGTAAAGAGCCGCTGAACAGCTGTCACACTTTTTGTTGGTTTATCGGCTGCTTGTTTATATATTTATTTATTTTTCTTTTTTTACACAGGCCTATTTATTATTTTTTTTGACAATACGGTCCCAGGAGGAGCAGCTGAATTCGTTGGGCTGTTGTGTGTGTGTGTGTGTGTGTGCGTGTGGGTGTGTGTGTGTGTGTGTGTGTGTGTGTGTGTGTGTGTGTGTGTGTGTGTGTGTGTGTGTGTGTGTGTGTGTGTGTGTGTGTGTGTGTGTGTGTGTGTGTGTGTGTGTGTGTGTGTGTGTGTGTGTGTGTGTGTGTGTGTGTGTGTGTGTGTGTGTGTGTGTGTGTGTGTGTGGGTGTGGGTGTGGGTGTGTATGCATGTGTGTGTGTGTGTGGTGTGTGTGTGTGTGTGTGTATGCATGTGTGTGTGCGTGTGTGTGTGTGTGTGTGTGTGTGTGTGTGTGTGTGTGTGTGTGTGTGTGTGTGTGTGTGTGTGTGTGTGTGTGTGTGTGTGTGTGTGTGTGTGTGTGTGTGTTTTTATATTTTAAAGCATCGAGCCACACAGGTCCCGCCCCACTGCCAACTATGCAAACACGGTGCATGTCCAGAGTGTGTTTGCTCAGCACAGCTGCGTGTGGAAGAGTGATGCCCACCGTGAGCCCTGTTCAGGGGGCTCGTGCCCTGATCGAGAGCTTCACGGCCTCTGCAGATGCATGGAGCTTTCATCTGGCCTTTCTCCATCACCATCAAAGATCAGCTCTCTCTCTCAGAAACGTGGGCTGCCGATTTACATGGAGTAATTTGAAGAATCTAGATCACAACCGAAGACAGACACACCCCCCGCCCGCACCTCCACCCGCACCTCCACCCGCACCTCCCACTCCAAGCTCCCCCAGCTCCCCAAGGGTCAAGAGTTTGGAGCAACCCCGGGCAGGAAAAATTGAAAATGCAGCTCACAGTGAAATGAAATTTGTCCCCTCTGTTGCTTGCAGTCCCTCCCCATCTGTTTTGGGGTTACAAAGTTGTCGGGGCTTGAGAGGGCAATGAATGAAATCGGGGGCGAAGGTAATATATATTTATGAAGCCGGCGGTAAACTGCCGTACGTGAAGTGAGGCCGTAGCAGAGGCTCAGAGGATGGATTTGGCAAGCGAAAACATTTGTGGGATCGGACCGCCGTCCGAGGGGGAAAAGGAACTCTCAAGTCTAGGGATGCTGTTGACGTGTTCGATGTTTACACTTACTCGTCTCGCATAACAACAGCGAGATTATGGGGAAAGACGCTGTTGTGTTAGGGTACGTTCAAGTTAAATCTTTGTGTTTCCTTTAAGCTTCTGATCTGTGACGGTGATGATACCTAGATATAGATAGAGACTTACCCTAGTTATCCTGCGGATAACTCAATGGGAATGCTGAGACTGGAGAGAAGAGATTGTGTAGAGTGTGTAGAGAGTGTGTAGAGAGTGTGAGAGTGTGTAGAGTGTGTAGTGTGTAGAGAGTGTGTAAAGACTGTAGAGTATGTAGAGAGTGTATAGAGAGAGTGTAGAGTGTGTAGTGTGTAGAGTGTAGAGTGTGTAGTGTGTAGAGAGTGTGTAAAGACTGTAGAGTATGTAGAGAGTGTATGGCAGTGTGTTACGGTACTGTGTTATGGCAGTATGTTAAGGTAGTGTGTTAGGGTACTGCATTAGGGCAGTATTTTAGGGTAGTGTGTTAGGGTAATGCGTTAAGATAGTGTGTTAGGGTACTGCATTAGGGCAGTATATTAGGGTAGTGTGTTAGGGTACTGCGTTAAGATAGTGTGTTAGGGTACTGCATTAGGGCAGTATATTAGGGTAGTGTGTTAGGGTACTGCGTTAAGATAGTGTGTTAGGGTACTGCATTAGGGCAGTATATTAGGGTAGTGTGTTAGGGTACTGGGTAGTGTGTTAGGGTACTGCATTAGGGCAGTACATTAGGGTAGTGTGTTAGGGTACTGCGTTAAGATAGTGTGTTAGGGTACTGCATTAGGGCAGTATTTTAGGGTAGTGTGTTAGGGTACTGCGTTAAGATAATGTGTTAGGGTACTGCATTAGGGCAGTATATTAGGTTAGTGTGTTGTGTGTTAGGGTACTGCGTTAAGCTAGTGTGTTAGGGTACTGCATTAGGGCAGTATATTGGGGTAGTGTGTTAGGGTACTGCGTTAAGATAGTGTGTTAGGGTACTGCATTAGGGCAGTATTTTAGGGTAGTGTGTTAGGGTACTGCGTTAAGATAATGTGTTAGGGTACTGCATTAGGGCAGTATATTAGGGGTAGTGTGTTAGGGTACTGCGTTAAGATAGTGTGTTAGGGTACTGCATTAGGGCAGTATTTTAGGGTAGTGTGTTAGGGTACTGCGTTAAGATAGTGTGTTAGGGTACTGCATTAGGGCAGTATATTAGGGTAGTGTGTTAGGGTACTGCGTTAAGCTAGTGTGTTAGGGTACTGCATTAGGGCAGTATATTAGGGTAGTGTGTTAGGGTACTGCGTTAAGCTAGTGTGTTAGGGTACTGCATTAGGGCAGTATATGGGGTAGTGTGTTAGGGTAATGCGTTAAGATAGTGTGTTAGGGTACTGCATTAGGGCAGTATATTAGGGTAGTGTGTTAGGGTACTGCGTTAAGCTAGTGTGTTAGGGTACTGCATTAGGGCAGTATATTAGGGTAGTGTGTTAGGGTACTGCGTTAAGCTAGTGCTCTGGACTACTTTTGCATGAGATCTCTGATCATATCTATATACTTATTTCTGCTCTGTTCCCCCCTGTAAAATAACTCTGAAGTGAATCACAGCTGTGCCTGTCTGGGTGGGCGGAGCTACACGAGATGGAGCTGAATACCCTCAAACACCTCTGTGCCACAAAACAAACAAACACCCAGCATAAATAAGGCCTTTCCCATGGTGCACTGCATGTTTGAGTTATCGCAGTGTGTGTACCTCATGCCTTAAGCATACACCGAGGTGCAGGGAGCCCGGCGGGCCTTGTGCAGAGTGGACCGGCGCCGTCCAGACAGTAGGCAGGACAGGAGGTTATGCTGGGCCCGAGTTCTGGCCTGGTGTGCGTGAAATATCACCGCCATCCAATCACTCAGTAGGGGGCGCCATCATACGATTGATGGTTGCTATACGAGTGCGGCGTTGGTTCACCGTGGCAGAGTCCAGATTACTGGACTTCCTTCAGCGCCAAACGCATACGGAGCATGACCAACTGTTGGAAAGTTCCTTAATAACTTGGACGATGTTATACTGTTCATGACCACACGCAAAATAAGACAACTAGGCAGTGTTAGACCAGCAAAGAAAACCAAAGAATTGCATTTGTGTACATTTGATTTCCCCCAAAACCATATGGGGGGGGGGGGTGAGCTCTCAACATGATATTCCTCCTCCACTCTGAATTGCTCTGGCTCTGCTATGTTTTAGTAATGAGCAGGTTTGGTAATGAGCAGCTTCTCGGTGTGAAGCTCTGGACTTGTCAGCGAGGCCTTCCGCCAACATCTGCCCAGGATGCTTTAACCTCATTATCGCCATGCAGAACTACTGCAACACACCTTCCCTGTGGAACTGGATTCCATTTCCACAGATCCCTCCCCCACGCGTGAGACCCACCACACGTACGCGAGGCCGTCCACACGTGAGACCCTCCACACGTGAGACCCACCTCACGTGTTTGGTCTAGACTAGGCTTTATGGATTGGATGTATAGAGCTTGTTTCCCATACTGCAGGGTGAAGTGGGACTGTGTGCACCTTCCATCTCCAAGTATTACCTGTAACAATATACTCTTCTCTTCTCCATCCATCCAGCCATCCATCTGTCCATCCATCCATCTAGTCATTCTTTTTGCATTGCATCTTGTTGTATCATTTATAACACAAATTATGAACAAACAAACACACACATAAGGCATGAGATGGAAAATAACTTATTTAGCCAGAATATACATTTTTTTTTTTATGACCACGTTTGGGTTGAAAGAGCATAGTTCTGTTGTATCACTTTCACATCCATGTCATTTAGTTACAGTGACGTACAAAAAGGCTCTCAAGCTGTCTACACAGAAAAGTACAAATGTGGTCCAAAAATGCCCTTAACCTGAGACACTAGCAGAAATACACGTAAAAGATGAAGATAAAATATATAAAATATATTTTATTATATATATATATATAATATGGGGACATCTGAGAGCAATTACCAGGATTTAGTGCAAAAATAAAACAGTTCCAGTACAAATGAGAAATTATTTTTGTTAATTAATCATTACATGATGCCGTTACACTCAAGTGCTTTTAAAAGAGATGTCAGTGAGAGAGCTGCAGGATTATGCAGGATTATGCAACTCTGTTTTGAGGTGAATGATTCTGAACTTGTTGTTCTGAACTGTGTTGTATGTGGAATCATTAGAACTCTTTGCAACATCTGGACAGCATCGTTTCTGGTTCTGCAGCACCCCAGCAGAGAGAGGCTGGTCCTGCAGAACACAGGAGTGTCTTGGTCTGGTCCTGCAGAACACAGGAGTGTCTTGATGTCTGTCGTCATTGTTGGGTTTGCTAACAAGCGTCAGGATTTGAGATCTGACATGAGCACGTCCAGGAGGCTAGTGAAGAGTGCAGTAGTGGAATATTGTTACAGATAATTTCTGGGAGTCTCGATGAAGAGTCAAGACTCGAGTCTCTATCAAGAGTCTGGTCTCTATCAAGAGTCTGGTCTCACGTCTCTATTGAGTCTCTATTGAGTCTGGTCTCTATTGAGTCTGGTCTTGTCTCTATCAAGTGCCAAAAGTTTAGATGAGCGGCGATCATTTGCTGATCATTTGGTGATCATTTGATGATGATTTGATGATCATTTGATGATGATTTGATGATCATTTGGTGATCATTTGCTGATCATTTGGTGATGATTTGATGATGATTTGATGATCATTTGATGATCATTTGGTGCTCATTTGCTGATCATTTGGTGATCATTTGATGATGATTTGATGATCATTTGGTGATCATTTGCTGATCATTTGATGATGATTTGATGATGATTTGATGATCATTTGGTGCTCATTTGATGATGATTTGATGATCATTTGGTGATCATTTGGTGATGATTTGATGATCATTTGATGATCATTTGGTGCTCATTTGGTGCTCATTTGATGATGATTTGATGATGATTTTTGATTTGGTGATGATTTGGTGATCATTTGGTGATCATTTGGTGCTCATTTGATGATGATTTGATGATCATTTGGTGATCATTTGGTGCTCATTTGATGATGATTTGATGATCATTTGGTGATCATTTGGTGATCATTTGATGATGATTTGATGATGATTTGATGATCATTTTGTGATCATTTGATGAAACCATCAATATTTAAGACCTGCATCTGAAATTGTTCAGCTGTGGGTGTTTGATCTGCTGTCACTGAAAAGACTTATATTTTATTTCCCCAAAATATATGCTTACCAAGAGCTCAGCGTGCACCCCAAATATAGCCATGACTTCATTTACCGCTATCTTCATCCACTCTCCAATGAAGAGTCCCATGACCATAACAGTGATATATCTTTTACATACTCAGCACTCTATGGGGGCCTATGGCCAAGCATTTCCACAAATTCAGCAGACAGATAATGATGTAATGCGTAATGTTTCTTCCCTGGCTAAGCCCACAGCTTGGCAATGACTGAGCAAGCTGATGAAATTGAATCTCAGGGCATACCTGACCCG
This sequence comes from Brachyhypopomus occidentalis, assembly GCA_020368025.1. Classification (NCBI taxonomy): domain Eukaryota; kingdom Metazoa; phylum Chordata; class Actinopteri; order Gymnotiformes; family Hypopomidae; genus Brachyhypopomus; species Brachyhypopomus occidentalis. The sequence goes on from JAGXOD010000159.1 coordinate 4,448,297, forward strand.
ATTCATCCTCTCCGTAGACTGGAATACCCTATTTCCAGATTTATTTTAAACTGGAATTAAATTAGCGGCTCCGGTTTCTGGTGAAGAGAAAGATATTGGCTCTGTTCCACCCAGCAGGCTAACCTCATAACTGGAGCGAGATATTATTCCCCGTCTGTGAGTATTAAAGATTGTATGTTATGTAAGAGAAATTATAGGCGTCAAATAACCATGATGGGTGTTTGCTCGTAGTTTTAGCTCAGGGAATGAAAGACTTGTTAAGTAGCTCAGGCGAGAAATACAACAGTGGGGTATTTAAAACACAATTAAATTAAAACATCACCACAAACACAGCATCCGAACTCCGTTCGCCCGCGATCTTACAAGTGCCGAGGAACATGTGAACTGGTCGAACGATGCCCTGGAGACTGGAGACACTCATCAAGGCAGCCATCAAGGCGTAGGCAGTGCCCAACAGGCGGTGCCCCACAGGCCCTGAAGCCTGCTGGAGTCTCCACCTGTACCACAGCACCACCACAGCCCTGTCAGTCAAGTCATTACTGACCTCAGAGAGACCACAGGATCCATTAGAACTTAATTACACTTACAGAATAGAGTCTCTGTACTAACGTTGCTCATTTATTCCAGTGTCTCTCTGCTGCGGCGTTGCAGTATGAGCAACGATGCTGCCCAGATGTTGGAAACCGTTGTAATTCCACATACAACACGTTGTGTGAATCGAGTTCAGGATCATTCGCCTCAAAAACAGAGTCGCGTAATCCAGCATAATCCTGCACGCTGGATTATGCGGGCATCTTCTGCTCAGCCTAACGTGGCAAAGCACACGGCAGCCCACCGGAATGGACCCGAGCCTTTCCTGGTGAGCGCTGGTGAGCGTTGGCACGGCGACGAGGTCCCCACTGACTTCATCAGTGGTGTTCCGCACAGTCTGCAGCTCATTCCTCACATCATGCTAACTGAATTTTAGCCGTCGGCACAAGGCGGCTTGCGAGAATCTCGTTAAAGCCGCGGCTCTTCCTCCCTCGTCTTCCTCTTCCTCTCTGGCCGCTGTGGGATCAGCATCTCATTGCTGTGCCCTCACTCCCTCTGCGTTTGTCAGGGCAGTGAAAGGCAGGGTGGAGCGGGGTCAAGGATGGCTAGAGTTGCTGGAGTTATGAAGGCTCACTCCCCAGGTAGCCTGAGCTGCTATGGCAGACCACAACGCTGTCAGTGTCCTTCACCTTAAAACACATAGGAAAACACATGGGACTTCACTGTTTGTGTGTGTGTGTGTGTGTGTGTGTGTGTGAGTGTGTGTGTGTGTGTGTATACACCCAGTTTTCTGCTTACCTCTCTTGGATGCTAACTGTGCTGGTCCACAGATGACCTGTCCAACAAATTGGCCGACTGGCTCTCGGTTCCATGGGATTTAACTGAGGAAAGTGTTTGACTTTGAACCAGGAGAGTCTTTGTTATCATGTGAGCGTGGAGGGAAGGGAAGGAGTGATAGAGGAGCTCAGAGACGCAGGAAAACAAACATGCAGTGGATGTTTGTGGGGATCCGTTAGTGGGAGCCGCCCCAGTGGACATCACTTCCTGCGCACATTCTCCCGTCGTACATCTTCCCACTGTCGTTACACCGTGCAGCTAAGACTTTGTGAGCACTCCAACGGCAGGAGAAATGTTTCATGAGACATGGGGCTGTTGTGCAAGTTTGAAAAAAACAGCTCATTTTCAAATATGGACTAAAATTACATTTTCATAGGTTCTTTTTACCCCCAAGGGGTGGTTTCAGATTACAGGAGTCTCTTCCATCATTTTACAGTCTGAAAGTCAATGTCCACAACAAGGGGTTAGCATACTGGTGTACCTAACACATCTCTATACCCTTCCCCCCAGCTGGATCAAACCTGCTAATAGGGACAATTATGACTGCAAACTAGTATTTACCAAATAGCATGAAGTTATTTGCATAATGCGTGTGTCATTAGAGTGTCTGGTTTCACTCTTCTTTTACTCGGCTCAGTGTAGCATTTGTCGTACCTGTCAAACAAATAAAAGACAGTGTCCACCATCTTGAATGACTCATTTCTTACAACAGAGGCGTCTTTAAACGCGTTTAATTTTTAATCGTGTATAATTTAGAAGCCTCTTAGGTCTGCTTCGGAGGACAAGTCACACTCACCTTCTATGCTACCTTCTTTGCCCCAGTTATATAACATTCCTAACGAGGGCTTCACACTGTGCTTGAGAATAACAGAACAAGTGTGATGCACCTGTATCCGTGCGCAGGGAAACAGAGATGGGAAGTCCACACCTGTTTAGACACACCTTGCCTTCTGGCTCAAATGCAGGTATGTCGTGTGCTGCATGGAATCCTGGGTAAACCCAGTCACCACAGAGATGGCAATCCAAACGGAGACCTGCTGTGTGTTCTGAAGCTGTTCTGCTAGCCTGCTGGGCACCTCATGTTCAGGACAGTCTTGGTGCCTGCTCACAGTCTGTATGATGGAGCTTCTTAATCATTCCCCCCCTTTTCTGGTATTTGTCCGCTCGTCTGAATAATTGTGAGCGTTCAGGGTTAGGGCCGGGGCTCGGCCAGAGCTCTACACATGATTTCGTGCAGGTGAAATTCAGTCACAGCTTTTCTAACGGACCAATACACATTCAGGAACCACATGAACTGGAGGCTACAATTACAGCTCTTCTTGGTTGACCAAGAAGGCTAATAGTGACCCTTTTGCTCTTAAACCAAGCAGTGAGGAACGAAATAGAATTTCCTTGGTGAACTGCCCGTGGTAACATATCTGCTGTGTTCTGTAACTTCACACATATAACACGCACTTACAATGGATAGACCAGTCTAATAAAGCTGGTAGCCACCTGTGGGTTCGGTGCACGTGCATGTGAATGTTGGGGGAGCAGACCCTCCTCGTGCCATTTCACTTCCCGCACACACACACCCCTCGCTTTCCTGCAGACTCAAGGGTTAAACACACTGGTGGCCCGAGAACGCGCGGAAGCAATTACATTTCCGTTGTAGATTGTTGTTATTTATTAGCCCATTGTGTGGCCTCAATTATTCCTCCGGTGCTCGGATACCGTCTCTACGCTCGTTCGGACGCCTCGCGGTCTCTGGCATCCTGACCAAACCGCCTCGCGAAATTAATAACGCTAGCGATGCCTCCGCGGCCGCCGCCTACCCTCCAAACGGCCCCATTTGTTTCTGCGCCCAGAGCGAACCGAGCCCAAACTCGTTTCAATTATTCTTATTTGGCCAAACAAATGTGCCATCATTACCAAACAACAAGGCCGTGTTACCCATCTCTACGTACAAGCGGCACTGTGCGAGTCGTGCAGATCTGCCTCATCACCAAATCAGAAGCCGTATTTAAGGACGTGGCTCAAAGCTACTGCAAGTCTCTCCTCCTTGCATGGAAATTAACATCTTCTCTTTCTGATAGCTATATGAACCAACGTAAAAATACCAGTTAGAACCGAAAACGTTCTTTAATTATTAAATAAGCCGTAGTACACCGTATTAACACGTGATACACATCGCCAGGATGGAATTTACAGGCTACGTAAACAAAGTCCTCCCTCTCATTCCCATTTACTCCCACCGATACTTTTCCACAGTGTAATTCCACAAAAGCAAGACCTTCTTCCGCATTGCCGCCTTCATTCCGCTGGTTCTTCGCTCGTGGAAATTTCATTAATTTAAGGGGCTGCGTTGCCAGTAGAAAGGGCAGGAGATCACATGCGCCGCCGGAGCATCAGTGGAAAGCTCACGAAGACGAATGGACGCAGACGAGCTCGGCCGGTGCCCTGGGCCCGCTGGGACGGCTGTAAAATACCGGCCGTGTCACCGTGCCGGGACGATCCTCCAGAGCTGCGCTGCGTTATTGATTGTTGTGGCTCGCTGAGAAACGTTCATACTTTATTTTCCTCCGACAGTAAGTACAAGGGGCCCACGACGTGTGCTTAAACCTTGCTGTTGAGGTCGCTTCCCTTCCTGGTGAATACTTTGAGGTGGCACCTTCAGTAAGATCAGAGTCTTAAAACAGATTAAATAATAACCCTTTAAGACTCAACAATAACCTCATCAGAACCAATACAGAATTTTAGCTACAGCTGAGCAATATATAATATAATCTACTTATTACTGGCAGGCAGACAGACCTCTGACACTGCAGAACAGTGAGGTGTAGTCCATTTAGCCAGCATTTTTCTAGCCCAAGGTAACATCATCGTGAGTTCCACCGCAGCTCTGATTATGAAAGTCAAAGAGAGATATACCTGCTGCGCAGGTCCTGTGATATATCTTCTCAGCTCCAGACACCAACTGCAGATTAAAGTGGAAAAGTCACCTCTCGGTGGAGAGATTAGCGCGGATAGCCGTGCGGGCCACAGGCCCAACCCCACACGCACGTCAGCCTGCTTCTCCCCAGAGCTCCCTCCTTATGCCTTCCACTGTTGAGACACATCTAAATAAGGGTTCGATAAGAAATCAGGGAACACGTAAAAAAAATAATACATCGTCCTCCAGAGCTTGTCCTATTCTGGAGAGTCTCGAGCTTTAGGAGTGAATTTCTCCTCTGTTTTTATTGCCAATCTTTTTTTTCTTTCGCTAGTTTTAAGGTGTACAACCACATTTAAATCACTGCTGCTGCGATGAAAGAGTGGACTGGCGCCATTTGAAAACGTCAAACCACCCCAAACCAGTCCCCATCCACCAGAACAAAAAGAGCTTTTGAAGTACTTAGAAGAAGTGGCCAAAATTACTAATATGAATTTCCCGAATTGGGACAGAGCCAATCAGAGTGAGCCTCACTGAGCACTAGAGATGACGTAATGGCAGTGACAGTCAGATCTTCCCTCCAGCGACCGTCACTTCCTCCACTAAGTCAGGTAGCAGCGAAATAAATAAATAAACGACAGCAATTGTTTTGGCCCGCCACCAAGGAAACCGATCAATCTTAACGAGAGTGATCTCATTCCTATTACCTTCATTTGTTCCATTGAAAATCCAATAACCAAACTGTCAGTAATGCTGCTGCAGTCGGCTAGGCAGGAGACAACGGCTGCAGGCGCAGATATCAAATTGTGGCTTGTTACGGATATTTACATTAATTCCCGAGTCCGCGGGATGATCCGGCGAGCGCTGCGGTGTGAACGGCGCGTGCTCAGAATGCATCATCCACGTGTGTCAGTCACAGTCCCTCCGCCAGCCTGCGGGAGGAACCCGGACGCCTTCATTTACTTATGAATGAACTCGGCCCTGCAGTATTCATGCATGTGGAAAAGGCGCCCTGCTCTCCGTATATTAGTGAGAGACGTTCGACCATGTCAAGGGCGTTTAAAGAAGCATTCTGTGCGAAATGACTCGTTAAATATGCCATACTCTCTCTGAGGTAATTTTCCAATGAATGTTACCTTGATTGTCCAGGCAATTAGCGATTTGGAAAATTAAGGAATGACTGGCCTGTCTGTCTCTCTGTCTGTCTCTCTGTCTGTCTCTCTGTGTGTTTATCAGTTGGAGCAGACAGAAGAAATGCCCACGCTGCTACGACAGGCCAACGTGAGGCTGAGAATTCAGAATTATTCAGTCACAGACACAATGAAAAAAAGTATTTTATCAAATCAACGTATTGGTATATTGTTAGAAGTCAAGACTTGCCTAGTGAACACAGCAGTAACAGTCAGTCTGGTAGCCCACTGTGTGTCTGACCAGTCAGGAGGTGAAGCTACTGAGCACACAGGCAGACCGTTGACATGTCTAAGATGCATCAAAGGCCTTCAAGAGCGAAGAATACACCCACGAGACCCGGGAGTGTTCCCAACACGACGCGAGCTCCTCTTAAGTTTCAAAAAGAAAACATTTACAGTCTGCAGACAATTCCAGGCCCCAACGCCCCACATGTGAAGCGGAGGGCGTGAGTGTGCACGGCTCACTCAGCCCTAGTGATGACATGACCGTCTGGGGCAGCTGAAGGCACCCTGACATGTGCAAAGCTCAGCAGCCTGCAGCCCCTGTGGAGACCAATGCCCCACAATGCCCCACAATGCCCTGTAATGCCCCACAATGCCCTGTAATGCCTCACAATGCCCCACAATGCCCTACAATGCCCCATAATGCCCCACAATGCTCCACAATGCCCTCCAATGCCTCACAATGCCCTACAATGCCCACAATGCCCAATGCCCTACAATGCCCCGCAATGTCCCACAATTCCCCTCGCTCTATGCCTGTGACCCGGCTGTGCCTGTGATGCCTGTTTTTTTTCTGAAGCCCAGTGAGTGGGATGTGCAGGGCATGCTGGTTACTGGAGCGGAAGACCACTGAGCGCTGCCTTAAGGAAGGCAAGTGTGAAAGAGGTGCTGAACATGGCTGCACCATAGAGGGTCAACAGGAACGACGCCCATCAACTGCGAAGGATTTACGATGAACCCTAAACATGATGACTTTATGAGAATTTGTTTTGACAGTTTAATCAGTTTGCCCAGTTAGTTATGGTCCCCTGAAATGTATATTAAAGTGTGATGCTTCCTCTATGGTTCATCCAGTACAGATGTACCAACCCTCAGTAAAAATCATTTAAATATTCAATATATCAGGGCCTAATCATTAAGGGCTGCACCAGGTTTATTCCTTTAAAAGTCTCCATCTAAAAACACAATGATCTAATCTTGTCCTGGCTGTGTGTGAACTGAAGCGAATCCCATTCTCAGGCCATTGTGTTCAGGTAAGGTCTTTGTTTTTTCGTGTCCCGACCGAACGTCTGTCTGCTCCAAACGCGCTGTGGCAAAGCAAGAAGTGCTGCATCCACGCAGAGGCCAAATATAGCAATCAGGGGGATTTGATCTGTCTCACTGCCGAGTGTCAGAAAGGACCACCCCACGCAGAAGACTCATAAATGTGTAAGAGAGAGAGAGAGACAGAAACAAAGACAGAGAAAATGAAAAGATGAAAGGACAGAGATAGGGATTAGGGGTAGAGAGAGAGGGGGATAGAGAATAAAAGAGAGAACTCAATGCCATACAGAAGAAGGTAGCAACAACCACAAGAAGACAGATACAGAGAGGCAGATAGAGAGAGAAGGAAAGAGAGAGAGAGATGTCGCTGCTGATGAATTTGATGGCATAGTTTTACAGGTCTCCCAGCATGAAGAGATGCTCCTTCACACCTTCACGGCACCTTCGGCGTCAGTGGGTACTGGAACTTCGTTTCTTCTGCAGGTATATTTGAGTAAAGTGTTCAGAGGACTTCACTGTGCAGTAAACCTGCTTGACACATCTGACCTACGTCAACCAGCAAAACAGACTCAAACAAACGGCAGGCCCGTGGTTCTGAACAGATGCCTAGAAGACGATTCTGTTTAACATCACACAGGGAAGAAGCTTCCAGACAAAGTGGGATTTTACAGACAAACGCGTGCGCATGTGTGTTTGTAACACCTCGCTGGGGAATCATTTACCTCGGCAATGTATTCAGATCTGGTCAGATTTTATCCTTTGCTACATCATGTGGACATTTTCCACTTTGTAATTATCGAAAATTCAAAACTATTAAGTTACTTCCATCCTTTATGTTGGGAAGGATGCACCAGAAAACACATCACACAAAGAGTTCAGGTATCCGCTTCCTCTTAACACTAGTGAAGTTTTAAAGCTATGATATGATCAAAATGTAATGCATATTTCATTACGGATTCAGCGGTACACACACACAAAAAACCAGCACAAATGTACTTTCAGAAGTCACAGGAGAATAAGATCTGTCATAAGCTAGTCACCGCGAACAGCGCTGGTGGGGAGACTCAGTGCGTGTCTTTGACTGAACACAAAATGCCTGACTCTGAGCTCGGGAAACATGTCATGGATATCTGATGAGCACAAGAACATTGCCCTTGTGGTGTGTGTTCTTATCTCAGCTTGATTTTAGAGAATTTAGGTGTCTGGTCTGATGTTTTTGCTGAAGTGTCCAGGGACTCGGTGTGTTAAAGGACCTGGTTACACAGGCACTGTCCTATTCCTGTCTGGAAACAGTGGTACGCCTGCTATCAGATTCCAGTGTTCAGCATAAAAATGTGCTGAGATGATGATTTCTTGGCCTTTTTCAAAGCACACTGAGGCCCCCTACAGGTTGTAAAATGCACAGATCTATGACATGTTCAACATATTCAAGGCAAGCAGTAAAGAACACTGAAGAAACTGAAATGTTCCTCAATATTTAAATATTTCATTTAAAACAGACCAATTTAGTTTTGCATTTGTCAATTTATAATTTTGCAAATCTCTCAAATCTCAGAATATTAGCAACTGATACACCATAGAGCAGAAGAGGTGACATCACAGCATGTATGACTGTGATGGGCTAAATCATATATTTCAATGACGCTCTCCTGTCAGAGTAGTTCTCAAACCTTGTGCATCACATTTATGTCACTTCTGTCCTCAATAATGCTCTTTATGAATATTACATCACCCAATGTCAGTCATAAATATGTGTGTGTGCAGGTTAGAAGGACCCTGGAGGTTTTTGCAAATTGAACTACAAAAGTGTGTCGATGCTCAACTGTATGTTGTATATTAAAATTAACACACCAAAGTAACAATCAGAGGGTCCAAAGATAAACCTGAATAAGCAAAAATACAATTGATGGAAAATTCCGAACCCTTTTGTATCTACGTGGGCTGATAGAGTTGCTCCAGCACAGAATAAATACAGGTAAGAACAAAAAAGAGTGGAATAGAATAAAATAAAATGCAATTAAAAACTCTAGGGACAATGCTTAACTCTACATGGTTGCAGAAGTGATGAGCCATTCACTGATGCTGAGCGTTCACTAGTGACACGGTAGTGATCACAAATGTATTTATATACCTATTACTTAAGAGCCAGTGAATGTTCCCAATTATGAGTGTAACGGCCCCCTCGTCCCTCACTCACTTTACATGCTGTTGGTGATATCAACACATGCCAGTCCATCTACGGCCATGCGATCGATCTACTGCCTTCATCTGCCTTCACATGCCATGCGAGTACATTCTTCTGCTTCTTATTGCCTTTTACTGCCCCGTACGTACACTCTACTGCATTCTACTGCCATGCGGGCACATTTTACTGCCTACTGCTACCTCCCACTGCCATGTGAGCACATTCGACTGTCTACTGTTGACTCTTCTTACCACAGTAGTGGCACCTATATGGTGGTGGCGGTGCTGGAGATAGCAGCTCTGGGAATGATATGAATAAAAGAGGATTTAACACTGTCTTACTCTCACTACTAGGCTAAGAGGAACTTCTCAGCCAAAATAGCCAACCAACTGTGTTCCTGTGATCAGAATCTAGGCCCTGAAGATGGGCTAGAGGAGGTCTGTCATATACGTGTTTCAAACGTGCAATTAGAATTTTAATATCACTACAGTCTGACAGGGAGAGAAAGCAAAAGGCATTTAAGCAAGTTTGTGTGAGAGATAATGGAAACGTGGAATTAGTTCCTGATGGCTCTAATCTCAAAGGCTTTCAAACCGGACTGGCTTTGATCTCAGTGCGATGGGTTGCCAGGGAATGTCCCCAACTCCCCCTAAGGTGATCCATCTACAGATGAACATTATGCCAATTTCACACACACTTAGGGAAGGGATTTCATCTGAATGTCACCTGTAAAGGGCTGTTCATTTACTGTGGCCTGTGCCTTTGAGTGAAATGGATGGAAATGAAGTAAACGGGGCTCCTGTGTAGTCTCGGAATATCAGAAAATGGAAACCTAGAAAATAGAAATCAAATTGGAAGCCAAAAAAAGGAATACATATCATACAATAAATGATTGAGCACATTAAAATGGATATTAGAGAGATGCTGTTAAAGATTATACTCAATAATTAATTAGCGCTGAACACAATTTTATTATTAAATGTAAATAAGAGCTATGTTTATTCATCCATTTAAATGACATATTTAATGCTTTTTAAAAGCTTTTCTTCCTCAGCCCTTCTGAGTGGGAAAATTGCCTTGGTTCAGTTTGCAGGACAAAGTGGCTGGGCGGGGGAAGGGAGTCTTCTCAGTTCCGTGTCAGAGACACGTCTCCGCTCCGTCGTGAACCAGGACAGGCCTTGTGCAGAGACAAGATGGGGTCTTGACTAAGGCAGCCGGCCCTCTGTCTTACCCGGGATGGTGCAGATCGATGGGGCCCATGTCAAACACGGAGACAGACGGATCCCATCGGCACTGAAGCTGTCTCCTCCCAGACGTTCTCGTCTGTCTTCTCGTCTCGTACGTCGGACACCTTTGAAGAGAACACAGTGCTCTTTATTCCTTTAAACAGGCAGAAGGACACAGGATCAGTACCTGAAGAGCACCGCGTTTATTCAGCGCTCACTTCAGCGGTTTTGCCTGTCTGTTTGGTTCCTGCGGACGCACGGCTGTTGACGTTTGTCTGTATGGCGCATATTTAGTGTGCTGTAGGCAAACGCTTTTAGAGTGACAGTCTGACTGGGGCACTGCAGAGAGCTGAACTGATCTATAAAGTACGACTACGTCACACGGCTGATGCCCTTTGTCGGGAAGTTCGGGAAATTGATGTGGACTGTTGCCTCAGATTAATAGCTTCTGTTCTGGCTAGACCCAAGAGCTTAAGGCATATGATGAAAATAATGCCAGCTAATGGCAATTAGATGTTAAATTATGTTAATACGTCTCAAAACCATTAAGAATGTGGCAATGCTTAATAAATTGGGTATCTTTTTTACTCTTTAATCCAACCACTTGGCACTGGAATGCATGAGAGGAGTGTGTTTCATTTAAAGTTAATTGCTTCTCTAATTTTATTCCTTGGCATTAGGTCTAAAGGGAGATATTATAAACTTCTGAAAATGCTTTAATTGAGGACAATTATATGCACTGGAGACGAGTTGCACCTGACAAAGTAATTAGTCAGTGTTTCATAAAGTGTTTGATCCATCGATCATGTCCCTCAAAACATAATGAACTTCCTCCCACCACATCCCAGTCTGATCTCCCGTGCCTCGCTGCCACTCAGCCCTGAAAGCCCTGAAGTAAACCAATTCTTTCACACATCTGGATTTTTTTTAAATCCCCCTTTTTTATCTCTTCCATACTAGCATAAAGGAAAAGACCATGACAGTCTGACAAAACTATATCTGCTCTGTAAGAAAGGAAAATTTGCAGCCAAATCATCCCTTGAGAGCGATTTCTGGCACCACACTACCAATCCAACGAAGCTGCTATACTGCGACGCGGCGTAACCTTCCATTAAGATTAGTTCTCTCCACGAATCCACCTCTGCTTCAACTGATATGCTTAGTGGCGTTTTTTGCTCAAATTACTTGTCCATACATCGCGGCGCATCGAAAACACACTACGAGCCGCTAACGTGAAGCATGTGGTTTGCCGATATCACCCCAAGCGGTTCCGCAAACAAACCGATGGATGGGCCTTTAACACACGCCGTAAGCTGCTTAGCGACTTAGCATGTGGCTGAATGTCCCCTGCTTACTCGCCCCTACTGTGTCTGTGCGAAGCGTCAATGAGCCTCAGTATCCTCTTACTGAGGATACGCGCTTAAAGACTATTGCGCACGGGCTCATCATGCTAATCTGACATGCTAATGGTCTTGAAGTGAGACAGGACACAGCCTAACGCTTGACTGTGTACCCACTCGTCTGAGGGGACTTTGTTTATCAGCGCGGCCTCCTTCGCTCAGCGTGGTCATTATGTTTGATGCTTGATGGTGCTGGGAACTAGCTAGTGTTTGAGATGGATGGTTTACCAGCTCCACAACACCTGAGGCAGGGGTTTCTCTTACCCGCAAGACTCTCAACAACCAAATTTGTGTTCTCCCCCCCTTCTTTCAGGGTGATGGAGCCGCAACCATTTGTAAAGGCTTTAAGACAGTCATCGGTGGCTAGTAAACACAATCGCACAACATTTATAAAGAGTGCTATTAAATAAAAGAATAGAGTTTTCATTAATTGAATTATATGTTCTGTGATATAAAAAGCAGAAAGGCTTTGCACGAACTCTTACAAATCTACACTGTAAAAAAACCTGTAAAATAAAATAAAATAAATCAAAATAAATTTTCCATTACACATTCCATCCAGGAGGAGATGGCTGCTATGATTCCATTGTGATCTCACAGACCATATGTACGCATAGAGGACCTGCGTACCTTTCAAATCCAGCCCAATGTATCCCTGCTTCCCTGGAATTTTATTATCAGTGATTTAATATGTCACTTCCAAAGGACTGGCAGGGTAGATAGAATTCTACAGCTGCACAAGTTCTATATATCTCACCTATGATGGACAGATCGCATTCCCAGTTCACCATCCTTTATTTAAAGTGAGGGCGGCTTCTCGAGCAGCTCCGCTCTGATGGGAACTGACAAACATAGAAGCTGGAGTGTTTATTCACATGATACATATCCAGCTACACTGCACAGAAAACATACTACAGCATACTGGAAACATCTTCTACATATTACAAATGTCCTTGGAGAGTAAATGTTATATTTTCAATCAAGCAAATCATTTTGCTTGCTTATTACAGCCCAGGACTTGGATTCTATGGTGAGCTGATTTCTGTAAAGCTGGTTTGTGACAATGTGTGTCAGAAAAAAGCACTACACAAATCAATTTTGAATTGAACTGAGCTCTAACCTCACAAGAAGAGAAACGTGTCCAGTGAATAACTGTCCAAAGTCCTCTTCCTGAAAGCACGAGCCAGAGAATGAGTTTGCTCAACACAGTGGTATAGCAGTGTTAGACCCAGATTCATAGCAGTGTTAGACCCAGACTCATAGCAGTGTTAGACCCAGACTCATAGCAGTGTGAGACCCAGACTCATAGCAGTGTGAGACCCAGACTCAGCAGTGTGAGACCCAGACTCATAGCAGTGTGAGACCCAGACTCATAGCAGTGTTAGACCCAGACCCAGACTCATAGCAGTGTGAGACCCAGACTCAGCAGTGTTAGACCCAGACTCAGCAGTGTGAGACCCAGACTCATATCAGTGTTAGACCCAGACTCAGCAGTGTGAGACCCAGACTCAGCAGTGTGAGACCCAGACTCATAGCAGTGTTAGACCCAGACTCATAGCAGTGTGAGTCCCAGACTCATAGCAGTGTTAGACCCAGACTCATAGCAGTTAGACCCAGACTCATAGCTGTGTGAGACCCAGACTCATAGCAGTGTGAGACCCAGACTCATAGCAGTGTGAGACCCAGACTCAGCAGTATGAGACCCAGACTCAGCAGTGTGAGACCCAGACTCATAGCAGTGTGAGACCCAGACTCAGCAGTGTTAGACCCAGACTCATAGCAGTGTGAGACCCAGACTCATAGCAGTGTTAGACCCAGACTCAGCAGTGTTAGACCCAGACTCATAGCAGTGTGAGACCCAGACTCATAGCAGTGTGAGACCCAGACTCATAGCAGTGTTAGACCCAGACTCAGCAGTGTTAGACCCAGACTCAGCAGTGTGAGACCCAGACTCAGCAGTGTGAGACCCAGACTCATAGCAGTGTGAGACCCAGACTCATAGCAGTGTGAGACCCAGACTCATAGCAGTGTGAGACCCAGACTCATAGCAGTGTGAGACCCAGACTCAGCAGTGTGAGACCCAGACTCAGCAGTGTGAGACCCAGACTCATAGCAGTGTGAGACCCAGACTCAGCAGTGTTAGGCTCACCCACCTTCTCCCAGTCTGCTGTCTGCTGCCCTAACCCTAACCCTAACCCTAGGTCAGTGGAACCCACAGGCATGTTTCATGCATCTCACAGCCAGAGGCTTCCTCTCTACAATCTGCCCCAGCTGCTGCAAGTTCTGCAGGGACATCTGGATGCAATAATGTTTCACTGCAGGACTAAATCCCACTGGACACATTTGTGGACCATTTGTGGACCACGGGAAATCCCGGCTCATCGCACATTTGGACTAATCCGAACGGTATACCCTGAACACAAACCACCCTCCCCTTCCTTGTTGCAGTGATGGCCGATTACATTTCGGTAGTGCAATACGTCCAGCGAATGCTATCTCTTGGGCATGAAGGCCGACTCCTCTGTCAGGCTGCTGGTTATGAAATTATACTCATGAGGTATGAATAGGAAGGGCACAGTAAAGGATAACCAATGCAGCAGCGCAGAGACAAACCCCCTCCCTGCCCCAGGGCCCGAGACCTGCCTGGCTTAAACAAACTTCGGGCAGGCGAGCTGAAGAGCACGGAGGTGAGAGAAGCAGAAGAACTGCTCTGCCAAAAGTCGCATTGAAAAAAGTAAGCGTTGCCTAACCATTGGCATCTAACCCAACCATCTTTCATTTAACCAGCACCCCTGTGGTTATCTTATTACAGCCTGACAATGCCGGGAATCGGAAAATATATCTTGAATATCTTGATATGCACAAAATGCAAAGTAGCCACAGAATATGCAGGACTATTCAATTCTGAGGTGCACAGCTAGGAGCAGGGTGTCGGTAATATATATCGGAATAAAGGGACAGTCTATTTTAACTGTTGCATGGGGCTCTCTCCTCTCTTGGGTGCACAGAACACGAGCATGGAGCATCCTGATCAGGGCCATGTCCAAAGTCACGGAGCTCAGACCATCCTCAGAAAGAACACAGTGAAGCTTCTGATGCCATTCCCGATTATCCCCAAACATTCACCATTAATCCCAAACGTTTCACCATTATTCTCAAACATTTCATCAAATCCTCAATAATCCCTGGTGATTAGCTGTTACCCCCTTGCTCCTGGGTTGAAATCAGTGAAGGAATTCTCTGTGAGTACAGTGTTAACAACATGCTACAAAGCCAACACAGACCCGTTAGGCTCTGCCCAAACCAAAAGGTGGTCCTGCATGATGCAAGCCTTTTTAAACTAGTCTTAAACTAATATTAAACTAGTCTTTTAAACCTAGTTAGTGTTGCTCAAATAAATATCCACTGTGCCTTTTCTATAAATCCTTGCAATTAAAGGGTCGAAAAGAATGTTCAATAAGGGCACAAGTTTCTGTCCCTGGTCAGTGAAACAAGGCCAGCATGATGTCTGAGTGGGCTGTATCATACTGAGTTGCTTTATGGCAGTTGGGAAATCACTTTCACATCCACATTTCCACTTCAAAAAAAAAAAAAAAAAAGCTTCACAGTAATATGATGTCGACTGCTTTGATCTACTACACTGGCGAGACCCTGGGAGGGGAATTTCCCTGGTATGGGGTGGACTGCTCTCTCCTCCTGATGTTTTCAGCACATGGTCTTCACTGGAGGGGGATGTGTGGGGGTCTCGCTGCAGCGCAGTAAAACACAGGGCCGACTGAACCACGGACGGTGGGTCAGCTCCTGCGAACTCCACCAACATCAACATGGAAGATAACCGCGCAGGCTGCCAAGGCCAGAGCTCCCGTGTTCTCATGCTGCTTTGAGGTCGGCTACACCGCCAGAGCCCTCTGGCCGCGAATTGATCCAATGTGTATGATGTGTATGATTTTCAGGATATACGCCATGCTGGGCCCACAGAGGACCTCCTAAAAGAAGCGAGAGCCTCGTAGCTCTGGCAGTGGGGCGCAATTACAGTGCAACATAGTACAGGTAGAGAATAGAGTCAAATACAACAGAGGAAAGAGTCAGACACAACAGAGGAAGGAGTCAGACACAACAGAGGAAAGAGCCAGACACAACAGAGGAAGAGAGCCAGACACAACAGAGGAAGGAGTCAGACACAACAGAGGAAGGAGCCAGACACAACAGAGGAAGGAGCCAGACACAACAGAGGAAGGAGTCAGACACAACAGAGGAAAGAGCCAGACACAACAGCTGGAGTAAAATATTTGCTATTTACTGCTGTAAGCAGTGTAATGTCAAAAGATGACGTATGAATATATGAATCAAATACATGAATCAAACATGATAGCATTTGATTCAAACATTTTTGCCCTTGAATGTGCCTGAATGCCCTCGGATGCCCCTGAATGTTTTCGGGATGATGATCCTGAATCCTTCAAACTGAATGCTTCTGAATGCCCCTGAATGCTGAATGCCACTGAATGTGCCTGAATGCCACTGAATGTGCCTGAATGCCATTGAATGCCCCTGAATGGCCCCTGAATGCCCCTGAATGGCTCCTGAATGCCCCTTGAATGCCCCGGAATGGATCCTGAATGCCCCTGAATGCGCCTTAAAGGGTATCAGCTGAGAGGGGCAGTGAGCTTGCATCATCTTCAAAATTAAATTCCATAATACCAAACAGGACATTCGTACTGACATGTCCAGCAATGAAGCTGTCTCCACAACATCACTGCAGTCAAGATAACATGAATAAATGTCTGCTGGTATTAATTATGCAACTTCAATTAAAACACTGAGGCACCAGAAATCTGCAGTCACTTTAATTTGAAACTCTAAGCTCATATTAGCGAGAGTACATGTGGTGCTCATGTTGGGATGTTCAATACAGCAGCTGTGAAATCACTTTGATTAAAAAAAAACTTGGTTGCAACTGTGATAGATAATTACAGATCCAATTCAAATCTACCTTTCATTGGAAAACCACAGCAAAGTGTTTTTTTTTTATCACAGCTTGATTTATAATAAATAGTTAATATCAAGTTTCTTAATGACATTAATTTAAATATGGATTCTGGAAAATCGTCTTTTCTTCTTTGTGATTACAGTGTCATCTCTGGCACATTAGATCATAAATTAATTTTAGAAAGACTCAAGAATCTGGTTTGACTCCCTAAATTGTTTTGATCATATTTACAGGGTAGGAACTGCAGTGATAAAATGGACAAATATATATCTGAGTGGAAGCCTATGATGTGTGGCGTCCCTCAGGGGGCTGTTCTTGGGTCATTTTCATGATGTGTGGCGTCCCTCAGGGGGCTGTTCTTGGGTCATTTTCATTCAATTAACTTATTTTGGAGCCAAATCTTACTATGGAGTATCTCACGACAGCTATGCAGGTGATACATGGATTTATTATGCTGTCTCACCAAATGAGCTGCATCTTAAAAACACTTATTGGGGAGCCAAGATCATTGAATCTGCATTCTAAATGAGGATGGTTAAATCTTCATTCTAAATCAGCATGGTTAAATCTGCATTCTAAATGAGCATGGTTAAATCTGCATTCTAAATGAGCATGGTTAAATCTGCATTCTAAATGAGCATGGTTAAATCTTCATTCTAAATCAGCATGGTTAAATCTGCATTCTAAATGAGCATGGTTAAATCTGCATTCTAAATCAGCATGGTTAAATCTGCATTCTAAATCAGCATGGTTAAATCTGCATTCTAAATCAGCATGGTTAAATCTGCATTCTAAGTCAGCATTATTAAACCAGCATCAGTATTCTAAATCAGCCTTCTAAATCAGCATTGTTAAATCTGTATCATTAAATCAGCATTGTTTAGTAAGCATTGTTAATCCAGCATAATTTAATCAGCATACTAAATTAGCATAATTAAATCAGCATTGTTAAATCAGCATAATTAAATCAGCATTGTTAAATCAGGATCATTAAATCAGCATTGTTAAATCAGCATTCTAAATTAGTATTGTTAAATTGGCATCATTAAATCAGCATAATTAAATCAGCATTGTTAAATCAGCATAAATCAGCATTGTTAAATCAGCATTCTAAATTAGTATTGTTAAATTGGCATCATTCAATCAGCATTCTAAATTAGTATTGTTAAATTGGCATTTTTAAATCAGCATAATTAAATCAGCATTCTAAATTAGTATTGTTAAATTGGCATTTTTAAATCAGCATTGCAAAATCATTCAAAATAAAACCACCAGTGTTCTTACTTGAATGAAAGATCAGAACACGATCCCGACAATCACCCTAGTTCTTTAACCCTCACATTCGCTCCAAGTTTGTTGTTGAATTGACTTCAAGATACTAATACACAGCTTTAAATCTCTACAAGGTTTGGGACTAATTTAACTGCCTGATATGCTCTGATAGTCTCAGATTAATTTAACAGTTAATCACATGTAGGGTTAACAGTAAGCATGGACAATTTATCTTTAGCTCATAGATGGAACAAACTGTCACAGAACCTCAAGACTTTGAATGCAGTCTAAGGTAAGAGTTTGAATGCAGTCTAAGGTGAGAGTTTGAATGCAGTCTAAGGTGAGAGTTTGAATGCAGTCTAAGGTAAGAGTTTGAATGCAGTCTAAGGTAAGAGTTTGAATGCAGTCTAAGGTGAGAGTTTGAATGCAGTCTAAGGTGAGAGTTTGAATGCAGTCTAAGGTGAGAGTTTGAATGCAGTCTAAGGTGAGAGTTTGAATGCAGTCTAAGGTAAGAGTTTGAATGCATGTTATCTGATCTCAGTGATGTTCATGGATCAGTGCTACGCTGAGCAGTGTCAAATTCATGCGACTATATGCAGCCTACCACCACGTACAAGTGACTTTAATGCTGAGCAGTCTATTACATATATCGATTATGATCCCATTGTGAACACACCAGATAAGCCTGCGCCAATTAACTTCAATGGAAATTACTCGACCGCTAATTCAGTGCACTGTGTGAAAGTGAGGTCCTGGATTTAATAGCTGTAACACTATTGGCAGCCAAGCCTTTGACCGGTGAACCTCAAGAGCTCTGACTTCTGTGTTAATCAGTCAAGTAATTGGAGACTGATGCAGACAGAGATAATTGAATTAGGGGAGCAGAAGCTAAATAGTCCTGAGGTACATATTTCATATCAATTTACATTTTTAATGTTGACCCTTCATTTCAATTATGCGGCAAAGAGGTTTGACTAGGGCACCTATTTGTGACTCTAACAGACATGGACTTATCAGGAATACCCTGCATCTTATATTACATGTCTGGAGAAATATTATTTAGTAGAGGTGCATCTGTCTGTCAGTAGTGTGACCTGGATGAAGGTGCATTTGGAAGGACCGCAACAGAACAGGCCACCCACTGACCAACAGCATCTCCTTGCAAGCGCTCGGACACGCCAGGTCGCACGATGACAGCGCTGACACCCGCTCTTTGGCCAAACAGAGGTCAGCTGACTTCAAGGAGACGAGTTGTCTGTGGTGTCACTTTGGGACAAAGACACGCTAACAAGAGGCGCGTCCACGCTGTCTGCCTTTTCGTTGTCAAGACAACAGCCATTTTTCATGTCAAAGGTCAACGGTAAAAATATCCATTTGCTGACAACTTCTTCTTGTTAGTTCGTTTCATCCAAGACATTCACACTCAAGTGGTCCGTCGTGGTCAGAAGTGTATGACTATAAGTGCACAAAAAAACAAGTGAATTTAACAATGTTCAAGTATTAATGCAAAATGATATTTGCAAGATCTGCAAAAACTTGAGATATTTTTTATATCCACATGTATGTATTTTGTACTGTATTTTCTATCTATCTATCTATCTATCTATCTATCTATCTATCTATCTATCTAAGGTGAGCCTTCTAGGGTAGTTGTTACATTACAGTATTTGCAATAATAAAATTCGGTATTTTATCTCTGACACTGACACTATTTACTGAATGATAGTATAATTTTGATCTTAGTGACTTGTTTAGTTTAACAGTGCATAGGATAGCACAAACAAGCATATATATGAAAGTATATATGAGAGTCTGTATTCTGGTGGAACTTCTCAGAGATCAAAGCAAACGAACAAGCTAACACAGCACTTCACATTCAACAGGCAACACACGTCCTGCTGTTCTGCGGACACTTTACGTTTCAGTATGAAGCCGAGCTTTTAAAATGTGTCCCATTTCATCAGGAGAGGTCTGTATCGGGCTTCTGGGGGGGTCACGTCTAATGCAAGGGCATTGTGTGGTCAGTGTGGGGCCATTGTGGGGCAGTGTGGGGAATTGTGGGTGTATTGTGGGGCAGTGTGGGGGCATTGTGGGGCAGTGTGGGGGTATTGGGGGCAGTGTGTAGAAACTGTCCTGCTGCCATGTTTGATTACTTCACTGGTTCCCCTTCCACTAACCTGGCATGACGGCCAGTCTGAACACACAGCCATGGTACTGCAGCTCATCGGTGTGTGTAGCTGAGCAGAACCCATAACGCCTGAGAGGAAGAGGAAGAGGAAGAGGAAGACAAGGACCTGCTTTCATCGTCATGGCCACGGCCGGGCGGGGCATGTGACACCCAGCAGACACACCTAGAGTGGAAAAATATGGGATTCATAAAAGCATATATTCTGAGATTGGATATTCTTTGTGTGTGTGTGTGTGTGTGTTAGACTAGAGATAACAGTAAAACCATTCATGTTCATGTTTAACATATTAAGTTAATTTGATAGTCTGTGTGACTCCATTACTTTCTCTGAATGTTTATAATCTTGTTTATATTTAAAGAAATGTTTATATTTATAATCTAAGGTGCTGACGGTACTGTATTATTTAAGGCACTAATCAAGTCATTGTCTACAAACTGCTGCTCAGGAAGGTCAAAGTATAAAAACCAGAGGTGGCGTACTTGTTCAAATATTAACAGAAAATGTCCTTACAGCTGGGTGACTTATGGAGTAATGTCATCGTGGAAACCATTGGGCGGTCATTTGGCGAGCTTTATGGAGCTGAGTTTTAAGGGAGATCATGTCAAGGCTTTATGAAGAACTTAGACACCTTGGGACAGGCCACACCACGGCTGCCGTGCTCAGTGAGTCATTTTAAATGATGTCTGCAAAGGAGGTGAGGTTCATCTCCCAGAATGCACTGCACGAAACACAAAAATGAAGGCGTAGAGGACGTTTAGGAAGTTTGTTAAGAACATAACCTTGATCATCAACAACACTACGGGTGACGCCTCCACTGTGGAACTACAGAGAAGATCAGTCATTTACAACCCAATCAGCTTGTAGAACACAGAACAACAGAAACATGCAGCACCATGAAAATTAAGCATTTAGTGTTGTTTTGGGAGGAAGTGCTGTCTATATGTAAAGGAAGAAAAAAACACTGATAAATATTCAGAAATGAAAAATAAACAAGTAAAATAATCAATATACCCCACTGTGAAATTACTCTGTATTACATATAGTACAGTTACACATGTGTAATATATTTGTTTCACAATAAACTCATTCATTCTCAGAAAGTCTGGTGAAAGCTGTTAGATGTTATGTGGTAAATGTGGTGTTACCTTGTGTTACCTGGTGTTATGTGGTTATGAGGTACATGGTAAATGTGGTGTTCCGTGGTAAATATAGTGTTACATGGTAAGTGTGGTGATTTACGTGGTGTTACGTGGTAAGTGTGGTGATTTACGTGGTGTTACGTGGTAAGTGTGGTGTTATGTGGTAAGTGTGGTGATTTACGTGGTGTTACGTGGTAAGTGTGGTGTTATGTGGTAAGTGTGGTGTTTTACGTGGTGTTATGTGGTAAGTGTGGTGTTACGTGGTAAGTGTGGTGAGTTACGTGGTAAGTGTGGTGTTATGTGGTAAGTGTGGTGGTGGTGTTACGTGGTAAGTGTGGTGTTTTACGTGGTAAGTGTGGTGATTTACATGGCGTTACGTGGTAAGTGTGGTGTTACATGGTAAGTGTGCACAGTGGGGGCGAGCGTGCACAGCGGGGCTGAGTGTGCACAGCGGGGGTGAGCGTGCACGTGGAGTGGAGTGTGTGCGGTGAGGGTGGGTGCACGGGGTGGGGGGAGGGGGGGTGCAGTGGGGGGGTGAGAGCATATTGGCATGTGTCACCCCTCAGATAACTCCTCATTATGCAGCTTCATAACCGCGGCCTGTGCAGACAAGCTGGACAAGGCCCCATTGATTTGCAGACACTTAATAGATGTGGGAGTGAAGGTGATGGATTATGTCTCTTACGTGGTTTGCAATCAACAGTGCAGTTTTTTATTAAGTCCCTGAAGTCCCAGTTACCCATGAATCTGACAGAGAGAGGCCTCTACTCTGACAGACACACAGTGCAGGAGTCTTTAGGTCCAGGACACCTCCGAACATATATGTACCAACATCTAGTAAAGATCATGAAATCATGACTTGAGCAGGTATTTCATATTGAGACGTAATGTTTACTGGAAATCTGTATATACAGTATATAGTCAGTATTAGGCAGCATATATATATATATATATATATATATATATATATATATATATATATATATATATATATATATATATATATATATATATACTGTATATGTGTGATATATATACATATATGTGTGTGTGTGTGTATAATAAATAAATATAAATAAAAAATAAATAAAAGGAATAATTAATCAATGTATCAAGGAATGAATGAATGATTGAATTTATCTGAAAAATTAATCAGAATGAATCCAGATTTTCTGTTTTGCTTATAAGAGATGGTGCGACTGCTCACATAATTTTCTGACTTATACAAAAAAATTAAGCCCCCCCATAAAATAATTATTTATGATTTCAGGCTTCATTACCATGTAATATTCCATACCCCTTGCAAGTGGTGCAACACTGCAGAGTTTGGATGTGGGTGGCATGTTAGGTGAACCGTGGCAGTCTAAGCCCCATGAACTGTGACCCCCACACATCATCAGTCTGTTTCGTCCTCAGCCAAGACACACAAACGATGATAACTCATGTCATGATAACTCGAGCATGTCGTCCTCAGAAAACGATGAGGATTTTGACATCATATTTCAAGACAAGGATACAGTGCTCATAAAGGCCTGCTGGGAAGGAAGAGCCCACTGGCATCCACCCGACTGCTCTCAGGGTGGAGGTCTTAGGGTGGAGCTGTACAGGTGGTGCTGTCAGTGTGGAGGGTCTTAGGGTGGAGCTGTACAGGTGGTGCTGTCAGGGTGGAGGTCTCAGGGTGGAGGTCTTAGGGTGGAGCTGTCAGGGTGGGAGGGTCTTAGGGTGGAGCTGTACAGGTGGTGCTGTCAGGGTGGAGGGTCTTCGGGTGAAGCTGTACAGGTGGAACTCTCAGGGTGGAGGTCTCAGGGTGGAGGTCTTATGGTGAATCTGTACAGGTGGTGCTGTCAGGGTGGAGGGTCTTAGGGTGGAGCTGTACAGGTGGTGCTGTCAGGGTGGAGGTCTCAGGGTGGAGGTCTTAGGGTGGAGCTGTCAGGGTGGAGGTCTTAGGGTGGAGCTGTACAGGTGGTGCTGTCAGGGTGGAGGTCTCAGGGTGGAGGTCTTAGGGTGGAGCTGTACAGGTGGTGCTGTCAGGGTGGAGGTCTCAGGGTGAAGCTGTACAGGTGGTGCTGTCAGGGTGGAGCTCTGAGCTCTCAGTTCCCCTCAGCGCCACAGACCACACATGAGAACCCCCCATACACCCCCCACCCCCGCATGTACATTCTGCTTCTAGACACCCCAGAGCACTAGCGCCCCCAACAGACCACGCTGATGTTTGCACGGTCCTGAGAAAAGTACATGTCTCGCATCAGATATCTTTCTCGCTGTACCAATCGATCTTGACCCTCTCATCCATCGTCCCTCTCAACTAGCCTTCCGTCTGGAAATTCACAGCATTCCCCAAATCTCCGTGGATGAGCAGCAGGGGTTGGTGGAGTTGGTGGAGCAGCCCACCCACCTTCCCCTGCTCAGATCATCCGACCAATCTGTGCGAGCATAACTGCTCTTTTATAATTCATGCTCACACTGGCTTTACATACATGGCTAACCAGATATCTGGTGCTGTACAGTAACGCATGTCAATGTTCCCTAAGTGTTCCTTGTGGGAGATGTTACACCAAACTAAGCCGTTTATCCAAGAGAGAAACGCAACCTTCCTTTCCTCTGTCTGAGCGATCACATAACACACACACACACACACACAAGCGGTAACACATCACACACACACGCAGGCTTCTCCAGGCTCTGAGATATCCAGCTCGATCTTTCCTGGGTTCCGCTCAACCAAGAAAAAAAACACCTTTTCATGCAGTGAGAAAGAATAGATAAGTAGAGAGAGAGAGAGAAAAGAAGAAAGAGTTGGTGAGGGAGAGAGAGAGAGAGAGAGATGTTGTCTGGAATGTTAAAGAATGTCAGACATAGCACAAGCATCCATAGTCAAGTTTTCACTTTTTTAGGAGATGGGTTGGCAACATTGCAGCTAACTACACCTACAGGCCTCACTGCGTGTGTGTGTGTGTGTGTGTGTGTGTGTGTGTGTGTGGTTCAGATCAGCCATTGCTGCACATGTGTGTATATGTGTGTGTGTGTGTGTTTGTGCAGCTCAGATCAGCCATTGTTGCATGTGTGTGTGTGTGTGTGTGTGTGTGTTAAGGAAACTGAATTCATCATAACTGCAATCAGGTTTTCAGTCAGCTTCATCCAGATAACAAAACAATGTGTTTCCAAACACGAGGGCCTCAGAAGCAGAGATAAGGAACACGGTAAAACACAGAGGAGTCCAGTATCCACACCCATCCGTCTCATGGACGTACGGTAAACAGGGGAGCATTATACAAGAAAGGACAGTAAGGACCAGTAAACAGCGAGGAGCGCAGAGGGGCCGTAGGAGATACAACTCCAAGCTCAGCGAACTTCTGTCCTCTCCGCACCGAAACACGTCTGCTGGTTTCAGACCCCAGGGACGCGCTTACGCAAGCAGCCAAGAGTGTCAGCTCTCTGAAGCTCCAGGAGTCCGTCAACTTTCTAGATCTCCTCAAAATAAGCGCGCACTTCTGGGAACAAACTGTTTCATAACCGAATGGCTAGGACTGGGGGGCTTTCTGTACTGGGACTGAAGAATTTGAACCATGACATACTTTGTGTATATATATATATATATATATATATATATACTGTATATATCCAAAGAAGTTTCCAGGTGAGTGATTCTAGATGACTGCAGTGTATTGTCATAAGACATGCAGAGATGCAGAGATAAATTGTATACATATTCAAAATATAATATACAAAATGTATATGATGGACTGATGGCCATCCTTCTTCTCCCCCTCCATCATGGCAACTCTGCACCTCTGGCTCCAGTGTGCCTGACCCTGCTGACCCCCTCGAGCAGTTACACCACCACTAGAATGTGAATGACTTCCACTGGATCTTCGAGCAGGAGCAGACCTGAGCTGTTTAAGCACCCGTGCTCATAAAGGCCTCGTGGCGTCCTAGGGTCTTCGGGTGGAGCTAAAGCGTCTGTCTAAAGCGCCCGTCCGTTAGCCGGGTTTGCATACCAGTGTTTCTCAAAAGTGATGTGTAAACAGTCGGCAGATAAAAAATACGAATGAAGTCGTCCTCCTGTACATCATGGTAATGTAAAAACCTGAAGATGACATAACATGATTAGGGATAAAATATTAACGCTTGCTTGATGCTCTGTGCATGTGAAGAGGGAGAATCTCTGTGTGGCGTCTCACCAGTGCTCTCTGCAGTTTGATTGTCAGTTGAAACATGCTCGTGTGACCTTTGACCCACACGTCGTTCATTGGTGCTAAGCCCTTCCCAGTGGCCTTTAACATACTTCTTTCTATCGCATTTCAGTCCTTCCACCTCAGGAAACGCCCTGTCCTCAGCTCCATGCTTTCATTCAGGTTCTTTAATGCATGTTTTTGAACTTTGTGTGAAGCCAGGATAGATACTGTACTCCATAGCAGTGTTGTAGCAGCGCTAATGGTCTTTACACAGCGGGGATTCCCGACACATCTGTGTCCCACTCAGAACATAGCGGCGAGCGTGGACGCTGATCTGTGGTCAGTTCTGTGGTCCCCAGATGGGTTGTCTGAGACCTGCTCATCTGCTCGATGGCTCACGCGTTCTCTCTGTGTCATTAGAGCGTTCGGAGGTGACGTATTGCTCGTTTCATTCTGTTCCCTCCATACACTCTCTCTTCTGTTCTGTTCACGCAGCTCTCTACGTTTATCCTTACTCTTTGCATCTATGATGCACTGCAATGGTACAGTGACGCTCTGAAATGGTGTGCAATGCATCACTCTTCAACACTCTACAGTGCTCTACAGTACTCTACATCACTCTGCAACACTCTACATCACTCTACAGTACTCTACATCACTCTACAACACTCTACATCACTCTACATCACTACAACACTCTACATCACTCTACAGTACTCTACATCACTCTACATCACTACAGTACTCTACAACACTCTACAGTACTCTACATCACTCTTCAACACTCTACAGTGCTCTACAGTACTCTACATCACTCTTCAACACTCTACAGTGCTCTACAGTACTCTACATCACTCTGCATCACTCTACATCACTCTACAGTACTCTACAACACTCTACAGTACTCTACAGTACTTTACATCACTCCACAACGCTCTACAGTTCTCTACATCACTCTGCAATACCCTGCATCACTCTACTTTGTGTTAAAGTGTTGATTTGAGATATATTGTGAGTTTGAGTTATTTTTAGTGTGGTGGATTTGAGTTCTAGTGTACAATTTAATTCTTGTGTGAATTTGAGTTCTAGTGTGGAGAATTTGGGATATATTGTGTATCTCAGTTATAGTGTTAGATCATTTTAGTTCTAAGGGGCCTTCTCTCCTTCTGCATAAGCCCCGCCTGTTTCTGAGCAGCGCGGACATCTGCTATGGCTGCTTGGCCGGGGGCATTAACATTTACGTCAGGTGACTGAAAGCACTGCCATTGTTTTCCACTCCAAAGAGGCGGCCCACCCTAAAGGCCCAGCCACGTGGCCCGGCAGCCGGAGGAGCTCACAGCCATGATCAGCTACTTCCACACCTGATATAGTCACCGCCCTCTTAATGTGGAAGGCTTCACGGTGAATTACCCATCAGCCCCGGAGCCTGTTGACCTCTCCCCCTCCCCCTCGCCGATACTCACTCTGGCCTCACTCTGCTTCACAGAGATTATCGTCATTTGCCCACCGCACCCCCCCACATAATGGCTGAGTGGTGGCGTTGTGGAACAGCTCCTGCTCACAAGCCTTTTCCATCTGCCCCGACTACACGTCAACCACAGCTCCCCCAGATCCTCGGGGCAGGACTCTGGCCTGCTGGAGCCCACCTGGGGCAGGAGGGCAGAGGAGAAGGAGAGAGAGAGAGAGAGAGGACGAGATAGAGGTGAGCTCATCATCTTTGATTAAGTCTGTAACCATTAGATAGCGACTGCAATTAGCCCAGACCGGCTGGAGGGGGCTTAGGGCTGGTTCTGCCCACCGGAGGGATGGAGGGATGGAGGGATGGAGGGAGGGGACATTGAGAGTCTGCGAGCAAACGAGTGAGGCATCTGCTGCGTACGCCACGGGGGGTGTGGGGGTGTTGGGGGGGGTGGGGGCAGCTGGAGTGGGCAAAGGATGGAAGGATGAAGTTAGGAGGGAGGCTGGGGGGGGGTGGGGCTTTGGGAGTGGAGGGTGATGAAGTGTGTTGCAGTGTGAAAACTGTCCCAGCACACACACACACACACGCACACACACACACACACACACACACACACACACACACACACACACACACACACGTGCACACACACACACACACACACACGCTTTTCTTCTTTTGGCTGTGATCCCAGATGGTGGTTGTAAAATATTTAGTGCAGAAAGGCTCACATTTTACTGATCAGCTGTTTCACAGTCACATCCATTGCCTCATTCACAAGGAAGAGATGTCAACTAGTGTTAAAAAATAAACAAAAACAATGATGACAATAAAACAACAACAACATCAATAACGATCTTATTTATAACATTCACCAAATTTATTTAGCAAATTTCATTTATAGACATTGCCCAAAAGCTTTTTGGTTGCACAGGGGTGCATGTACACTTCATAGTCATAGATAAAGGACCTGGTATTGTGTAGAAAGGGTAGTATGTTAATGTCTGACATTTCACAATGACGATAAAGAAAAAGCCCTTTGTTCTGGAGCATATTACCTTATACAGGTCATAAAATACAACACTGATATTCCGTTTTAATTTCCCACAGATTCCTGTCCTAACCTTTGCAAAGTGCTTGGTCAGCAACAGTGATGTTGGCTGTGTCCCTCACCGGGTGTCTGAGGTCTCCCGAGTTGCTTTTCCTGACAAACTGCTTGACCCCACGCAGATGGAGGCTGAAATTGTTCTCTCACGTCGGGATTCATCGAGAATCACACGTTTTCTGCTGAGAATCACACGTTTGTTTTCTGCTGTGAACTCTATTAATTTTCACGTATCTGTCTGATGTCTGCACCAATGTCCAGATTTTTACAGTATTAACAGCATCAAACAGACAGATAGTAAATCTAAGAATGCAAAGATCATCTAATAATCAAACTGTCATCGCTTCCTCGGAATACCACGTCAGAAACCTCCTGTCTTTCTGAGCCCAAAACATTGGTCCAGGTTTAGTTTACCTCCAGCGGCGTGCGTCCAGACACCTCCCGGGGTCGTCACGCGGCGTCGCCGACGACAACCGAGAGGAGGGCGCCTTCGTTAAATCACTCGGCCGTAATTGCCCGCCTGTACTCTTCCGTCGTGGGCAGAACGAGGGAATCTGCCCAATAACAGCAGCCTGGTGCATTCATGATTACAGACGCTGCTCATTTTTCACTAACATTATTTTATTTTTTTTTTCTCCCAGGCAGTTTTTCCTCCCAGCAGACAGTTGGCTTTAGATTAAACGCTAACCAGGAGTACGTCTGGAGCCGGTGGCACTAGCTTGAAGGGCAAATGGCTGTTGAATTCATCACGTCTCCCTTGCTCCACTCACTGGACAGTAATGACCTTAAGCTGGTCTCCTAAAGACGGAGACCTCTTCATCCTCCTCATCCTCGCGCGGGGCAGTGCATGTGTATTATCTACCCTGTAACTATCTAGCAGTCTGTCTCACAGGACCTTCGCATGCATGCTGCATTCTTTTATAAGTGTGAGCTGTAAATGTTATCCTGTGATTAAAAAGGCCCTCCTGGAACTAGTCTGGTGGGGGGTTGGGACAGGTTGAGATGGATCTTTGAGTTCTAAAGGTCTTGCTTATTTAAAGAACAGGACACGAAACAGGGCCAAGTTGTAAGAATACAACTCAGAGTGCATTTTAGAACGAATCTGGCTTCGTGGTAACTTTGGCAATTGCAGAGGTTTCTCTGTGGTCAAGAAAAGAGCTGTTCAGTCTCAACAGAGCAAATGGAATGATAATGCAGTGCGATAAAGGCTTCAAAATAAATCAATCAGTGTTTATTTGATTGTGATTGGGGGTTTAGCCCTCAGAGATTCTGCAGGACAAACCCTAATCTATCTTCCATAATGGGAGCAAAATGAACATCTCGGGGGATTTTCGCAAAAAGGTGACGGGTATGATACTCCATTTTATTTTTGGCAGGACTCCAGAACAACTGGGGTATCTCATTTCACATGTTCCTGGTTAGTGTGATTTCACCGTGAGCGTGTCTGAGAAATGACTGGCCAATTACGGCTGATGGAACAGGAAGTGATTGACATGATGATAATGGTGTAGAATATCAGTGTGTAGCTTCAGGGCATCACAGACAGTCATGGCCAAGAAACGAGGTAAAATTTTGGCTTGCATAAAATATTTTGACGTTTGTGAATAAAATATAAAATATAACGTTTGTATACTGTGCACATTGAGTACATTGTGTACATAAATTGGACAACTGTAACAATTATGATAATGGTTCCATGTAGAAAATAATATTTATATAAAATAAATGTATGTGGTTGATGTGAGTTCAGCAAAGGTTTTACAGTAAAGGAAGTTAAAAATAGATATAAAAAATGATAGTAATATGTTTGTAATACATGATGGTATATGATAAATAATTGTATATATCTGCACAATGTTGAATGGCTCAAAAACAGCCAAGAGCCTGACAGCCCCACGCTGAGCGTACAACATCTGAGACGCCATTATTATTTTAAAATGTACATGGGATTTTGTGTCCCACCCCCCCCCCCTCAAAAAAAAACACAATCTCAGCAAATGACACATTACTCATCTCCTACCCCCAGTGGAGATCCCCGCGACCCCGTGAGGGATAATTAACACAGCGCATGCGTCCAGATATTGCGGATATTGCGAAGCGCTGTGATTTAATGCTGGGATACGGGTCTATTTTTCTTGTGCCTTACCTTAATGATGCCCACAGTCGGAGTAATCACCCATCCTCTGAGAGGCCCCAGCTCAAGGTGACCTTCGCCGTGTCTGAGCGGCTGAGAAATGAGGCCTGCACTAACTGCTGCTACCGACGCTACCGCTAACGGCGTCGCCGACGGCGATCGTCCGCCTCACCCACAGGCCGCGCCGGCCGTGAAGCTCACCACCCTCGCAGATCCCAGGATGGTAACATCTGCATCCAGCAGCATTTTGTGATGTTAACACGTTATTAATATTTTTTTCAATGCTACCGGACCTGTAACAGTCGAATATGAGCTCGTCTTGTGAAATATGGTGTTTGGAGTTTAGAGATTAATTACTAATGTACACTCCATGGGATGAGGTGCCTTTGTATACAAAAATATCACCTGCCATCTGGTAGCCTTGGTTTAAGAAGGAAGATTGAAACATGAGCAGCCTGTGGAAGGCACACGGGTCTTCAACAACGCCAGGAAGGAGTTGAACCTCACAGCGGCGCTTAACCTGCGACGATCGCAACTTACAGATTCATCCAAACATTTCCTGCTTAAGCATCTTCCGTTTCTCCCGCCCGTCGAGGTTTCGGAGTTTGTTAGAGTAATACGATATTCCCAGTATTGCGAGCGAGTGCGCCATGACAAACCGCCTTTCCATTTTGCTCTGCTTTAGACGGTTACGTATAGGTGTGAACACTGGGGGAATATTCCGTGCGGGAGGCACGTGCGGCCCCTGCGACGGGCGGAAGTTGATCTATCGGCCGCCGGCTCGACGCTGGCAGCTGTTATTGTCTCATGCGGTGATAGATGGCGACGGTCCCCTGGGCCTCCAGTGCAAATGGAACGACACGCGTCATCCGCACGCCGCGCAACGACAGATTAGATTTCCCACACCGAGACGTCTGCTGTGCCAGCACACGCGAGCAGAAACTGATCAATCCGACGAGAAGGCGTCCGCATAGCACAATATCGGCTAAACAGGGCTTGCCAAATGAGTGGTTTGATTGATATGACGTAATCCTGTGTCGAATTCTTCGCGGTTTAGTTTAAGTCCAAGTTGGCCTCAAGGTGTGAGATGTATAGTGCTGTACATAGATAGGAACCATTTCCGTGCTTGTTGGGAGTCATTGTTCTCTATAGCAGAACATTATAACAAAGACAGTGTAAAACCAGCCTCTGGGCTCCCCAGACTTCAGGTTCATCGTGCTATGATGAAACCAAGCTGAGAAGTTCATGGCCATTTCGACCAGCAGAAAAAATAACAAGCAACCATACAAGCACACCGAGGGAGCCAGGCAGGGGAGAAGTTTTAAAAGAGAGAGGTCCTCCCATGAACCCTCCCAAGGGAGGTCAACGTTCAACCCACCAGACATTTTCAGAACACCCAACCGCCACTTTCAACAGCGCGATCGTTTCACCTCCACCTGATCCAGAGCAGGCGCTGATGCAACTCAGCCTCGGGATGCTATTTTTTTCTGACAAAAAGTGATAAAGTTTCAGTCGGCAGCAAAGAATCGAGCAGATTTCCCCTCTGAGGCTTTGCGCATGCACTGTTACCCCGAAAGAGGAGGCGACGACCTTCCAGGAACTGGATGGAAGACGTACAGAAAAGACGCTGAAAGAAGCAGGTCTCGCTGAAGGGTCGGACACCTCCCTCGCCGTAAAAGCAGGGTTCTGTGGTACTGGGGCCACAGTAAACACTTCAGCAGATGCTCATCATAAACAGGAGCTTTGGAAATTCCGGCAAAGCCTGCAAAATTGAAATTCCATCAACGTGCTGTAAAACAAAAAACCGGAGCATTTTACACCAGCGTCTTAAGGCAATTATTGTAATGAATGTATGAGCTAAGTGTTAACCAGAAAGCTTCACCAGGAAAGTTACTGCTGTGTGTCTATAACCGAGGGATGCTTGCCATCTCAATCTCCATGACAGCAAATAGATGAACATGAGTTGAAACAGTATTAAAGAAAGAGAGAAGAGAGATAGACATCCAGATAAGGAGAAAAAAGAAAGTGGGAAAGAGAGAGAGAAAGGGAGAAAGTGAAAGAGACAGGGAGGGAGGGAGAGAGAGATAGAGAGAGGGAGGAATGTTACTACTGTCCTTGAGGACAGACAATGAATACAACATTAGACTTCGTCCATAAGGTTTTCAGATTAGATATGAGCCATCTGAGGCCTGTATTTAGACTACTCCACTTTCTTTAGCTCTATAAAAACCAAACAGTATTTGATTACAGACACGAGCAACACAACATAACGCAATTCCAGCGCAGCTGACGCGGACGTCTCCGAAATTGGAATTCTGAACTTTCTCTAATCTCATCCGTAATGGACTGACCTAACACAGTTAATCTCAGCAGCGCAACGGAGACATGTCGCAGTCGAGCACGTCGAGGGAGAGTGAAAAAAAAAACCCCCCACAAACAGGCCAAACAAACAACGACAAACCCACAAACCTACTCGAGGAGCCCACGCTCAGCATCTGTTAAAGTTGCAGGACCTTCAGACGTTACCTGTGGGAGGCGCCGCGCACAGCTGCCTCCAGCAGGACCTCCTGATCACAGGGAGAAACGGAAGCTGGGGGCTATTTGCTGGCTGTCAGTTAGAATGGATGTGGTGTCAGCCTCTCGTAAACGGTCGAAAAACCTGCGCTGAAATGAAATAAAACTGAAGCCATAAGCCGCAGCGAGTGCACCGGACCAAATTGGAAAACAAATCAAGGGCGAGGGGATTTAAACGCTCACAGTTTATCGGGGAGACGAGCCTGGCGCGTCTCCTGGCCCTCTTTCAAGGTATCAGAAATAGTGGCTCCTGTTTAAGACTGGGTGGATCGGGGTATCTGTCCGCCTGAGCAAAACCCAACCTCTGACGAGCATTTCTGTCGAGATTTAAGAGTGGAAAAAGCCATGAAGACTTGGTCAAATGTGGGCTATCAAGAACCACCACAACAGCATGTTAGTGGTTTTCAAATCATTACAGTGTGTCTGATAAAAGGCGAGGGCTAGGATTAGGCTTAGGGAATTTCGTAGAGCGTGCCTGTTATTTTGGTGAGGAAAACTTTCTCCACCCTGGCAGGCTTTAAACCCCGGCCAAGGCATAAAAAACAGTAAAAAAAAAACGACCAGCCAGACTAACGTGGTTCTAGGTCGTCTTGTTCCACGGGCGGTGGGAGACGCGTTCCGCCCCGAGACCGCAGCACACCGTGAATTTGTCACGTAGCCGCGGGTCTCAATTTCCCAGGGGACGGCCTGAACGCCGCATCAAATGATGCCACGTTACCTTCCATTGGATTTCTGTTGTGTACCTAAAAGCTCCAAGACCCATTCGTCTTGAAAATAACACCATCCTTCTCAGGGCTTGTGGGGACGGTGAGAGTCTTGTCCATCCATCCTGCTGCCGGCTGTCGGGGGTGACGGGGAGACTGGGTTTCGCTGCTCACCGTTCGCTTTAAACGTTTCCGTCTTCCGACGCTTGACGTCTTTCTTCGTCACGGTAATGTAGAGCATCTGAACTCTGGCGTAAATTTGCGACGGACACTACACAGAGTGTACACGGCAATGCAAGCAGCCGGCAGCTCCTCTGATTTACAGCACACGCTGGCCGTGTTAGGAAAACCTCGTCAACACGCGTGTTTTAGAGGTGTTCAGTTGCCATCTGTTCAGATCGTCCCCTCAAGCATGTGTAGCATCACTGCTTCGCTGCTGACCACATGACCACTGTTGATCAGATAAGATTCGGATGGCACGCCGTTGTCAACATGTCTCCGATTCTGTCAGGGTGGTGAGTTTTCAGTGGCTAGTTTACACGTTTCAGGCAGAACAGTGTCACTGGAGTTCACACAATGTCGCTGCTGGGCTGAGAATCACCTGACAACCAAAAATCTCCTGCCAACACCCCCCCATTCCCTGCCAGGTGGCCTACAGACTCGCTGAACCTACAGGGCGTTTGCTGTTTAAGTGTGTAAGTGAGGTATGTACAAAAGTGGTGTGTGCAATAATGAGGCTTGGCGAGTCCATTCACAGCTGACGGTGTCAAATGGTTCTCATGAGCTACAGCTGATATGATGATGGAGAGTTTGGTGCTGTATGCTGTTAGATGAGGGGTTAGTGTCTGTGTGCTACAGTTGGGTCCTTTTCTAAATCAGTCAGGGGAAGTTCGGAAGAGCACAGGATACCCGAGCTCAAAAAGTACTAAAACCCACATGATGGCTGCATTCACACACACACACACACACACATGCACACACACACACACACACACACACACACACACACTATTCACACGCGGGCCTCATCAGCGCCGCCTTGTTTACTGTCTGAAAATAGCAACGCTAACGCTGACCTGCCCCAAGCTTGCGCTAACAGACAGCAGGCCAGGAACGAACCCGTAACTGCCGCAACTTTTCCAGCGTGCTTCCCATGTTTCCCTTTTCCTGTTCTCTCTCAGCCGGGGCTGTAATATTGATCTACAGGCGCAGTGATTAGACAGGTGGATAAATGATGTTGGAGGCGACGGTGCCCCCCTCAGGGGGGCCGTGGTCTGACACCTCTCTAGATTACGGTCCGGGGCGACTTCATCATCGGGCCGCCGCTCTAGTCACAAGGGTGTCCAGAACGCGGGGAGGTCATTCCGAAAAGGAACCTGACCGAAAAAAACCTCCTCAATTATTTCCGACTGCCCAGCAACGGTGGAGGGCGTTGGGGAGCCATTCTGACTTTAACGCATTACAGAATTCATGGAATGGAAGCGCGGCCGCCAGCCGACACCCCGATATGACTTTCCACGCCTGAAGCCGCGGGGGTTTCACGCCAGGCGAGACGACGTCAGTCCCCACGCCAATGACATTGATCTACCTTGAGTCGCTGGCTGCAGGACCCCAAGCTAAACTTGTGGCTCCGAACATTAAGGGAACAGCCGTCGATATGAATCTTCTGATAATGATTTTCTTGTCCCTGCGCGTGTTAGTCAGTAAATTGGCTTTGTAGCCCCCCCTAAACAACAACTCCCCCCCCCCCCCCAACTCAGCAACCTGAGAAGGAACCAGCGTTCACGCTGTGCAGGGAAAAAACAACCCTCTACGATCCATTTAGAAATGCCAGCGATGTTGCAGCCTTGCGCTAAAGCAGAGCTTGCCCTCCCCATTATAGTCTCTAATAATTAAACAGTCCATAATCCCCCACCACCAGTTTCCATGAGCTTTCCAATCTACATAAATCTGTCTGTGTTTATATAATTCAGCCTGTCGATAGATATCGACAGTGCTTTTATTCAGCATACATCAACTGAACATTTGGATTAACGATAAAATATGCAACAATCATGAGAGGACCTCACGCGTCCTGTACAGGAATGACAGAAGGGAAGCCTGGTCTTCCGTGTTTAGATCGGGACTGTCTTCATTTCTGTGTGAGAGTGTAGAGACAACAGAGACTGTACAGACAGTAGAATGTTGAGACAGTAGAGACAGTAGAGACAGTAGACAATAGAGACAGTAGAGACAGAGACAGTAGAGACAGTAGACAATAGAGACAGTAGAGACAGTAGACAGTAGAGACAGTAGAGACAGTAGACAGTAGAGACAGTAGAGACAGTAGACAGTAGAGACAGTAGACAGTAGAGACAGTAGAGACAGTAGAGACAGTAGACAGTAGAGACAGTAGAGACAGTAGAGACAGTAGACAGTAGAGACAGTAGAGACAGTAGAGACAGTAGAGACAGTAGAGACAGTAGACAGTAGAGACAGTAGACAGTAGAGACAGTAGAGACAGTAGACAGTAGAGACAGTAGAGACAGTAGACAGTAGAGACAGTAGAGACAGTAGAGACAGTAGAGACAGTAGAGACAGTAGAGACAGTAGACAGTAGAGACAGTAGACAGTAGAGACAGTAGACAGTAGAGACAGTAGAGACAGTAGAGACAGTAGACAGTAGAGACAGTAGAGACAGTAGACAGTAGAGACAGTATAGACAGCTCCATGCTGTGTGGCGAAGGGAAAGGTCTGCTCTGAGGATGTAGGTGTATGTTATATGTTGTAGGTGTATGATGTATGATGTATGTTTATGATGTAGGTATATGTTGTTATAGGTGTATATTGTATGTTGATGTATGTTATATGTTGTAGGTGTATGATGTATGTGTATGTAGGTGTATGTTGTAGGTGTATGTTTTTGTATGATGTAGGTGTATGTTGTTGTTGTAGGTGTATATTGTATTGATGTATGTGTATGTTGTATGTGTATGTTGTAGGTGTATGTTGTATTGATGTATGTCTATGTTGTATGTGTATGTTGTATTGATGTATGTGTATGTTGTATGTGTATGTTGTATGTGTATGTTGTAGGTGTATGTTGTATGTGTATGTTGTAGGTGTATGTTGTATGTGTATGTTGTATTGATGTATGTGTATGTTGTATGTGTATGTTGTATGTTGATGTTGTATGTTGATGTTGATGAACTAGTACCTTATGACTGTACTAGTTATTCTGCATTGTCTTTATTAATGCATTATAAATCTGGTCATTAAATGCTCACCTTATTCTTTTGGAAGAATATAATATTTTCATACGCACAGGTCATAGGAATAATAAGGTCCTGAACACTCTTAGACATCACAAAGAGTTAAAGAGCATTTAACAGTTAATGCTACGACTACCCAATTTACTGTAGGTTCATGTCAGCATGATGTAAATTCTGTAGAGAATATGTGAGTCAGAGAGGCAGTTCAAAACACCTTTACATCTAAAAAAAGATGGATGGACATCTTCCTCATGATTCCTCTTAACCTCTGTGTGTGTGGAGGGATTTCTGGGGATTACATCACCTTCTACGCGCCGACGCTGGGACGAGGATGCCGGGTAGCGCTGAGCCAGGCAGGGCAGTGTGAGCTAACACTGCCACCTGCTGACTGCTGCACCACAGACCCCCTGCACAGGCACCGTGCCCCGGGTCCACGGGGTCCACGGCCGGGGCTGGGACCACAGCGCCCCCTGCCTGCGGGAGGAGAATCTGACAGCTTGCGCTGATCCACCTGCTGCAGTGGTGCTGGACGCCCTGACCTGATGCCCCTGCCCAGGGCCATTCCTCAGGGGGGGGGAATAAACCACAATGCCTCACTCTCTCCACACGACTCCAGTGGAGGCGGGTGATTTGTTACATGGGAGGGGGCCGGTTGGCGATTAAAGCAGAGTCCCTTCTGTGCCACCCTCTCTCACGAAGCCCTGTAAAGGTGTCCATACGGTGATAGATGCTGGGGAGATGTTGAAGCTCACAGGCCTACTACACCTTGCTTATTATCTCCGTGGGCCAGGGAATCTGTCACTGCTCTAATTTAGATCGGCCAAGCGGTCCCGGGCCGCGGGGATCGTGCAGGCCGCGCCGTATTTAATTTGGACCACCTACCGTTTGAAGACCCGATTGCTTATTGATACCAGCGAACCGCACTATTTACAGTCAGGCCTCTTATCTGCTCAGCCCAGCAGAGACGGACCCCTCGAGCGGCACGGAGCTCACCTCCAGCTGAAAGTACACACTCAGACATGGTGGATAATAAGACACCTGATGAAGAGGGTGATATTTACACTGTCTGTAATAGTCCCGCATATTTCCAGTGCTCTAGAGCTGCTGTAAATACAGGCGTCCTGTCACTGATGTTTCTGTGCTATTGCAGAAAGAGCAGTGAGTCAAGCCCGGAACACAAGCGATGTTTCAACCACCCAAGTCTTGAGCTGCTGCGTTAATGTGTTGCTGTGTTGGAGTGTTAATGTGCTAATGTGCTATGGTGTTATTGTGGAGGTGTGGAGGTGCTAAGGTGTGGAGGTGCTAAGGTGTGGAGGTGACGGTCTGTTCAGGTGCTAAGGTGTTAATGTGTTAAGGTGCTCATGTGTTGAGGTGTTGAGGTGTTAAGGTGTTCATGTGTTAAGCTTCTGGTGCTACGCTGTAGAGATGTTTTGGTGTTGAGATGTTAAGGTGTTGAGGTACTAATGTGTCGAGGAGATGATGGACTAAGGAGACCAGGGGCTAAAGTGTTATTATCAGATGTTCAGTGGTAAAGTTTTAAGGTCAGGTGTTCAGCTGTAAACTGTTAGGTTTATATGTTCAGTAGGAAAGTTTTAAAGTCAGATGTTCAGCTGTAAAGTGTTAAGATCAAATGTTCATCGTTACAGTGTCAAAAAGATTTTTGAATCAGTATAATTAATTCAGAAAAACAAATTTGGTTTGTTGATACTGTACATGTAGTATATATACTGAGCAACACTGCTAATTATACGAGTGATTTACATGTTATTTCTCGAAAACGCTTTGATTATACCGTGCTATGAAGCATTTTCAAAGCATGATGTACTTAAGACGAAAATGCTGGTTACACTCTTCATTAAATATTCCATTAGAAAGCAAACGGCGTCTGCCGTGTCTGCCTAAAGCCCGTTCGTGATTCATGTTTAGTTCGTGTTTAGTCGCTTTGTTTGGTTACACCACAGACATTCGTTCTGTCACCAGCAGCATAAACAATACGCACGACAGCTTTAGGACTTTCTGCGTCCGCTGGCGTTCGTAGTTCCACCTAACCGAATTACATCAGCTGTGGTCTTCCCCGGGGGAGCAGAGAAGTATAGCCAAGCGCCAAGTAAATCTCCATTAGCGGCACGTGTGACAGCGGGAGTGGATAAATAATCTCCACGCGCGGAGCCAGTCACTTTGTTCTTACACTAGACATCAAAGGAGGCAAATCGCGGCTGCGCGCAGACATACGGTCTCATTATAGGTGCCGAATGAAAGAAGTAACTCACAATGAAATAATAGTCTATTGCATAATACATGGGCGCAAGGGCACGTAAGCGTGCCTTCAAATGCACCGTTCTGTAGTGGACAAACATGCCCTCAGGAGAATTTAAGATACACAAAGGTGATATGATAAACGCGTTGGGAAAAACAAACTGAACGTATATCGTGTGACGCTCGTGACGGAGGGTGACCGTGAACTCCAGCGAGAATGTGAGTCTCGGCGTCGCATCTTTTTAGGCCGATTTACATTACACTACAAGTACTGCTATCACCTCAGTGAACTCTCTCAAGGGCGACGGGCTTCGGTGACGTGTTATTACATCACTTTTGGAAGAGGGCGACAGAACATCAGTGTGGTCACAGGTGTTTCAGGCGGGGCAAAATAACGCTTCATTTTCAGAGGAAATAAACCGCAGTCGCCGTCGTCATCTGAGTTCTCGATCAATATAAGGACCAACAGTGATATATGAAACACCTCTAAACTCCAGATATGTGTGGGCGTTATGCGGACCACCCCCTCGCCCCCGCACCACTAAAGCACATTTTAGAATCTGAAGAATCTTCTATCACATGTTAGAGAATGTGGGTATAAGGCATCTAAACACGTAATGTGATTCAGTGGAAATTATAAATGATTAAATTTGAAAAGTTTTAGGACAGACCGTCGGTCATTCTGGGCTCGTTTAATAAACAGCAGGGATACAACTGTAATTGCTTGTCATTTATTGAGGCCCCGAGGCTCTCGGTGGGGGGGGGGGGATTGTAACATTGTTATCCAATTTCAACACAATGCTAACATGCTTAACTTGGGAAATAGAAGTCATGCATCTTTAGACAACCAGTTTGTTATTATAGTTGCTTATTATTATAATTCACATGCTCACCAGCACACCAACCCGCTCTCTCTCTCTCTCTCTCTCTCTCTCTCTCTTTTGACAGTATTCTAGTAGAATTATTGGCAGGTTAAGTGAAGCTAAACAAATAGAGCCATAACCCAAGACAGCGCAAGAAGGCAGTTCTGGTTATTAATTACACAAAGGAGAATTTCAGCGGGTAAATAACAGCAACAACGCAGGTGAAAGCTTTAGTAGAATTTGTTAAAATTAAATATGTCAGTCGAATGGTGGCGAATATTGCTGGTTATCTTTGTCAGAACAAACTATGTGGCCTAGGTCAGCAGGGTGCATGGAGG
The DNA here is from genome assembly GCA_020368025.1 of Brachyhypopomus occidentalis. Lineage (NCBI taxonomy): Eukaryota > Metazoa > Chordata > Actinopteri > Gymnotiformes > Hypopomidae > Brachyhypopomus > Brachyhypopomus occidentalis. The sequence goes on from JAGXOD010000159.1 coordinate 4,488,292, forward strand.
TAACTGATGTCACTGGCTTTACATTAGTCTGAACTAGGTTAAAAAAAAGTGCGCTTACATTAGCGCTATATACCGATGTCTGCTATCGCGCAAACTCAGATAAACCCCGCGATGCTACTACGACGCATGTCATTCTCCATCAACACGCGCCCAGACGCTGACTGTTTGCTCGCAACGACTTGCCACTCGAGTCTGGCACTCGAAACTTCCAGGACCTGCGATAAATATTTTTTTCTCTACACTGTGGGTTCTTAAATTGGGCTCTAATAGGCTATTTCAGGCTTAGCTGCTCTGGTTTAATAAAGCTCTATTAGCAGTCTCTCTCACACTGAACCCCAGAGCTCTGCAGTCCAGCCGCACCACGCGGACGTAAATACACAATCCCCGCTTCCCTCTCTCTCCTCGCGCCGGTTTCACTTCGGCTCCCGTTCTATTTCCAATCTGAGCCCAAGCCCTGCAGCGCAGAAGGCATCATCAAAAGATTAGACTTTGGCGCGCGCTTACTCACTTCCGTTCAGAGGTTAGAGGCCCTCATTTCACTCGCTGCTGGGGCTGCCTGGAACCTGTCTGGGTTTGGAGGGGCGTTCGCGAGTCGTTCACGGGCCTGCAAAGCGGTATTTTTCGTCTTGCTGTGCCATGAGTGATAATGTTGTCAAGGTAAAGCGGGAAGTAAGGAGAAATTAAACTGTGTGTGTGTGTGTGTGTGTGTGAGAGAGACAGAGAGAGAGAGAGAGAGAGATTTTCGATATGTCATATAAAACTGATTGGAATTTCTCCTTTTGTGCTACTGAAAAAAACATGTGAACATTAACATATATACTTATTAACACAGTCCCCGCAATCGTGTGTTTTTGTTCAACATTTGAAGAAAGTTTCAGTTGTTTGAAGTTTGATGTTTCAGTTGTTGCACACCAGACTTGAATGGGTCTGCCGCTCTGTCTAACGCCTTCCTTCGACCTGAACATGAACTTTGGTCGTAAATGTTTTGGGCAGAGAGGAACCCCTATAAACCCTATAACCCCTATAGCCCTTTTAACTGCTGTAATTTAAACTTTGAAAAAAGCCATGAATCATCTCCTCTTCCACATTACTGCCATGTGTGAAAGCTGTGCTTTTACAGTCTGCTCCTAAAATAACACCAGTGCCATTTAATGTGGATTTAGTCATTGTGGTTCTGAACCAGGTGGTTCGGATGGGAAAGGCGTCCAGGAAAGTGCCTGTACACAATCCAAGCGCCCCAAATGAGCCTGTAAATGGTGATCTTTACCCTGCTCATATTTCACACACACTTGCAAACCATTTGATCCGTAGCAGCAGATTCACTACAGAAATCACCTGCTTAATGCCAATCAGCAGTTTCCCCACTGAGGTTTCACCCCATTAAACCTGATCATGAGATTCACTGCAGAGATCGTCCCCTCCAAACTGATCAACAGATTCACGAGCAGTCTCAGACAGTAGCAATAATGGTTACTTTTATCTTTATTTGCAGAGTAGTGTGGATAATACATGGATAAATGTCGAAGGTGGTTACACAGTCGTGCAGTTACTTTTGGTAATGTATATTACCAAAAGTGTCCCAGGATACTTTGAAGATATTAAGATCTATAAAATCGCGTTTTGCGTGTAGTGGATCCTTTGGAAAGTTTAATGGTTTAAGCAGAAAATTGTAATTATTGTTGACGTTTGATTTAGGGCGGTAACGTCTCCATTCAGTCACGTCTTCGTAGAAAACAAGCCAGCGCAGGTTTGGCCTCGGGTGGCACGTGAACTCTGCAGCTTTACAGACGTATGCGTGGAATCATATTTGGGATTTTGTGGAAAGCCGAGAAGAAAAACGGAAAATGACGCTTGTGTAACGGCCAAAGAACAGCAGAAGAGAAGAAGCATGAAGGGAGGGAGGAGTTCTCCACCACGACAGCAACAGGAGTTGCGTCTGGTGGAGGGGGTTTTAGGTGCTGGGTAGAGTGGAGGGGCTTTAGGAGCTGGGTTGGTGGAGGGGTTTTAGGAGTTGCGTCTGGTGGAGAAGGTTTTAGGAGATGGAACTGCGTGGTATACTAAATGATTGTTTTTGGACTGGGGAAATATTAATACCCTAGCAATCATTAATAAATGAAAATGGTACTGGCTTGTACTTTAAACTACCGTAATATCAAAAAATGTTGACGCCAGAGGTCAGAGGAGAATGGCCAGACTGGTTTGAGCTGGCAACAGTAACTCAAATAACCAGTCGTTACAACCGTGGCAGAAGAGCATCTCTGAACGCACAACACGTTGAACCTTGAGGCGGATGGGCTACAGCAGCAGAAGACACCGGATGCCACTCCTGTCAGCTAAGAACAGGAAACTGAGGCTATAACTCGCACAGGCTCACCAAAATTGGACAATAGGAGATTGGAAAAACGTTGCCTGGTCTGATGAGTCTCGATTTCTGCTGCGACATTCTGCTGTAGGGTCACAATTTGGCCTCAACAGCATGAAAGCATGTATCCATCCTGCCTTGTATCAACGGTTCAGGCTGGTGGTGGTGGTGCAATGGTGTGGGGGATATTTTCCTGGCACACTTTGGGCCCATTACTACCAATTGAGCATTGTGTCAACACCACAGCCTACCTGAGCATTGTTGCTGACCATGTCCATCCCTTTATGACCACAGTGTACCCATCGTCTGAGTGCTACTTCCAGCAGGATAACGCACCATGTCATAAAGCGCGAATCATCTCAGACTGGTTCCTTGAACACGACAATGAGTTCACTGTCCTCAAATGGCCTCCAGTCATCAGATCTCAATCCAATAGAGCACCTTTGGGAAGTCGTGGAACGGGAGATTCACATCATGGATGTGCAGCCGACAAATCTGCAGCAACTGCGTGATGCTATCATGTCAATATGGACCAGACTCTCTGAGGAATGTTTCCAGTACCTTGTTGAATCTACGCCACGAAGGATTAAGGCAGTTCTGAAGGCAAACGGGGGTCCAACCCAGTTCTAGCAAGGTGGCCCTAACTGTCTTATGTATTAGAGATCTTTTAGTTTGTGTATAACGTTTAGGCAGGGTGGGCTAATCCATTTTATTAATAATATACACAGAGAGATGATGACGACAACAAAACTAGACAAGGTTACACCGAACACACTAAAAACCGAAAACACTAAAACTTTAAACACGGGAAGTATGGGGAAAGCAGACGTAGAGGAGATATACGAACAACAGCAGAGCAAAATACAGAAATGGGGAAAAAAGGCGGGACAATGCAAACAAAAACAAAAACTAAGACACAAGGGGCGTTGCCGTGGGAATCGCAATGCCAAGGAGGGGGCGATTGTGACGCTGTGTATCCGTGTGGCCATCGTCATCCTGCAAATCATCTCGGTTATTTTCTCAACATAACTTCCTGCGTGTTTACATTTGATCACGCCAGAGATGGAGATGGAGAGGTGGAGAGAGAGAGAGAGAGAGAGAGAGAGAGAGAGAGAGAGCAGACTATAGTAGGACTATAGCAAATATATAACAAGACTGTAACTGGACTATAGCAGTACTGTAGCAGGACTGTGACAGGACTGTAACAGGACTATATCAGGACTGTGACAGGACTGTAACAGGACTGTAACAGGACTATATTAGGACTGTGACAGGACCGTAACAGGACTATATCAGGACTGTGACAGGACTGTAACAGGACTATATCAGGACTGTAACAGGACTATAGGAAGAAGATAGCAAGACTGTAACAGGACTATATCAGGACTGCACCAGGACTGTAGCAAGACTGTAACAGGACTATAGGAAGAAGATAGCAAGACTGTAACAGGACTATAGGAAGAAGATAGCAAGACTGTAACAGGACTATAGGAAGAAAATAGCAAGACTGTAACAGGACTAGGAAGAAGATAGCAAGACTGTAACAGGACTATAGGAAGAAGATAGCAAGACTGTAACAGGACTATAGGAAGAAGATAGCAAGACTGTAACAGGCCCTAGACTGTAGCCTCTATGACCTTTACAGATACGTCAGCTGTGGATGTTCTGTGTGGCACAGTGGACCTGACACTGACAATATGGGGTTTAATTAGGCTCTACATGCAGGTTTGTTGTGATAGCAGCCGCACAGATGTCAACAATCCTAACCCCATCTAGGCTGACACGACCTCTGTAGAAGCATTAGTCAGTAGATCGACACATCCTACCAGCTGGAGTCTCATGTCCAGCTGAAATAACGTCGTTGCTATAAATGTGTTTTCTTCAAAGTCGAAAAACAGAAAATAAATCAAAGGGTTGTTTTTTTTTTGTCGTTTGTTTCACTTCTTTGAATGAACAGCTAAGCAACAACAGGGACTCATTAGCTTGACGACATTTGCACAGGCCTTTTGCTAACTGCTAGCGCTAGCGATTGTACGTTACCACGCCACTGTGTTTCTGAGTAGGTAACGCCTCCACGGCTTAACCTGACACAGAACACAGGGTCTGGTGGCTCCGCCCAGCTCGTCCCCAACACAGAGCTGCCTCTGCACCTCTGTAAACTTTTACATGACAGTATTTTACATTACAGAATTTTACATGACAGCATTTTGCATTACAGCATTGTGAGGGTAGTATGTGTTCTGACTGCTCGTGTTCCTGTGTCTATTTACCACACGCACACACACAAAAAAACCTCTTTCCTCTTCGAAGAAAAGCGTGTCTAAAGCCTCAGGCAGGTGGGGGAGGGATTACGGCTATAGAAAGGCAGGGGCTGGCAGAGGGAGGGAGAGAGGGAGAAGGAGGGAGAAGGGAGAGCAGGTGCAGAGTGAGTGCCGCACGCTTTGTGCAGGCCCAGGAACAGACGCACATCTCCACCACCATTCAGCCCCAAAGAGGCCCGGCCAGCGCAGCCCTGATTAGAGGCTCAGAGCCTTGAGTGGCTATCGCCTGCTGCCTAGGTAACGGTGTGATGTCTGGAGCACCAGGCGGGGGCCTAGGAGCATCGGCTACTCTCTCTCGCTCCGTCTCTCTTCCTCTCTCTCTTCCTCTCTCTCTTATCACGATGGGACTGAAGCCCTTAATCCCAACCTGAAGCCTATTCACACAAATGAGCAATTATAGAGGGAGAGGAGGAAGAAAGCGAAGGATGAAGAGGTGCAGGAAGGGAAGAGAAGGAGAGACAGAGCAGAGGATGGAGAGTGTGATGAAAAGAGCCAGCGCAGATAGGAGCCGGTGGGAAAGAGTGAGAGAGAGAGAGCTCATGAAAGACAACGGACACACACACACACTCACGCACACACACACACACACACAGGGAAAAAACACTGCACAAATAATCAGCCAGGATAGGTCAGCGCTGAGGGCACAGCGCACCTGCCCCAGCGCACCTGCCTCAGCTCCCTACCCCATCTCCCTACCCCAGCTCCCTGCCCCATCTCCAGCTCCCTGCCCCAGCTCCCCTCCCTACCCCAGCTCCATACCCCATCTCCAGCTCCCTGCCCCATCTCCCAACCCCATCTCCAGCTCCCTGCTGTGAACTGTTTTACATGATAAGCGGCGTATCGTGGTGCACGTGTGAAGAGCAGACACAATAACGGCAGGTGCACGAGGCGCCAACGCTGAGGGACAGCAGGACTGCAGGCATCTATCTATCTATCTATCTATCTATCTATCTATCTATTCCACATTTTATCTGTAAATTTTAATTATTCCTAACATAGTCTCAATAATTTTAACTTTCAAAAACACATTAAACAAACATGCAAATAAATAAATCGTGCAACTTCAGCAATGTAGCCACACAGAATGATGAATTGGGGGGCAGTCATAACTAATGCTCACTCTAGGGGGCGGGGTTTAATAAAACTCAGCTCAATACATCAGCACCAGAAGACAAATGACCAATCAAAATTATCATTAGAAATGTTGAAATTAAAATGCGGTTGTACAGGCTCATAATCTGATTACTTGCTAACCTGGGGGGGGGTTGGGTTTCTGTCTCTTATAAAATACATTTCCATTCGACATAAAAAAGTGAATGACCTCACAGTGTAAGGGCGGCATAGGGCTCACAACTTATTGTACTGACATGAATATTTTTTTGTAATATTTTTTTTAAATATAGAATTAATTTGCTATGTAAACATCTATCGATCGCTAAAATCGATTGTGTTTCAATCATTAACACTTGGTTTAGGTTCTCAAGAATTTTGGAGTCGAAAAAAGATGTTACCATTGAGAACCACCAGGTGGCAGCAGATCTCCCGGCGCTGTTATTGTCCTATTCCCAGTACTCGATAAAGGCTACTTTTGATGTTTATAAAACGCTCTACAAGCAGACAGATGAGGGAGGGTTTTTTCCCTGTAAACAAACCACACAGTAGATGACACCAAAGCGAATATTAACTACTAAATATTAACCACTAAATCAGAAGTGGAGTGCACAAACTGGAAGACATGCTGTCATGTTGTTCAGCCTTTAACACACTGCTGTATGTCCATTTGTCCAATGTGATGAACAGATTTCACATTATTTTTCTCTGGACTTTTTAATTTTACTAAATTTCCCAATCAGTTAAGGTTATAAATAAACTGACACATTCGCAAATGCAAGCGTTCACAAAAACACACACACACAGAAACACAACACGCATACACACAGAAACATAACACTCATTCTCCTGCATGTTCTCTATGTTCTCCTCCCAAAACACACACACACACACACACACACACAGAAACACACACGGAAACACACACAGACGCACACACACTCTGAAGCTAATGAAGCCTTTGTCGGCCATTATGGCTGGTGTGATTATCCAGCTATTATCATGCCGCACACGCTCACAAGGAACTTCCTGAAGGTGACCTTTCCAGGATTGTAACCATAGAAACGGAGCTCTGTTCTGAGTGGTGGTGGGGGGTAGAGGGAAAGAGAGAGAGGGAGAGGGGGGAGAGAGAAAGGGAGAGGGGGAGACAGAGAGGGAGAGAGAGAGGGGGAGAGAGAGGGAGAGGGGGAGACAGAGAGGGAGAGAGAGAGGGGGGGAGATAAAGAGAGAAGTAGAGTGAGTGAGAGAGAGAGAGAAAGAGAGAGAGAGGGAGGCAAAGATTCGGTAATGCTCTTTGTATATTGAAATGTAAGCATCTCTGTAATCAAATATGTGTAAACATAAATGTAAACATGCTTGTAATCGATGCATAAACATGGATTTAAATATGTGTGAAATGTGTGTAAACATGCATGTATGCATGTCTGTAATGAAATGCATACAAACATACATGCATACATGTCTGTAATGAAATGTGGACCCTTGCTGGTTCTCTGGGGTTAAGCCCACATGCAGGACAACAGTCTTTCCTAATCACACCTATGCAATAACGTCAGCCATGCACAGCCAACAGAATCTCAACAAAGAGCAAGCATATTTGGTCTAAGGCTAATATAAATAAATATTTGCATGTCTAAAATATTTGCATGCATATATAAATGACAAAGACACCTCTCCGTCTGAGATACAGCTTGATACCCATATAAAACTCAAACAGGAATCCAGGTGGTATTGCTACAGCTATTTACCATGTATGTGTGTGTGTGTGTGTGTGTGTGTGTGGGTGTGTGTGTGTGTTTACCTAACAGAGCACATTTACTGGAGCCACAGGTCGTTAAGTGGTTGCCAAGGTGAAGCTCCCCTGATAAGAACTCTGGGAAAAATGGCCTCTTTAGCAGAGAGCAAAGCCATCAGCAGATGGAGTCCAAAAATGATACATTAAAAATGAAACAAGGTAGATGTGTGTGTGCACAATGGCACGGAGTGAAGAAGATAAGTAGGATAATACTAGAAATAACAACAACGCAACAGAGTTCGCTATAAAGCGACTATAAACAGACATCTGACTACCAACACGTGAACAGATGTAGTGACAGCAGACAGAAGGCAGGGGCTGTTAGCCTCCTAGCACCCATGAAGCTTTACTGCAGAGCTGATGGGCGCGTTAGTGCTTTAGGAAGCACACTCAGAGCAGCAAAGCCCAGAGCATCACTGTCCTGATCCGCTGGAGGCCAGTTTGCTGTTGTGCAGGTTGCCAGATCTTACGCTGTTGTTCAGGTTAAAGTGAGTATCCATCGTGTCCCTGTTCTCTGGATTTCAGGCTAGAGTGTCCGCAGCTGAACCTCAACACCCCACCCAGTGAGTGACACAGGGGGCGTGGCCACGTGAGTGACACAGGGGGCGTGGCCACGTGAGTGACAAGGTAGCAGCCTTCACCCAGAGCAACAGGGGGCGTGGCCATGTGAGTGACACAGGGTAGCAGTCTTCACCCAGAGCAACAGGGGGCGTGGCCATGTGAGTGACACAGGGTAGCAGCCTTCACCCAGAGCAACAGGGGGCGTGGCCATGTGAGTGACACAAGGTAGCAGCCTTCACCCAGAGCAACAGGGGGCGTGGCCACGTGAGTGACACAAGGTAGAAGCTGCCCCACAGAGCAACAGGGGCGTGGCCACGTGAGTGACACAAGGTAGAAGCTGCCCCACAGAGCAACAGGGGGTGTGGCCACGTGAGTGACACAAGGTAGAAGCTGCCACCCAGAGCAACAGGGGCGTGGCCACGTGAGTGACAAGGTAGCAGCCTTCACCCAGAGCAACAGGGGCGTGGCCACGTGAGTGACACAAGGTAGAAGCTGCCACCCAGAGCAACAGGGGCGTGGCCACGTGAGTGACACAAGGTAGCAGCCTTCACCCAGAGCAACAGGGGCATGGCCACGTGAGTGACACAAGGTAGCAGCCTTCACCCAGAGCAACAGGGGCGTGGCCACGTGAGTGACACAAGGTAGCAGCCTTCACCCAGAGCAACAGGGGCGTGGCCACGTGAGTGACACAAGGTAACAGCCTTCACCCAGAGCAACAGGGGCGTGGCCACGTGAGTGACACAAGGTAGCAGCCTTCACCCAGAGCAACAGGGGCGTGGCCAAGTGAGTGACACAAAGTAGAAGCTGCCTACACTACACTACAGCGACCTCCCCCGATGTCTCGCTGCCTCTCGAACCCTTTACCTCAGGGCTCCACTTCGCACCACCTGTCTCCACCAATAAACCACCTCCATCATCATCATCCCCTGACGTATGATTAACACCACCTGTTACCAATTCATCACGACATAAACGCAGCCTTCAGAATCGCCATGGTTATGGTGCAGTTTCCTTATTCTCTTTCCTGGTGTGTTTCTGACCCCTGACCCCTGTGTTTCTGACCCTGACCCCTGTGTTTCTGACCCCTGACCCCTGTGTTTCTGACCCTGACCCCTGTGTTTCTCACCCTGGTGTGTTTCTGACCTTGGTCTCTCGTTCCTTCGAGCGTCTGGCCTTTGTGTACTTCTGCTGGTGCTGTGCTTTTTTCAGTGTGACCTCTGACTGTGTTTGTTATTGGATTACCCTGTGAACAGCACAGCTACACCTGATCTCTTCCGCAAGTGCCCGTCTATTTCCGATCCCTTATGGCCTGTTAGAGCAGTTTTACAGAGCAGCACATCCTCAGCTGCGTCGTTTGTCTAATTGTTATGGAGTTCAGTTAACATAGTTTCATTTTCATGCACACTGATATTCCCAATATACTTTCGTGATCCGTGACTACCGATCTGTTCATCCTCGTAGTGATGAGGAATATGATGAGGAGTATGAAGAGGATTATGACATTAACATAACTAGATACATTACTTAGTCAACCTTAGTTCCACGGTTTATTTCATACACACAGCCACTGAGCATGTTTGCTATTTTAGCTACAATATATTTGATAAGCAGGTTATTTTTGTGAAGTTTGAAACAGGAGAAATGGAGGGAGAGACGGAAAAATTATGAATGTCCTGCATCCAAAGGATGCAGTAGACAGAGAACAAAATGACAGAATATAGTACAAAAAAGAAGAGAGAGAAAGACAGAGAAGGACAGAGAAGGACAGAGAGGGACAGGGAGGGACAGAGAGGGACAGAGAGGGACAGGGAGGGGCAGGGAGGGACAGAGAGGGACAGGGAGGGACAGGGAGGGACAGTGAGGGACAGAGAGGGACCTGGATACACTGGGACTAGCTAGAAGAGGGACAGGAAGATGTTTAAAGGGTCTGATAAACCAAAGAGATAAACCAAAAGAGAAATTAATGTACAAGATCCAACACCAATTCTCTGCGTTGACCTTATTCGCATGGTAGCATAGTATAGGTATTTAAGCCAAATCATTGCTAATACTCCAATGGACTACAGTGCAAATTTGGAAAGCCATATCAATAATGTGTCACGGTTTCCTTGACATCACGGTCAAGCATGTGATCATGTGTGTTTCTGTTTGCCTTCTGTTTCCAAGGCAACAACTGCCATGTTATTTATTTTTTTTTTTTTTTGGTCGTCATCTCTGCTCTTCCCCGGTGTCGTGTGAATCTCCTTCGTTACATCCTCCTGTGTCTCGTTTGTCCGCCAACACATCTGTGCACGTGCACCATTCGAGCTCCAGGACAACGCTATTCGTCTGTGCTGTTGGATCGCGTTTTGTCGTCTGTTTTTGTAGTGTGATCGGTCATGTGTGTTTTCTCCAGGCTTGTCGTGCCTCTCGGTTCTGTTTGTTTGGTTTCTAAACTCGGCCTGCACATGCACCCGCACCCCCGCACCTCGCCTTCAACCGTGTGAGGTCGCGGCATCGGGTGACCATTCGTTTTACAGCTCCAAATCTGCCGTTCTGCAAATGCACATTTGTCCTGATAATTAACGAGGAGGCGCCAGCCCTCTGTGAGGTGCGTCCTCACCCCGAACCTTCCCCTGGGGCGCTAGGCCCTCTGTGCCAGCCCTCTGTGAGCTGCATCCTCACCACGGACCCTCCCCTGCACAGTCCTGCAGAGACGTGCGTCCGGTGAGACCCCGTCTGGCAGCGGAGCTGTTCGGCGTCTCCAGACGGTGTGAGACTTGGCTAAGGCCCACGCGCACAAACAGGGCCGTTCTAAAAGGAGCTCCCGATTTAAACGGCTGGGCTTTGGACGCACGCCATTGCGAGTGACACATCCCTTGATAAATGACACGAAGAAGACGCCAAGCCGTATTTTGAGTTTGAACATCCCGTAGGTGAGCACAGCGCCGCTGTAACTGGACCAAATACTACAGATATTTAATGTCCAGTGTAATATTACACTCAGGCTAATGTACAGAAATTCTCCAGCTGAAAGAAAGATACATTTCTGTGACTCGTTGCCATCGATGCCAAAATGTAACAGTGGAAGTCGCAGCTACGAGCGACACTCTGATTAACCCTTTAATAACCGCTGGACAGCTTCATCCCGCTGCTCAGGTTCTCACCCTCCAGGACCCTCCAAATGTCCCGTTTGATTTATGCCGTCTAATCCGTGTTTGGGTAATTCCACAAGTTTGTAAAAGTGTCCACGACTCCGCTTAAGGCCTACGGCAGAGTTGAAGATCCTTCTGCCCGGAACACTTTATCAGGAACGTACACTCTATGTCCACAGGTCTACAAGTCCAGAGGAGACTGGAGATTTGGACGGGTTTGTAGTGTGGAGGTTTGGACGGGTCTATAATCTCAAGACTTGGTTATGTAGTCTGGAGATTGAGGATGGGCACAAGACTACTAAAGCTGCTCACATATAGGAGGATGTAGCCATCTGTACTTTGATAGCGGAACTGTCATAGCAGCATGAGGTAACTAATACTTTGAGAAGAGGCCAAATTCCGTGAATTACAGGCAAGATTCCAGGAACACAAACAACTGCAAACCACGAACCATTTCCGCAATGGGAGAAGGGAGGACACGTCCAACACTACAGCAGGGGGAGGGAGGACACGTCCAACACTGCAGCAGGGGGAGGGAGGACACGTCCAACACTACAGCAGGGGGAGGGAGGACACGTCCAACACTACAGCAGGGGGAGGGAGGACACGTCAAACACTGCAGCAGGAGAAGGGAGGACACGTCCAACACTGCAGCAGGAGAAGAGAGGACATGTCAAACACTGCAGCAGGAGAAGGGAGGACACGTCAAACACTACAGCAGGAGAAGAGACGACATGTCCAACACTGCAGCAGGAGAAGGGACGACTCGTCAAACACTGCAGCAGGAGAAGGGACGACTCGTCAAACACTACAGCAGGAGAAGAGAGGACATGTCCAACACTGCAGCAGGAGAAGGGACGACTCGTCAAACACTGCAGCAGAAGGGAGGACAACTCAAACACTACAGCAACAGTGCACTTCCATGGCACCCCATTGCTATAGGAACAGTGTGCTTCATTGCTCAGTGTGGTAGAAGCACTATTCAAATAACACTGGTGCACGAGGCCCAAACAGAAAGATCCATAAAATGGTGTAAAATGAGCTGAAGACCTGGAATCCCTGCAGGAAGGGACCTGGGATCCCTGTAGAAAGGGACCTGGGATCCCTGTAGAAAGGGACCTCCTCTTGCTGTCTTTTCCCTCACTGCTGTTTTTAGGGATTGGTACCCCACGCACCTGTTGGATGTTAATGCATGAAAGCAGAGCGTCATCTGCTTCATCTGCTTCAGTCCCTTTGATTCATTTTCATGCATGAGAGGGGCAGCCACCTCCATCTCCTCTCCAACAGTTCCGCTCCTCTCCTCTCCTCCTCCTCTCCTCTCCTCTTCTATCCTTCAATCCTCCCCTAGTTGACACTAATCACACAAGGAAGAAAGGCAGAAGCCCTCATGGAGGAGCTGGACGGGAGAATTTCAGCTGAACATATAATTAGGAGTTTTCATCGTTTTGTCTTCTCATTATGCTGGTGCCTGGTGTCTTTAGCTAAATAAAGTGATGTCACATGAACAGCTATAATTCTTGATTCTCGCAGTCTCAGAGGTCCTCAGCAAACAGGCCTAGAGGACTCATTAGTATGAAGCATGATTGCTAAAGATGTTGAGAATATGTGATGACTATATGATGGAGATGTGAGCTTTTACATAGGTGAACTGTGAGGGATCTGTGTGTCTGCAGCTGTTCTCAGATTAAGGTATGATATGGTAATATGAGTGAGTCATACCTTACCACAACACACACACACACACATTTCAGCATTTGATCCAAGTCTTTTATGTTTTAAATCCGGAGAAGTTTAACCACTTAACAAATGAATGATTTGATCTTTGATGCTATGGAATCACCCATTCAGTAGTTTGGTGTGGGGGGTCCTCTGGTTAATTTGAGAGATTAGTATAGGATCCCAGACAGTGTCTTGCATATAGCCACCACAGCGTGGTGATAAACACTGCACTGACTAACTGGCCTACCTAATGCGTGTCACTGGAGCGCTCTAAGAATAGCTGTGGTCGTTTGGAAGACACAGAAAGATGTTAAAACATCTCCTATTCATTCATTAGTTATTTGCGTTCATTGTCAATGGCACAATGACATCATCATGAGGATATTCATCAAACACTGCTAGTAATACATACACATACATTCCACACAAGTTCCCAGTAAAATCCCAGGATGTAGTAAAGGAATAGGAGTTAATAATATTAGGTCAGCAGACGTGAAATCTTGAAGATATTTCATAAAAAGCTTTAGACATTGTTTTCACCTAAAGCACTAACTACGGAATTTATGCACAGCGAAAATGTCATTTTCAGACTGCTTTCGTAAGTTTAATTGTTTTTGCTTTCTAACTTGTCCGTTCATACTGACCTCTGCTCTTCTCAAGCTGAGCTGTGAATCACCTTCGCAGCACCTTCCAGATCCTGAGCAGCACAGCACAGCCGGCGCGTGCGCAAAACGTCAGATCGCGTTTGGACCGTCGGAAGCAGGAGTCGCGAGGCGCAGAGTGATGGGACGCAGGTGAGGGGGTTACACCGCGCGATCACTCTCCCGACTGGTTATGACAGGTAAGCGCTGTTTTTGTTTTGACAACACTATGATAAATGTTCATGAAAACAAACGGTTTGAGATAAGTGTCCATTGAGCGTATTTAAGACAATGTGTCTGGATGCGGACGAGAGCCGTGTACTGGACAGGGTCTTAGGAGGTTCGCACCGGTGCGCTGTCACGGTTTACTTTAGTTCAGTTAGCTGTTTAATAAAAGCTAAATATCAGTATAGGCTCGTGCAAATAGCGTGGGGACTATCTTGTGATTTTTTTACAACGTGTGACGGAAATATGACGTTTACTGACTTGTGTATTAAGAATCAATGTCTAAACTTAATTTGATCTTTTTAAAGCAGGTCGTTTATTACATTCTCCGATTTTAGGCAGAGAACGATCAGCTGAGGAGAAATCTGGGTTATTTCAGTATGGCGTCATCCGTTACGCTAAGTACCCGAGAAAAGACATTCAGTACCAAGGACAGCGCATCACTGGGGAAAAAAACGTCGTGTGTCGCGTCAATCGAATTTGAATTTCCTGAAGGAGGTTCATGTGAATATTGCCGTTCAAGTTTCAATGCCTGCCTGTTCCTTTCAAATCAAATCGATTTTTGCTTCTTCTGGTGCACGATAGTACTTGTCGTCTTGACAACAGTATCACGTGACGAAGTAATTCCTCCAGAAGGGAAATAGAGTCATCACGGTGCTAGTGACTCGTCAACACGTCTAGGATTAAACCAATGCAGAAGAGCTGACCTGATTAAGTAGTACCGTTTAATGAATAGTTATAATATACTGATTCATGACAGTGTGTGTGTGTGTGTGTGTAAGGGTGCATTACGTAGTAAGGGCCAAATGTCCCCATGACAATGGGAAAACATGGAGACATTTTAGTCCCCATGGGGGAAAGTGTCCCCTGCAAAAAACGCACCTTTAACACTAACTCAGCCATTAACACAGAAGCTAACACAGCCGAAACTATTTTAATTTGGATAGTGAGATTAAGATTAGGATTAAGTTTGGGTTAGATGTAGGGTTACGATTAGGTTTGGGTTAGCTGTAGGGTTAAGATTAGGATTAGGTTAGCTGTAGGGTTAAGATTAGGATTAGGTTAGCTGTAGGGTTAAGATTAGGATTAGGTTAGCTGTAGGGTTAAGATTAGGATTAGGTTAGCTGTAGGGTTAAGATTAGGATTAGGTTAGCTGTAGGGTTAAGATTAGGATTAGGTTAGCTGTAGGGTTAAGATTAGGATTAGGTTAGCTGTAGGGTTAAGATTAGGATTAGGTTAGCTGTAGGGTTAAGATTAGGATTAGGTTAGCTGTAGGGTTAAGTTTGCAGAGTGACAGTAATACACAAGTCAGTGGAAATACCCCCCAATAATAGGACTACAAACATATGAGGGCAGGTGTACGTGTGTGTTTTGTAGAGACGCACACAAAGGTGGGTTCCTTGACTGAAAGGGTTAAGATGGAGCAGCGCTAGCTGACTCATTCTCCTGCATGTTCTCCTGGTTCATTACTGAGGTTCACAGTGCGTTCATCTCTGCATTGTAACTGGATTGTAGTAATGAGCAGGAGCTGTGCCTGTTCAGTGTCTGCGTCTGTCCTCCGACTGCAATTCAGGAACATCTGTAACAACATGTACGGTGCCCAGGCCAACGGGCTGAAACAGGGATAGAGCTTGTATGTGTGTTAGAGCAGGAGAGAGAGAGGCAGAGAGGGGAGAGAGAGAGAGAGCGCGAGGGAGAAAGAGAGGTACAGGGAGAGAGAGAGAGAGAAAGAGAGTAAATGTCTTATACAGTTTATGACTCATATACCAGCTGGAAGAGCAGAGGACGTGCCAGTTCAAAGTCATGCCAGTTCTCTGCCAGGCTGGGACGCCATTTCTCCTGCTGGCCTGTGCACTTGACCTGCCATGTGATCAGGATGGTGGAAGTGTAGAGAATGGGGTGGAGCCACAGGGACGCAGCCGGTCTGCCTCGGTCACTAGCAGCCGCACGACACGGGCAGTCAGAGGAGAAAAAGTGCTTATGGGTAATGTAGTGCACTATGTGCGGTGTAGGAGCCGTGATACCTCAGAGTGCCTGCTAATGCATTTGAAGTTGGAATCCAAACATATATACTGTGCCTTCAGCACACTGGTTGTTTTGTCGATCTGACCAACAGTTTCGTGGGGGTGTGTGTGTGTGTGTATGGGGGCACATATGGCACTCAGATTTGAAGGATGACTTCGTGCCCTGAGATCTGTGGGTCGGAGTACGGCGTGGGGCAGACCAGGGGCAGCACCCAGCGCTATGGGGTGCGTTCCTACCTCCACCAGTTCTACGAGGACTGCACGGCCTCTATCTGGGAGCGTGACGAGGATTTTCAGACGCAGAGATCGCCGAGCAGGTGGAGCTCAGTGCTCTGGAAGGTGAGAAAGCACACAGCACCTGTGGGACAAACTGACACCCACTTCGCCGGGTTCCTTTAAGCTTCACTGGGTTCCGCTAAGCTTCACCGGGTTCTGCTAAGGTCATCTGGGTTCCGCTAAGGTCATCTGGGTGTCGCTGTTGCATTCTGCTAGGCTCTGTTGCATTCCACTAAGCGCCCCTGGGTTACGATAGGCTCTGATGGGTTTTGGTAAGCTTGGATGGGTTCTGTTAGGTTCTGATGGGTTCCGGTAGGTTCCTCTAAATTCTGCAAGGTTCCTTAAGGCTCTTTGATGTTTTGCTAGGCCCCTGTGGGCACAAGTACCCCGGCAGACTTAGTTTTAGACATTCAGTAAGCATTTTTGTCTGGTAAAACAGAATATGACAAAATAACCCAACACCAATAATAAGGTTATATGGCTCTGTCCTCTGTAAACACCAGCTGGGCCGGATCACATTAACGAGCAAAGGTAACCATGCAGAGTGCAGTGAAGACGCACTACAGAACACGAGCAAGGAAACAAAGGATGTTTGCAATAATGTAAAATAGATGTTTATTTACGTGACTTTTCCTTTAATTCTTGTCGTTTCTCTTGTCTTTTTTTTTTACAATCTTCAGGTCTGTCTTGCGCTTGGAGCCTTGATTGTGGTGGCTGGCCTCTCCGTCCTGCTGGTGGGCTACGCCACCCCTCCACGGCTGGAGGCCTTCGGCGAGGACGAGCTGCTGTTCGTGGATGTCCGCGCGGTGCACTTCAACCGGGCCCTGGACACCTGCAAGCTGGCGGGCGCCGTGCTGTTCTGCGTGGGAGGGAGCGGCCTGGCCGCCGGCCTCCTCCTGGCTGCGTGCGTGCAGGGCGGGTCCAAGGAGGACGTGCGTCTCCGCCAGCGCCGCTTCCGCCAGCGCCTGGCCGAGATCCAGGCGTCCGTGCAGCCGCTGGCCCGCGCGCCCACGCCCGGCGAGGCCAAGGTGCCCGTAACGCTCTCCAAGGTACAGAGCGTCCAGCCCGGCGCCGAAACCTGACCGCGGGCCCGGGCCCCTCCCCCCGCTAGTGACATCACCCTGGACCCAGCGCGTTGCGCCACAACAGCCCAGGATCCCGTAGCGCTAGGAAAACACTGCAGCTAAACCCCTAATGCATATTATCAGTCTATATCCACCGAGAGTATTTCTGGTAACTGAGGTATTATACTGTGTTGTTAAGTGGTGCTCCTGACACTAAACTACCCAGCACATACGCTCCGCTAGAGTCGTGCACAGTGATGATCGCTCTGAGTGGCAAACCGAAATTGACAAAAGAAAAATCTCCCATCAGTTTTAAGGCGGCTGTTAGCTGGAGCTAATCCGTCCTGGAGTCCTTGCTGAAAGGTCGAGTTCCATGACATGTTAATCTCAAACCTGGACTGGACTGTATTGTTTCAAACCACATTCTATTTTACAGTTATCCATATTAACATCGTTTTACATGTACGTTATTCTTTACAGCACCCGCTCTTGCCTTAATGAGATTCTAGATTCTCTGAGCTCTAGATTCATCTCGACCTCAGAGAAACGTTTGTGAACCAGTATATGCGTATTTCAAACAAAGCAACTACAATTAAAACAACATCTAAACATTTGAGCAGGTTAAGACGTAGGTTAAGACTACAGCACATCAAACATCATGCCTGTCAGAAAACGTGCTGTTCTGAAGTCCTCTTGAGTCCAGACTGGAAGTAATCCAGCCACCAAGACAACTGGGTCCAGTCCGTGTGAAAGGTGAAAACCGCTAAGGTTGTGACTAGCATCTTAGCTATTGCTTTCCTTGTAGCTTCGGAATAAAAATGGCCTCTTGTTGTAACTCCTGAAACATCGTTTTAAACACGTTTCTGATCCTGCACACTAGATACCCATCACGCCAACTACTCATTAAATACTTTGATAAACACTTCAACGTACTGCTGCTGTGTACCATAACCGCTACTTCCGCCTCGTTGCAGTTCACAATCTAAATGTAACATTCCAGTGGGAATTTTGCCGCAAAGGTTAACACAGTAGTGTTTTTATTTAACAAACCATTTAAGTAAAAGTGGCAATAGTCCAAACCAAACGCTTTCTCTCCCTCACAGCATTATGCTGGCAGATCATAAACTTTTCCTCGGAATTTAACACGCAAAATTATTTTTTCATAGTTTTAAAAAAACGTAAGACGGTCATATATTCTTAAGCACAAATCTCTCTTACATTTGAGTTTTCTAACATTCGCACAGATTTCTCTTTACAGTTGAGTTCACAAACATTCGCACACACCCTAGGTCCAAATCTACATATTTATGCTGCTTCCGCCTCCCCCAAATGCGTTATTTACAATCCATATGAAAGAAATGACAAAGCAGAATCAATCACTCACTGCGCGTTCGGCAACATTATTTAACCACGCAGTGGTGGTGGAGGCCCACGCAGTGGTGGTGGAGGTCCACGCAGTGGAGGCCCACGCAGTTCCTTCAGCGGAGAACGCCGTTGTACTCACCACAGCCCGTTTATTTCCGCGCGCGCATACGCTTAGCGCGTCTTCACGTAAAATGCGGCTTTTCGTTGTAGACGGAGCATGCGTAGCTGTTTAGTGCTATTGTAGCTTGTCGCATTTTTGTAGTATCTTGTGTTGGCTTTTCATCCGTTTTCCTTCTAACACCTTAATCATAATCGATTAGCTATGCGCATCCATAAGGAATAAAAGCTGAAAGTGACATTTATTGCCCATATATTCCAATAATCTATGTTACTTTTGGCTTTTACCTTGAGTCACTATGGAAACTGCGTGGTCATACAGTTTACGCTAAATATTGAGATTAGAGATTTCTAGTGTAAGATTTATATTACAGATAGACAAGCTAACAGTGACTGAAACGACGTGGAGTCTATTAGCGTTTGACAAGTGAGTTTATGCGAAATTACTAGACTGGCTATCACTTCAGCGTTACACTCCGTAACGCAAAACGTCATATAACGAGTGGAGAGATCTTTTATATCGTAGCTTCTCCCCTCAAGGAATGCAAGGACGCCTGTTACTTTCTGGTTATCAGAATTGTACCATAAATTCATAACAATAGATGTTGTTTTTTAGCTGACAATAAGCCAAAAAGCAGCGATAACTGCTGTAGTCCAAAAGAAATCCATATTTTGTCCCACTCTCGGTCACGAGACTTTAGCTGCGATCTAACACGCTGCAGTCGAAACAGTCAAAACCTAGTTTAATATATTAAGTGTGATCGTCTGTATGTTCCTGTATGTCAGAATAACACTGATGACTTAAGGAATGATGTTATTCAGGTTGGCAAGATCTTCTGTATAACTATTAGAAAAACCTTCTGAGCTCTATCGAGTACTGCAGAGCATAATGATGTTTTCTGTTGAAAAGTGTGAAGTAACCCAGAACATAATAGAGATATTTCTATGCTCTTGAAACATGTCTATTTTTATTTTGTTTTTCTTGACGAAGTAATAAAGATGGACTTAATGCTGGTTTACAGTGTGAGGATATTTTTTAATAATATTCACCTTCAGAGCCCAGGCTGGAATTAGGGAGTCTTAATATTCAAAACCTGCACCTGCCACAAACACAGACTTTACAGACTGTACAGACTACACACAGACTGTACAGACTACACACAGACTGTACAGACACTGTACAGACTACACACAGACTGTACAGACACTGTACAGACTACACACAGACTATACAGACTACACACAGACTGTACACATAGACTGTACAGACTACACACAGACTGTACACATAGACTGTACAGACTACACACAGACTGTACAGACACTGTACAGACTACACACAGACTATACAGACCACACAGACTGTACACATAGACTACAGACTACACACAGACTGTACAGACCGTACACAGAATACACACGGACTGTACACATACTACACACAGACTGCACAGACTGTAAATCCACTACAGGCAGAATGCACACAGACTAGTTTGATGTTAAGGATTCATGACCTGCACCATGGCTTACCGGGCACAGTGGAGGAGTTTCAGTTCTCAGTTCAGCCTGCTTATTTCATCAGTTTTACCTTCGTCATTGGTCTTGTGTATATTCTGAGATAACGGCATACAGGAATCGTGTTCTGCTGGGCTCACAGCACCCGAGGAATTTGTGCTATGGGGAGGAGGCTTCATGTTCAAGGTTTCTAAATTCTAAACGGCAACCCATCTATAGATCCCTGTAATCCTTTGTGTTACAGCAGGATGTGCATTCTTGCTGACATCTAATCATCTGCCTATGTTCTTGCTCACAGTGCTCTGGTTATCTAGCTGTGTGCTCTAGATCAGTGTTCTGGTTATCTAGCTGTGTGCTCTAGATCAGTGTTCTGGTTATCTAGCTGTGTGCTCTAGATCACAGTGCTCTGATTATCTAGCTGTGTGCTCTAGATCACAGTGCTCTGGTTATCTAGCTGTGTGCTCTAGATCAGTGTTCTGGTTATCTAGCTGTGTGCTCTAGATCAGTGTTCTGGTTATCTAGCTGTGTGCTCTAGATCAGTGCTCTGGTTATCTAGTTGTGTGCTCTAGATCACAGTGCTCTGGTTATCTAGCTGTGTGCTCTAGATCAGTGTTCTGGTTATCTAGCTGTGTGCTCTAGATCACAGTGCTCTGGTTATCTAGCTGTGTGCTCTAGATCACAGTGCTCTGGTTATCTAGCTGTGTGCTCTAGATCACAGTGTTCTGATTATCTAGCTGTGTGCTCTAGATCACAGTGCTCTGGTTATCTAGCTGTGTGCTCTAGATCAGTGTTCTGATTATCTAGCTGTGTGCTCTAGATCAGTGTTCTGGTTATCTAGCTGTGTGCTCTAGATCAGTGTTCTGGTTATCTAGCTGTGTGCTCTAGATCAGTGTTCTGGTTATCTAGCTGTGTGCTCTAGATCACAGTGTTCTGATTATCTAGCTGTGTGCTCTACATCCCTCTCCTGTTGGTTCTCTGGGATTGTGGTGGTGATGCAGGGTGTTTGAGTTTAAAATAGCTGTACAGGATGGCTGCTCACCTGTATGAGTCACAGGGGCATCTCTGCCTCCCTGTCTATCCTCTGTGCGACAGCGATGACTCACCCCAGTTACGTTAAGCCAAGGAAACCATCAGCCTATACTGAGTTCCCTTCTGCAAGGCTCTGGGAGGGCAGGCAGGCTCTGTCCTACCCGTGACAGGCTGTGCTACAGCTGCACGGCCCCTGGCCCCTTCCAGTTCCTCTCCAGGGACCTCGCAGTGTGAGGGCCCTGCTACGTGAGCACACATCAGCTCCACATCCATGGAGCAGGGCTCCAACTGCCAACATGTGGAGACCATCAGGCACACTTTCTGCCAGCGCTTCTGTGGTCCTCATTGCAGAGGACTACGGAGGCTGAGGAAGACCCGGGGCTGTGGTGAGAGGCCTCCTCCGCTCGGGTTGGGAGCAGCGGCTGTGGGGTGGAGGAAGCCCTGGTCCTGGTGTCTGGGTGCCCACAGGGGGATTTATCACGCAGCAAACCAGCCACAGTGACAGAGTGACACTCGCTACATGAATGCAGCCTACATCCAGCATGCACTACGTGCGGTAGCCTGTCCAGACTGTGTTTGAGCCACTACATCATTGTATACAGTCTACCTGCTGCATTGCACCATGGGTTATGAGCAGGTGTTAGCATAGTGTCCTAACCCAGCTAGCTATTCGCGTATTTGTGCTGTTTCTAATGCCTGAATCAGATCGTTAACTTTACCATCGCTCATTCATGTCCGTCTGCCTATCTCTTTTCTCTCTCTCTCTTTTCGCTCTCTCTCCTTCTTTCATTCATCAGTCTTTCTTTCTCCTCTTTATTCGTTATGTCCCGCGCTCTTCCTCGTTCTTTCAGCCGTGTCACTATTGTCCCTGTGTCCTCCCTCCCTGCCCTCCCTCTACCCTGTCGTCCCATCGTCGCCACCTGCTGCACCATTTTCCTCTGCGTCCTCTCCTGTCTTCTCCTCTTCCTCTGCGTCCTCTCCTGTCTTCTCCTCTTCCTCTTCATCCTCTCCTGTCTTCTCCTCTTCCTCTTCATCCTCTCCTGTCTTCTCCTCTTCCTCTGCGTCCACCCCATCCTCACCAGGTTCTTCATCCTCCTCTTCCTCCTCCTCCTCCCTTTCTGGCTCCGCCTCCTCAGCGATTTGGGCGGCGGCTTCTTCTTCAGGCCCTGCCCCCTCATCCTCGCCTGCTGTTTCCTGCACAGAATGTTGAGATTGATTGTGCTTGACTCTACTACCAAAAAAAAAAAAACTTTGATAATACATTCACCAATAATATTACAAACCTGCTAACTGAGGACTTTTTATGGACAAGTTTCTTTTAAGTGTACAGTTAGTTAAGTGTACAGTGAGTTAAGTGTACTGTTAGTTAAGTGAACAGTGAGTTAAGTGTACAGTTATTATACTGTAGGCCACTGTAGGCTGTATTATTTGAGTGGCAAACCATCCTCGTTTGGATGGCCATCCATCCAAACATCCTCTGCTATGCTAAGTGCTGGACATCAGGAGCTCAGGAGACCAGGAACCCAACCTGTCCATCGGCTGCAGGCTCCACCGCTGTGGCCACACCCTCCTCATCCTCCAAATCTGGCTTCTGGTCGTCTGGTGAAGTCCAAATGTGAAGGTGGGAAAAATGCAACGGGTTTAGTGCACAGGAGTGGTGCAACACTGCCACCCCCTGGAGAGAATCAGAACTACGGTCTGTCGTGGCATATGACAGATTGAAAACTAAGGCTACTGATTAAAAGTCAAGCGCATACATCTTAATTTATCAGTCATCATTTTTGCATACATTTACATTTTAGTTTAATTGTTTTCAAATCATTTTCAAATATTTTTGTATGAACATAAACATAAACATACAATTTATTTTAGTCAAACAAAAATCACCACAGTGAGTCATGGGAACAACAGCCAATATACTCATCTGCTATTTTATCAGGTCTCCCTGTGTGGAGCTGGGCACCTCTTTGTCCTACAGTCAACTTTACCTGTTAACACTAACCCTGACCCTGACCCTAACTCTGACCCTAACCCTGACCCTAACTCTGACCCTGACCCTAACTCTGACCCTGACCCTAACTCTGACCCTGACCCTGACCCTAACTCTGACCCTGACCCTAACTCTGACCCTGACCCTGACCCTGACTCTGACCCTGACCCTGACCCTAACTCTGACCCTGACCCTAACTCTGACCCTGACCCTAACACTGACCCTGACCCTAATTTTGACCCTGACCCTACAGTCAACCTTACAGTCAACTTTACCTGTTAACACTAACCCTGACCATAACCCTAACTCTGACCCTAACTCTGACCCTGACCATACAGTCAACCTTTCAGCCAACTTTACCTGTTAACCCTGAGCCTAACCATTCTATTATAGTCAACTTTAACTCTTAACCCTGACCCTGACCCTGACCCTGACCTTTTTAAGGTCAAGTTGACCTGTTTACACTGCTGTGTTCAGCAGTGTTACTGCACCTCAATGACTGGCATAGTTTGCACCAACAGGCTTTATCTGAGTGTTTTAAATATATGTATCCATATTTATTCATATTCATACATATTCATACATGCATTTAAATGCAAACGTTCAGGAATACAGGTAAGCCCACTGTAACACATAACGATAAGGCCCTTTGCTGGCTCCGCCCCCTCCCTGCCAGACATGTACCGCTCTCTGACTGCATGACCACGTCAGGCCAGGGGAGGGAGAAGGTCTCCATCTTTGATAAGGACACAAGTCTTTGAGTCCATTGGCAGCAGGATGCCGGTAGGCTCCCTGGGCCACTCTGCATGTACTGCACCACGTCCTTCATACAATGAGTTAATACATGTTTGTATGCATGTGTTTAGGTTTTTATGCATTACAAGAACACACAAATAATTCAGAATGGACCTGCATTTGTGGTAGGAACCACTTCTAAAATAGGCCACTGGAAACCTTTAAATTCAATTAATTTAGCAGCAAACGTTTCATTGGTGAGACCCTTGAGATTATTTGGGGTTTCTTGTTAGAACCTCACGACCTGGACTTTGGGATGGGAGAACGTTATTCTGTGTTCATTCTAAGGCCTGCGTTTAGCAGATACTAATAACCACTTATCTGAAGAAGAGACGCCTCTGACACACACTCACTGGCAAAGAAAGGTCTCATCAACAGAGCTGAAGCGCCTGTATACGCTGATCTGATGTTATCATTCACCCGCTTATTAAAGAACTGCGCTAACGGGACTGCTCGCTGAACACATAATAATGCCACCAATTAAAGCCGGTGGTAAAATGACCATGTAGTGCACACGGAGGTGTTGCGCAATCATGTCCTTAAGATTTACACAGCCACCATTGTATGGTCTAGTAAACAAGAAAATTACATGAGTTTTTTTAAATACATAATGGGATATAAATCAAAATTATGTGCGAGAAATCAATATACTCTTAATAATGAAGCTGTAGGATAAATGTAGCTCGTATACGTTAACCGTTGCCTCAACTAGCAGATATAAAAAATATTGCTATGCAGATTATAACGTTTTTGTCCAGATGCCTAATGCATCTCAAATGTAAAACTGATTGAAGTTTGGCACTGCAGATGAAATGCTGAAGCAATAATGGGCTTCTTTGAATATTTTATGGAAATGGCGCACATTTATTAACGCTAGTCCGCAGCCGTGAGTGTAAGCAAGTCAGCTAATGCGACTATAAACATTTTAATGTGATCGAGAGCGAGTCCCGCCTCATAAAAATGCTAAATCAAATTAAACGCAACATTTTAAAGCCCGCTTTCATTAAAGGCTGGAAGTGAGGGGGGGGGGGCAGTAAGGAAGCCGACTGAAGGGATGAGCGTCTGTTTTCTTAGCCTTCATTTTCAAAGGCAAGCGCGGTCCGTGCCGCCAGACTGAAGCTGATTTACATGCCAAAGTCATTATGCACTAAGCGAGACATTCAGAAGGATTCGGCGTCTGCTTGGGCTGTCGGCTAAATGGCACACGCTCTGCTCGCCCGCCGACACGAGCGGAACGACTCGAGTTTCAGTCAGACTTAGCCGCAAGGATGTTCGGTGCGGACAAATGCGTACAGAGGACAGTGGATAAACAAGAAAATCAATGGTGGTTGTGGCATCAATAGGCAACACAAGATGAGGGAGAGAGAGAGAGAGAGAGAGAGAGAGAAAGAATGAACGAAGTATTTTGTAATCCCATTTCTGGATCAGTATCGTTTTCCTGGCGTTTTGAGAAGCCACAGAACTAGTTGGAGCTGTTGGAGCTGTTGGAGCTGTTGGAGCTGTTGCTGGTTTTCCAATCACAGCTGACTACCCCACACACAGCTGACTACCCCACACACAGCTGACTGTACCCCAGACACAGCTGACTACCCCAGACACAGCTGACTGTACCCCACACACAGCTGACTACCCCAGACACAGCTGACTACCCCAGACACAGCTGACTGTACCCCACACACAGCTGACTACCCCAGACACAGCTGACTACCCCACACACAGCTGACTGTACCCCACACACAGCTGACTACCCCAGACACAGCTGACTACCCCACACACAGCTGACTACCCCACACACAGCTGACTGTACCCCACACACAGCTGACTACCCCAGACACAGCTGACTACCCCACACACAGCTGACTACCCCAGACACAGCTGACTACCCCCCACACAGCTGACCTACCCCACACACAGCTGACTACCCCCCCCAGCTGACACCCCAGACACAGCCGACTACCCCAGACACAGCTGACTACCCCAGACACAGCTGACTACCCCCCACACACAGCTGACTGTACCCCACAGACACAGCTGACTACCCCCACAGCTGACACAGCTGACTGTACCCAGACACAGCTGACTGTACCCCAGACACAGCTGACTGTACCCCAGACACAGCTGACTACCCCAGACACAGCTGACTGTACCCCAGACACAGCTGACTACCCCAGACACAGCTGACTGTACCCCAGACACAGCTGACTGTACCCCAGACACAGACTGAGACACTGACTACCCCCAGACACAGCTGACTGACTGACTACCCCAGACACAGCTGACAGCTGACTGTACCCCCTGACTGTACCCCTGACACAGCTGACTGCACCCCAGACACAACTGCTGACTGTACCCCAGACACAGCTGACTACCCCAGACACAGCTGACTGTACCCCAGACACAGCTGACTGTACCCCAGACACAGCTGACTGTACCCCAGACACAGCTGACTGTACCCCAGACACAGCTGACTACCCCAGACACAGCTGACTGTACCCCAGACACAGCTGACTACCCCAGACACAGCTGACTACCCCAGACACAGCTGACTGTACCCCAGACACAGCTGACTGTACCCCAGACACAGCTGACTGTACCCCCGCCTGACTACCCCAGACACAGCTGACTGTACCCCAGACACAGCTGACCCAGACACAGCAGCTACCCCAGACACAGCTGACTGTACCCCAGAAACACAGCTGACTGTACCCCAGACACACTGACTGACCAGACACAGCTACCCCAGACACAGCTGACTACCCCAGACACAGCTGACCCCAGACACAGCCGACTATACCCCAGACACAGCTGACTGTACCCCAGACACAGCTGACTGTACCCCAACCCCAGACACAGCTGACTGTACCCCACACACACAGCTGACTGTACCCCAGACACAGCTGACTACCCCAGACACAGCTGACTGTACCCCAGACACAGCTGACTACCCCAGACACAGCTGACTACCCCAGACACAGCTGACTGTACCCCCAGACTACCCCAGACACAGCTGACTGTACCCCAGACACAGCTGACTACCCCACACACAGCTGACTACCCCAGACACAGCTGACTGTACCCCAGACACAGCTGACTACCCCAGACACAGCTGACTGTACCCCAGACACAGCTGACTGTACCCCAGACACAGCTGACTGTACCCCAGACACAGCTGACTACCCCAGACACAGCTGACTGTACCCCACACACAGCTGACTGTACCCCAGACACAGCTGACTGTACCCCCACACAGCTGACTGTACCCCAGACTGACTGTACCCCAGACACAGCTGACTGTACCCCAGACACAGCTGACCTACCCCAGACACAGCTGACTGTACCCCAGACACAGTTGACTGTACCCCAGAAACAGCTGACTGTACCCCAGACACAGCTGACTGTACCCCAGACACAGCTGACTGTGACCTACCCCCAGCTGAGACACAGCTGACTGTACCCCAGACACAGCTCACCTACCCCAGACACAGCTGACTGTACCCCAGACACAGCTGACTGTCCCCAGCTGACGGTACCCCAGACACAGCTGACTACCCCAGACACAGCTGACTATACCCCAGAAACAGCTGACTACCCCAGACACAGACTGTGAAACACTGACTACCCCAGACACAGCTGACTGTACCCCAGACACAGCTGACTGTACCCCAGACACAGCTGTACCCCAGACACCCTACCCCAGACACAGCTGACTGTACCCCAGAAACAGCTGACTACCCCAGACACACAGCTGACAGAAACAGCTGACTACCCCAGACACAGCTGACTATACACCCACACACAGCTGACGGTACCCCAGACACAGCTGACTGTACCCCCCAGACACAGCTGACTGACTACCCCCCAGACACAGCTGACTGTACCCCAGACACAGCTGACGGTACCCCAGACACAGCTGACTGTACCCCAGACACAGCTGACTGTACCCCAGACACAGCTGACTGTACCCACACAGACACAGCTGACACAGCTGACTGTACCCCAGACACAGCTGACTGTACCCCAGACACACAGTACCCCAGACACAGCTACCCCAGACTGACCCCAGACACAGCTGACTACCCCCCAGCTGAGTACACAGCTGACAGCTGACCCCAGACACAGCTGACTGTACCCCCAGACACAGCTGACTGTACCCACAGACACAGCTGACTGTACCCCAGAAACAGCTGACTACCCCAGACACAGCTGACTGTACCCCAGACACAGCTGACTGTACCCCCCACACACAGCTGACTGTACCCCAGACACCCTGACGGTACCCCAGACACAGCTGACTGTACCCCAGACACAGCCCCAGACACAGCTCACTGTACCCCAGACACAGCTGACCTACCCCAGACACAGCTGACTGTACCCCAGACACAGCTGACTGTACCCCACACACAGCTGACGGTACCCCAGACACAGCTGACTACCCCAGACACAGCTGACTGTACCCCACACACAGCTGACGGTACCCCAGACACAGCTGACTACCCCAGACACAGCTGACTGTACCCCAGACACAGCTGTACCCCCAGACACAGCTGACGGTACCCCCAGACACAGCTGACTACCCCAGACACAGCTGACTACCCCAGACACAGCTGATTGTACCCCAGACACAGCTGACTACCCCAGACACAGCTGACTGTACCCCAGACACAGCTGACCTACCCCAGACACAGCTGACTACCCCAGACACAGCTGACTGTACCCCAGACACAGCTGACTACCACAGACACAGCTGACTTTACCCCAGACACACCTGACCCACGGTGTAAGGAATGGTCAGGTCACAGATGGGCAGGTCACAGATGGACCTCTGACCAAGTCCTGAATGCATAATCTGTGGAGAAAGTTTGAGCGTTTACACAGAACTTCATGTGGTGTCGTATGAATTATTTTAATAAGGCATAAAGCACTCAGATGCTTCAAGCTGGTTAACTGCATCAACACTTTGATTCAAATACAAGCACCCGCTGAAGCTGATGTCCATCACATGGTGAAGATGTCTGCTTAGAAGTGTACATCTCTGGCTGAACATTCTGCAGCACTTTGAGGTTCTAAGATGCCCTTCCGTGTCTACTGTATACGTTTGGAAACCAGTGACACCAGTGACACCGTTTAGAATGTCTCCCTGGAGAGAAACGGTTTTGATACGGAACATGCTGACATGTGAATGCGATCTGAATAAAAATGTCACCAGTGCAGCCTTCTACAACTCCAAACACCTTCTACAACTCCAAACGCCTTCTACAACACCAAATGCCTTCTACAACTCCAAACGCCTTCTACAACTCCAAACACCTTCTACAACTCCAAACACCTTCTACAACTCCAAACGCCTTCTACAACACCAAATGCCTTCTACAACTCCAAATGCCTTCTACCACTCCAAACGCCTTCTACAACTCCAAATGCCTTCTACAACTCCAAACGCCTTCTACAACTCCAAATGCCTTCTACAACTCCAAACTTCTACAACACCAAATGCCTTCTACAACTCCAAATGCCTTCTACAACTCCAAACGCCTTCTACAACTCCAAATGCCTTCTACAACTCCAAACGCCTTCTACAACTCCAAATGCCTTCTACAACTCCAAACGCCTTCTACAACACCAAATGCCTTCTACAACTCCAAATGCCTTCTACCACTCCAAACGCCTTCTACAACTCCAAATGCCTTCTACAACTCCAAATGCCTTCTACAACTCCAAACGCCTTCTACAACTCCAAATGCCTTCTACAACTCCAAATGCCTTCTACAACTCCAAATGCCTTCTACAACTCCAAATGCCTTCCAAACGCCTTCTACAACTCCAAATGCCTTCTACCACTCCAAACGCCTTCTACAACTCCAAATGCCTTCTACAACTCCAAACGCCTTCTACAACTCCAAATGCCTTCTACAACTCCAAACGCCTTCTACAACACCAAATGCCTTCTACAACTCCAAATGCCTTCTACAACTCCAAACGCCTTCTACAACTCCAAACGCCTTCTACAACTCCAAATGCCTTCTACAACTCCAAACGCCTTCTACAACTCCAAATGCCTTCTACAACTCCAAACGCCTTCTACAACACCAAATGCCTTCTACAACTCCAAACGCCTTCTACAACACCAAATGCCTTCTACAACTCCAAATGCCTTCTACCACTCCAAACGCCTTCTACAACTCCAAACTACAACCCAAACGCCTTCTACAACACCAAATGCCTTCTACAACTCCAAATGCCTTCTACAACTCCAAACGCCTTCTACAACACCAAATGCCTTCTACAACTCCAAATGCCTTCTACCACTCCAAACGCCTTCTACAACTCCAAATGCCTTCTACCACTCCAAACGCCTTCTACAACTCCAAATGCCTTCTACAACTCCAAACGCCTTCTACAACTCCAAATGCCTTCTACCACTCCAAACGCCTTCTACAACTCCAAATGCCTTCTACAACTCCAAACGCCTTCTACAACTCCAAATGCCTTCTACAACTCCAAATGCCTTCTAACAGGGGTCTGGGAGCACCAGGGTCCTCGCTAGTATCTCTGCTCCCACAACTGCACCCTTCTAGACGGAGATCTCTGATGTTGTTCCTGGCATCTGCTGGAAACATTCTCCCACACGGCCCAGAGTGCCCCTATTTCCACAGGAACCACTGCTGCTTTTACCTTCCACATCTTCTCCAGATCTTTTTTCAGCTCTTTGTGTTTATATATATATATATATATATATATATATATATATATATACACTGTATATACTGTATATGGTTTGGTATGGCTACATATATAGCATGGCTTTGGTTTGTGATGTAGTTTGTTTATGCAAATCAAGCCTGAGAAAGCAGAAGGCATTGTTAAAGAAGGCAGTGAAATACGTCTACAGTAATTATCTTATTATGATGTGGAATCATTTTAATAATCTTTTATAACAGCGCATAAACACAGGGTAATAACCTGTCCTTTGATTTGGCATTGTGTGTGTTGCAAAATATCACTGCAATCGTTTATTAAGAGGTCATTAAGAGGTCATTAAGAGGTCGCAAGGAAGGATCAAGTTGATGCCCAAAAATGCAAATCCAGTCAAACATACTAATATATAATATTTTGTCATGAGCACTGTGATCATCTGTCATCGTACGAGTTCAAAGATCCAGGGAACTTCACTGTCTTAAAGCCTAAACCTTTGACGTCCCTGAGCCAAGCAAGCATGACCAGCTCAAAACATCTCCACTTCAAAAGTGCTAAATCCTTTGCCTGCAAACGGAAAAGCAAGCAGGTTTTATTTTCTACTTTTTCCACTAGGCTACACCTGACACAAGTTAGCCGATTAAGACGAAATATTAATATTTATTTTTCTTAATCCAGTAACACCCTCAAAACGCATCTCAAATGTAGGCCTACAGGCTTTTAAAGGGGTGCCTGACGAATACTTTGGTAGGATAATAGACCGGCATCATTTCGAAAACAGAGGCCACCTCTTCACACCGGCAGGATACACCTTTCATCCTGTCTTCTTATAAAAGCGATTGGATCAACAGCGCAAGCTTTAATGATGCACCGATAAACAAGCTCACATCAGAAGCACCAAAGGACGACCTGGATCTGTGGTCTTCTGCAGTGACTCGACCTTTGACCCTCCGTGTGCTGGGCTGCGTAAGCGATTCGACAATCTCACGTTCTTTTCAGATGTTTAAAGTTTTCTTTTTTTTTCAAACGGTCAGATCAATTGTCAAAGACACGGATGTCCAAGAATGTACAACAAACCACGCCTGCGGTTCCTCGCTCCAAATCGGCGCGACCCACACAAGGACGCCGCTAATCATTACACGCGCTTGGCGGGACTCCTTTTCTTCAGTGGGAAGTGTATCTGATGCAGACAAAAAACCCAGAATGCCTTTGGAACAGCAATTATGACAGCTAACCCTGGCCTGTCCCTCATTATCCGCCGCTGTTGTGTTCAAATAATACTATCGAAAAAGCAATACACATTCGCCTGTCGCTTGGCAAATTGATTACATCTTAAATGTGCAGTGAATAAAAGGTTTCTATTCACAGCAGGAAGGGTTTTCGTCCTCCTCCCTATAC
Source organism: Brachyhypopomus occidentalis (assembly GCA_020368025.1). Classification (NCBI taxonomy): domain Eukaryota; kingdom Metazoa; phylum Chordata; class Actinopteri; order Gymnotiformes; family Hypopomidae; genus Brachyhypopomus; species Brachyhypopomus occidentalis. Next base: position 4,520,426 of record JAGXOD010000159.1, read on the forward strand.
TTGCAAGGCCGCGGTGAAATGCTTCGCTGCTCTTAGCTAGATCACAGCTTTTCATACTGGATTGAAATGAGGGCCCAACAACTTTTGTAATAAAAACAAGAGAGACATAATTTGCGAGACACACGCGACAAGGTTGACGGACGATAATCTGAACACTGTGACAGTACACCAAAGTGTCAAACAAATAAAAGACACTTTTGACATGGTCTAGAAATGGTCTGGGCATAGTCTTGACACGGTCTTGGCACAGTCTTGGCACGGTCTTTATATCATGCGCTGAAATACTACAGATGATTATATACAGTACTGTGGCATAGTGTTTCATGAGAGGAAAAACTTCTATTAGGGACAGTTCGTAGAAACTCTGCCCTATGTTTCCAAACTCTTTACCGGTATACAGCTTTGACATATGTGGAGTACCATTAGCTCTGTGCATCGATCGATCAGACATCGTAGAATTACAACCCAGCTACCAAACTCCGCGTCCAGCTCACGTCATACCGGGTAATGATGGCGCGTCTCATTTCGGGGATATGTGGCTCAGACTCACCATCCCCGGAGGGGCGTAGAGAGCGGCGGAAACAAAGCCGACTTAATTGGGACCCTCGACGCCCTGACATGAAGGTTTGGCCCACGTGCTGGAGGGAAGCAATTAAACTCTTATGAACCGCACCTAAATATGAACCGCACCGTTTAAAAGAGGACTGAGTGGTTTTTGGGGGTTGGGGGGGGGGATGGGGGTACAAATCACTCCAACGCTCTGGTGAAAAAAATGAATCAGTAAGTAATTACCCCACACAGCTAGCACAGAAACAGAAGGGCAATCAACGCCTGCCCTCCGCCCTCTATCGTCGGGGGCGCTTCCTGATTTGCCAGAGCCACATGGAGCCCCCTATAGGAGCTGGTAGTTAAGCGGAGATGGCAGTTACCTAGCTACACCCTAGCAACTCCCCATCCGTGTCTCCATGTTGGCTCTAAGCAGGCGAGTCAGTGTCTCCAGGGTGCATTTCTAACAGAATTTGTGTCCTTACAGGTAGCTAATGCTTCTAAGGGAAAAACCTGCAAACGTTTCTAATAAGGAGTCTAGCCAGGACTGGTCACAGTGTGTGAGGTCACAGTGTAATGCCATCTAATCTGTAATGTCATCTAATCTGCGTTAAGTTTTGGTTGTTGTTAACATGTTTGGGTGAAGTCTGCCCCCTGTTCTGATCCGGAGCAGGTGTTGGTTTTGTTGGTTCCGGACCATGAGTGATGAGACGGGTCATGTGCTGGTTCAAGGCCCAGCACTCTGGTGGAGAGAACACGGCGGGAAATACATGTGGCCACACTGAGTCTGAGGACCTTAACAATCAACCTACCCACCCTAGTCATGGAGGGTGACTGACAGGGCGGTTCTGACATTGACGATGACTGACAGGGTGGTTCCGAGACGGAGGGAAGTTCTAATACGGAGTGATGATACAGTACAGGCTCCAGTTTGGTATCATACTGTAAAGCCTTCTGTGCAGATTAGGTGGATGTGTACAGTGGAGTTGTTGCTTAGCCAGAGAGCTTATCTGTACCTATGGGCGACTTTTATGCCTGCCAATCCAAAGATGCTGTAAGTGCTAATCTATGACATTTCTTTCTTTGTGTGAAAAGTTAACGTGCCTGTGCTTAGGGGCGCGTGGCTAACAACCATCGGTTCTGCATCCAACTCCCGTGAAGAGAAGGCACAGCTCCCGTGGCTGATGAAGCAGATCTGGCGCATTACGGTTTACCGCTGCAGTTCCCAGCATCTGTAGTGTAACCAAAACTGGGTAGAAGACACGGTGTCCACAAGAGACTTGAGGGAAGGTACGGCCAGAACCTCCCTGTGGGGAACCATAGTAACATGAGAACCAGAGAAAGGGCAGAGCAGGAGTGGAGAACAACTGGGGGTAGGTCCCTCTCTCTCTCCCTCCCTCTCTTTTCCCCTCTCTCTCTCTTTCCCTCTCTCTCTATCCCTGTCTCTCCCTCTTTCTCTCCCTCTCTCTCTCTTACCCTCTCTCTCTCCCACTCTCTTCCCTCCCCTTTCTTCTCTCACTATCTCTCCCTCCCTCTCTTACTCTCACACTCTCCCACTCTCTCCCTCTCTCTCCCTCTCTCTCTCTCTCTCTCTCTCTCCTCTCTCTCTCTCTCTCTCTCTCTCTCTCTCTCTCTCTCTCTCTCTCTCTCTCTCTCTCTCTCTCTCTCTCTCTCTCTCTCTCCCTCTCTCTCTCTCCCTCTCTCTCTCCCTCCCTCTCCCTCTCTCTCTCCCCTCCCCTCTCTCTCTCTCCCTCCCTCCCTCCCTCCCTCTCTCTCTCTCCCTCCCTCTCCCTCTTCCTCTCACTTTCCTCATCTTCCAGTTCCACTGGTGTATTGAGCTACCATCTAATTAAAAAGTCAGACTGTAACACAGCCTATCACACACACACACACACACACACACACACACACACACACACACACAGAGATGATAGGTTCTGATCTGTAATGTGAGAGCAGTGGGTCCTTAATGGCCTATTTGAACATTATCACACTATTACAGACGGATTATCACCCCAATAATTGGAAAAAGCAAGAAAGATAAGAAGAGACCCGTCTCTGCCCTCTGATCTGTCCCGCCATTACCGGAGTGGACGCCACCCCAATCTCCAGATCTTCTCTCACTCCCCCTGTCTCCTCCTCAGCCTATTTTTCTTCCTCACTCTGTCTCTCAATCACTCAGCCACACACACACACACACACACACACACACACACAACACACACAACACACACACACAGCACACACGCACACACACACACACAATTTCTGTCATCTCCCTGGCTTCGTGTTCTGATGTGGCTGAGTTTATCCATCTGTTACACACTTTCCTTAACTGTGACATTTCCTCTGCAAACCATGTGAATAGCAGCAGAATGGCCCTCGTGCGTCAGAGACGCTCTGATCCCAACACTGGCTCCTGGGTGACGCCGCATGACATCAAATGAATTCATTAAACATGAACTAATTCACAGGTTTGACAGCGAATGTGCAGAACGCTGCAGAATCTCCAGGAATGTGAGCGCGGAGCTTCCGGCAGACGCGGGTCGCACATCCGACGCGCTGTCACGGCACGACGAGCAGCTTCAGCCGACCGAGAGGGAGCGACGGCAGTCAGACCCAAAACCCTCACGCTGCTTCCGGCACCGATCCAAGACTCGGAACCGCTCCTCCCATAGCCCACTTTATCAGCGATCCGCTACCAGTCAAGTGATTGATACATGACTGGATGACCAGCCAGTAGATGAATGTGCTCATGTGGTCTGTGTCTCTGTAAGCTGCTCTTTGTATAATCGACAGTACGTGTTGTTTTTCTGCATGCTGTGTGGAGCCACCGGGTGAGGCTGAGTGAGAATTCTAACCCAACACGTTTCATGTACACGTTTCATCTACATGCTGAATCTGTGCTTTTTTTGGTACTTCTACAGTATGAGCATCTGCTGCTTAGAGAAAATTAGATAGTCAATGCAGTTAAACACACCTGCAGAAAATGCATAGAAGAGTGTACATCTGTAAACGTGTGTGTCTCTGTATGTGTGTAAAATCAAGTCAATCGAACCTCCACCCGATTCCCTAGAAGTGTGTGAAACCGTCATTCATCTAGTATGTGAACATTAAGAAGGGTCTCCTTCATTGCCATGGAGATTTTAATAAAGTTCCTCTCCCATTAGCCATGCAGAGTATTATTGAACACACACACACACACACACACACACACACACACACACACACATTTTCTGTGCCGCATTTTTGTAGCAGTGCTTAAATACACTGAACCCCTTAAATTTCAACCTTGCTGTAAAGAGAATGGAGTTGGTTAAGAGTGCCGTGGTGCAGTTTAACACTGTTTAACCCTGCTGTGGGAAAGGATCATGAGGAGAGTGGAACATACGTGAGCAGAGTGGAACATACGTGAGCAGAATAGAACATGCACAGAGTGAAACATACATGAACAGAGTGGAACATACGTGAGCAGAGTGGAACATACGTGAGCAGAATAGAACATGCACAGAGTGAAACATACATGAACAGAGTGGAACATACGTGAGCAGAGTGGAACATACGTGAGCAGAATAGAACATGCATACATGAACAGAGTGGAACATACGTGAGCAGAGTGGAACATACGTGAGCAGAGTGAAACATACATGAACAGAGAGGAACATACGTGAGCAGAGTAGAACATGAACAGAGAGGAACATACATGAGCAGAGCGGAACATACATGAGCAGAGTGGAACATACGTGAGCAGAGAGGAACATACATGAGCAGAGTGGAACATACATGAGCAGAGCTGCGTACGGTTTTCTCAGCTCCCAAATGTCATTGCAGAGAGATGTGAGAGGAGGAGGGGCAGTCAGCCAGATATGGATGGTCTCTCACACCTCAGACTGTGTGTGTGTGTAAGACCGGGGGTGGGGGTCGTCTAAGGAAGTGTGATGATGAGAACAGAGACAGGCAGAGGATGATGTAATGTTGTTCACGCCACTGTGTACCCAGTGACACTGCCAGTGCAACGGCTCGTAAAGCAACAGCGCCATCTTGGGGATAATAACAGCACAAGCGCGGAGGCCATCGAATTACATCATAAAGTTAGGAGGGGGCGGGAAAGGAGGGATTAAAAGAAGAATAAAGGAGCGAAAGATGAAGGCATAGACAGAGAGAGAGAGATAGAGAGAAGAGAGGCAGGGAGAGAGAGAGAGAAAGAAAGAGAGAGAGGGAGAGAGAGAGAGAGAGAGAGAGAGAGGGAAAGAGAGAGAGAGGGAGAGAGAGAGAGGGAGAGAGAGAGAGAGGCAGAACAGGAGCTGGAGAGAAGGAGAGAGAGGAACTAAACATGGTGCCATGATGATGTCAGTCCTGGCAAGATCATCCCTAATGTTAAATAATAAACTACAACTCCCACAGACATACGGTACACAAAGCAACACACGGTGCCCTCTAAAGCTCACAGCTCGCTATATGACCGCCCTCCCCCTCTGAGCGGCGAAGCGGGTCGGAGATCTCCGCCCTCTACACAGCACCACAGCACCACCTTACCGCCGTCCTGGCCGCTCAGGGACACACTGAAGCCGCTGCGCTTCTTCCGCAGGGTCACCAGCCTGGCCTGCGAGATCTCCCGCACCAGAGAGGACACGCGGGCCTTGGCGCCCTCTACTGGCGGGCTGGCCTGGGCCTCTCCAAACCCCACCGTGGACTTGGTGAGGTGCTTCCCCACCTGGGAGAGGAGGGACGGAGCTGTGAGACGTCTGCTCCAAGTCCGTACGACTTTTAGATGAACAAAGAGTCTTTAATGTATCAGCCAAGTACGGAGTAGCTTCTAATGTAGAAAATCGCAGGTGTGAACGACAGGTGAGACTGTATGTCAATACATTACTGTTCAATCGTATGAGACAGGAAATCGTGCAGTGTACGCTTAAATAAAGTATTCACTTAAAGTATAGTAAAAGTAAAGTACTTTACTGTATACTTACATCTCCATTTTGTCTTCTAAAACCATAAATCGGTGGAAGTGAAGCTGCTTTTGATCTGAAATGACAAAAAAACTAAGTGTGAGACAATGCTGAGACCTAGCTGAGATGATGCATAGGTAGTGCTGAGACCTAGAGGAAACAATGTTTCCTCAAACTATAAGTCACTAGGCTGAAGAGCAGCAGAAGAAAAGGTACTCTGTGGCAGGTTATCTACATGAAGGAACACTCCCGACTGTCTGAGCCCTAGCTGAGACCTAGCTGAGACGATGCTGAGACAACGCTTCCTTATCCCCCAGGTTCACCGCAGTTTCTTCTCACCTGATTACTCGCCTCACGCCCATCGGTCTAGTGAACAGCAGGTCAGCATAGGGCAGCCTCTTGAACCTGTCCCTGCCGACCGCCACGTAAGATTGGCCATTTTCCAGGTCTTTCCCATCTGTGATGGGAACTCCATCAGTCGTGCACAAGCTGCGGAAGGAGAGACAGAGAGAGAGGAGCAGACGAGCACACAGGCCAGCATCCTGCAGGCCCGTCTCCAGGGGCAACACTTCACACGCTCACAGGCTGCCAAAGGCTTCCTTCCTTTTCAAGGTTTGTGTGTCTCAGATGAGAACATTTTTTTTCACGTTTGTATAAGGAAAAATAAGAAGCATTCAGAACCGCAAACTGGACATTTTTCATCCTTCGCTGCTTTATTCTTCCCCGACTGGGGGAAACAGCAAACAGAGGAAACATACGGCTAGTTAATCTATACGTTCCTCACATCATGCAAACCCTTTCAAAGTGGCAAAGCAAGACATTAAATTGCACTGAGATGGTCCAATACCATTTAAATTTACGAGAGGGTTCGGGATCTTTGTTCAGTGCTTATAGAGAATCTTGATCTCCACTGTCAGACTGTTTTATTAACATAATGTAATCAGATAAATATTATTTCACATGGGATTTACATATAAAAGTTCACTGTGTGCATGTGAAGGAATGCTGCCACCTGTGGGTGAAGCAGGGGAATGTATACCTGCGTACTCCTCCCAGAACCCTCAGGCCCATCTTCTCAGTGATCATCTCCAGAATGCGCTCAAACTGACCATGCACGCGGTTAGGGACCAGAAACCTCACTGCAGGGTTCAATACATCCCCATTTGCCAGAATACTGGAGACAGAGCAGACGGCACAGAGGGAGACACACAAACACACACACACGCACATGTGAATAAATCTGTTTAATACTACCACGATAAAGTGTTACAACACAAATACACAACTACAGTATTATCATACACACATGATAAACTGACTACAACTCACCACTGAATTCACAAAACACAAAATAACCCATATGCACCAAATACATATTACGTCTTACTAATAAAGGGATCGAGAGAGTCTTCTGATAGGCTAAAGGGATCGAGAGAGAGTCTTCTGATAGCCTAAAGCTCGGGCCATTCTAGGGCACATTACCCTCAGCTCTGCAGCATCTCAACACACGTGCTAAGCACAAGCCTTTACCTCGACATGAGAAACTGGAGATTTATATGAGAAATACTCACAAAATACTCACAAAATGGCACAGGGTTCCTTTATTGGCTTGAGGAATCTGGCCGCCACAGTGATTCGACTTTGGGGCACGGGTTTCACCTGTCAGGATACAAGATGCAGGAGTTGCTTAGTAGGTCTAGTAGTGTTATGACCTTTGACCTTTCCCGCTTATAATTACATGCAGGTTTAACATGTTTGAGGTTTGTATGTAGTATCTTCTCCTTTAATGGAGGCTGCAGTGCTCCTATTGGCCAGAAGAGGGCGGTGGATGTGTTTTCTTACCCCCTCAGCTGTGCGCCGGGCACTACAAAATGTTTGTTCTTTAAATGAGATGCTGAATATTTGCTTCCGCAGCCCAGATAAATATTGAACAATAATTTCCAACAATTAATTTTCCAGCAGGGTGCAGTTCTCCTGAGAGAGCTGTAGGGGGAAGGAGAACAGGGCACACCATGCTGCCCCAGGCGGAGGTGGGTGGGGGATGAGCAGGGGCAGAAGGGGTACCTGGGAGGGGCTTTAATGTTTTACTGTAATCGCTGGCTGGACGCATTTGACCACATAACTTTAGCAGTGTAAACACTAACATGTCCTGATGCGTCTGTCACTTGGAAGTAAGAGACAGTAACAATATCTGAACACAATTGGTCAGCTGGACACCTTGGAAACGCATGAGGTGTAAACAGTGATGAGGTGTAAACAGTGATGAAGTGTAAACAGTGATAAAGTGTAAACAGTGATAAAGTGTAAACAGTGATATGTCTTGCTGTTCTCAATTGTGATCCAATTACCCAAGATCTTTCTGTTTACCCAATATCTTTCTGTGCATATACACACATATATATATACATATATATATATATATATATATATATATATATATATATATATATATATATATATATATATATATATATGCAGTCGTCCTGGGAAGAGTTAAGAGCCTCAAGCTCTGCTAGAGCACCAGGGTGCTGCCCCGTGCTGCCCTGTGCTCCCCTGTGCTGCCCTGTGCTGCTCTGTGCTGCCCTGTGCTGCCCCGTGCTGCCCTGTGCTGCCCTGTACTGCCCCAGCAGGGCAGATTAGGGGCCTCCAGCCATTAGGACAGTGTGCTGCTGAAGGAATCCAGGCTGAAGCCTGAAACCAGTCCTTAGCTTTCAGGGTCACCCCTGAGTCACATACACCCCTGTGTGTGTGTGTGTGTGTGTGTGTGCGTGTGTGTGTGTGTGACAGAGAGACTGAGCCAGGCCCTGTTTAGCCTTGAACACTGGCAGATAATCACTCTCATCTAGAGTTTCAGTGTCTCTCAGGACCCTGTCTCCATTGGCAACGCTGTGAGGAGTCTGCGGTTGGGGTGGGGAAGATGGTGTGTGTGTGTGTGTGTGTGTGTGTGTGTACTGTATGTGTGTGTGTGTGTGTGTGTGTGTGTGTGTGTGTGTGTGTGTGTGTGTGTGTGTGTGTGTGTGTGTGTGTGTGTGTGTGTGTGTGTGTGTGTGTGTACTGTATGTGTGTGTGTGTGTGTACTCCTCTGCTGGGATCTGTGCCTCCAAGTGTGTGTGTGTGTCTGTGCGTGTGTGTGTGCGTATGTGTGTGTCTGTGTGTGTGAGTGTACCAGCGTGTAGGACAAATGCCCCAGCTCATTCCACCCTGATTGCCCCAACATGCCCCCCAGACACTCAAGTGCTACTCAGATTAAAAATGGTTTAATCAAAACAAATGCAGCTCATTTAACTAATAAACGGTTTGACCCACAGGAGACTCTGAAAGTCAGTAAGAACCTGCTGTAACCCTTATTCTTCTACTCACAAGGGACGTTAGAAAGCTGCTGACCCATCACATAACAGATCTTATAGCTTAACCCTGTGACACATGGGATGAAATACTGACATCAACTGAGACTTTGGCCACTAAAGCTGGGCCATTGACTTAAAACATACAGATAAGTAGGAGGATAATAATATGTGGATTAATAATTAATCGCCAAATGAACCACCAACAAAGTGATTCTTTCCAGCCGACAAAGGATACGCCTGTCTAAACATTACACTTCGCTCGCGTGGGTTTTCTTGAACACACGTGCTAGTCCAGAGTGTCACACATCTTGGAGCTGTAAAGGTGTGAACAGACCTGTCACTGCAGAAGCGCGTGCACAGTGCTCGTGGGGGCCTGAACGTCTTAATGCGACACAGGGGACTCTAGTGTGCAGTATTCACAGACTTACGGACATGTTTTATGACGAACAAAAAGCAAAAACAAACACGTCGGTGTGTACTCTACACATGTTATTTGTAGAGTAGTGGACAAGCATTCTGTCGATCCTACCAATCAGTTTGCTCATTTAATGCCTAATGCATTAACGCTCATTGTACAATAAGCTATATGATCAATATTTCCGTAAAAGTAGAACATTTTCGCTACCGTTCCGTTGTTCTGCAGCATCCGTTTTTTCCTGGTTTCGATCTGCAAATAACTGGAAAAAGAAAAACAAATAATTAAACAGCTTCTGATGCAACGGCATCTGTTCTACGCGGAACTCTATAATAACGTGATAACGTAATTAAACGTATTACGACTCGTCGAATACAAACAAATAAAACTATTTAAAAATAATTCTCTCTCTCTCACTTACTCCAATTTCTTAAATTTCTCTCTTCCGGCCGCAACATACTGCTCTCCGTTCTGAAGGTGCTCCAGTGAGTCAACCCGGTGCCCGCCTTTAGGAGTGTAGATATTCCGGACCGCGCCGAATGGAGCTTGGACACCTCCGGTCAACTCCCGTAAAAGTGTTTCAAAGTTAGAAACTCTTTTTTCGTTTATCACCAAGCGCCGAGCCTCGTAATATGGGTCCCCATTCCGAAAGACATAAATATTTTTCACCACAGGCTGTGAGAGAAAACTGTGTTTTTCACCGTTCATCGCAGGGCACGCAAAAGGGGTAACGACAAAACGTGTAACGATGGAAAAGCTATTTTGTGCAGCTGCTGCTGAATGTTTACGAATAACCAAGTTGTCGACAAATATAATACATCTTTAAGTCAGGAAATAAACGGCAGGAACGCGTTTGTACATTACTGTACATTCGTGCGTAAAACACTACGAAACGTTGCATCAAACATTATTCGTTAGTAAATATGTTAGACTGAGCTAAAATATGGATTCGCTCATCTGCGTCTCCTCAGAAATTGGTACATACTAGACTAGAAAACACCCAACTGAGCAGATGTGCAGCATGTTTTCAAGCTCGCGCTATGCGAGCATCCGCGTAGCGAACGCAGGACCGCTCCACACCAAGCGCGCGAGTACCATGGGAACTTTTGTGTTATTTCCAACGGTTTCTATAGAAACCTTGTCGCCCTCTCGGTGCCCTCTTAATGTTGAACCGCACTTTAGCTACAGGGTAGGCAGGTAGCTACGTTCTCGTTCTTCGCTTCTGTGTAAGCTAAGCTTTAATTTCCTTAATAACAAATATTACCCTTTATAATGAAGATTTAAATCACTGGTTCCAAAATGGCATATTAACATGGGTTAGGTGTGGTGATTATGGTAAATGTTAGTTAGTGTTGCCAGGCAGGCTGGTTTAATTGGACACCAGGGGACCCATCAGCGAGTCCTCTGTTGTACAAACCCAGACCTGTATATGACTCGAAACAGAAAAAAACATGTTTAGTGTATCAGGAAAACAGGAAATGTCTGGACATCTGTGCAGATTACTCCAAAGGGAACGCTAAAATACATGAGGAACGGCTTAATAGTCTCTTGTCAAAAATTAACAGCTAAGCCTTGTTAGATGTCTTTCCTCTGGGCCCTCTCTGGTAAGCAAAGAGTCGCCTTCGTGGTGCCAGGTAACAACCCAAAGAATAAAATTTGTCACATTCACATTTCAGAGTAGTCTCGGAAATCTTTTCAGAATTACTTCAGGCTACACTGAAAACATCAGATATATCACCTTCTGAATAGTTTGGTTTATCATTGTTGTATATGTTTGGGTGCCAACTTTGTTCAAACATTAACTTATTAGATGAACCCGTGACCTGTCTGGTTTATTTAGTGCATGGTTCCCTTTTCATGGTCAGTGCACTAGTCAATTAGGGATATTCCCAGGTGGCCAAGTAACACATATTCTCCTTCTGAAAGCCGTTTGGGTTTTCACTATCGTCCCAGTTGTCCCAGTTTGTACCAGTGGGAGTTCCTTCTGGTGCAGTGGGGCTTTCCTTAATCACTTCTCCAAGACAGCAAGCCAAAACTTGCAGGGAGGCTGACAGGGCCTAACATACAGAATACATGTATTCTAAAAAATAAAAATAAACCATGTAGGTCTATCTCTCTCCTAGACAATGACAGCACATACTAGGTACTCAGAGTTCGGGTAACAGACACCACGAGTTTGAGCTGTCGTCCAACTGTAGACAGGACTTCTCCAGAGCCGGTGAAAGAGTGTTTTGAAATGCCACAGTCACAGTAAGTTCTTCAAAATGCATCGTAGTTGTTAACAGCACTGTCCTTCTGGTTGTTTGTTTAATTTTAGTCCCATTTATGCGAAGCTTATTACCATTTTTACCATTTAATGAACTTTCATAAACAATACAGTTTATTATGTGAAAAGCATAATGTAACTTTATGACCTGTTAACGCAAGGTGAGCGTTAGCTCCTATCTCTAGCAGTCACGTTGAAATTCTAAACGTCATTGTGTCTACGCCAGTGACCACAAGATGGCGAGATTACTCAAGATAGGCAAAAGCGGAAGGCCTGGCACAGAGGAAGTCAAACTCTTACCCAGACAAAACAGCCAAACTGTGTCATCCTGCCTCGAACGAATAATAATAATACAAAAAGATTATCATTAAAATATATACAACAGAGTTTTCTTCAACTTAATGAGAATCTTTTTGGATTATTATTATTCGCTCGAGGCAGGATGATACAGTTTGACTCTTTTGTTTATATATATATTTTTTGGATGGGTAAGCGAATACTTTTGGCAATATAGTATATATATATATATATATATATATATATATATATATATATATATATATATATATATACATACATTATATTGCCATCCAAATTATCGGAATCAGGTGTTCCAATCACTTGGACACAGGTGTATAAAATTAAGCACCTAGGCATGCAGACTATTTTTACAAACATTTGTGAAAGAATGGGTCGTAAGGAGCTCAGTGAATTCTAGCGTGGAACTGTGATAGGCCATCTGTGCAACAAATCCAGTCGTGAAATTTCCTCTCTCCTATATATTTCACAGTCAACTGTCAGCTTCTAAGAAAATGGAAGTGTTTGGGAATGACAGCAACTGAGCCACGATGTGGTAGGCCCCGTAACCTGACGGAGCAGGGTCAGCGGATACTCACTCTCGTAACCTGACGGAGCAGGGTCAGCGGATACTCACTCTACGCCCCGTAACCTGACGGACAGGGTCAGGGTAACCTACGCCCCGTAACGGTAACCTGACGGAGCAGGGTCAGCGGATACTCACTCTACGCCCCGTAACCTGACGGAGCAGGGTCAGCGGATACTCACTCTACGCCCCGTAACCTGACGGGAGGGCAGCGGGGTCACGGAGCAGGGCGGATACTCACTCTACACCACGTAACCTGACGGGCAGGGTCAGCGGATACTCACTCTACGCCGTAACCTGAGCGGGAGCAGGGTCAGCGGATACTCACTCTACGCCCCGTAACCTGACGGAGCAGGGTCAGCGGATACTCACTCTACGCCCCGTAACCTGACGGAGCGGGGTCAGCGGATACTCGCCTACGCCACGTAACCTGACGGAGCGGGGTGACGGAGCAGGGTCAGCGGATACTCACTCTACGCCCCGTAACCTGACGGAGCAGGGTCAGCGGATACTCACTCTACGCCCCGTAACCTGACGGAGCGGGGTCAGCGGATACTCACTCTACGCCACGTAACCTGACGGAGCAGGGTCAGCGGATACTCACTCTACGCCCCGTAACCTGACGGAGCAGGGTCAGCGGATACTCACTAACCTGACGGAGCGGGGTCACGGATAACCTGGACGGAGCGGGGTCAGCGGATACTCACTCTACACCACGTAACCTGGACGGAGCAGGGTCAGCGGATACTCACTCTACACCACGTAACCTGACGGACAGGGAGCGGGGGTCAGCGGATACTCACTCTACACCCACGTGAACCTGGACGGAGCAGGGTCAGCGCATACTCACTCTACGCCACGTAACCTGACGGAGCAGGGTCAGCGGATACTCACTCTACGCCACGTAACCTGACGGAGCAGGGTCAGCGGATACTCACTCTACGCCACGTAACTCAAGCAAAAGGAGCCCCAACTAAGTACATGTGCTGTACATGCTCATACTTTTCATGTTCATACTTTCCAGTTGGCCAGCATTTCTAAAAATCCTTCTTTTGTATTGGTCTTAAGTAATATTCTAATTTGTATTAGTTGCCAGTTCATTAGGGTTTTCATTAGTTGTCTTTTAATCATCAAATTAAAAGAAATAAACACTTGAAATATATCAGTCTGTGTGTAATGAATGAGTTTCACATTTTGAATGGAATTACTGAAATAAATAAACTTTTTCATGATACTCTAATGTTTTGACCAGCACCTGTATATATATATATATATATATATATATATATATATATATATATATATGTGTGTGTGTGCATGTACCTGTATATCTATGTGTGTGTGTTGTAAAAGATGTGTGCATATGCGTGGGTTGTAAATGATGTGTATGTTTGTGTGCGTGTGTGTGTGTGTGTGTGTGAAGAGGAAGAGGTGTGAGAAAGAGAGACCTTGTTTATAGCCTTTGCATGTTTGTCCCTTCAGTTGGAGCAATAGCACAGGGAGTGACAGATAGCCACTGTTGTTTATTGTTGTTTATTTATTGTAGTGATGGACTTTACACTGCACATCTAGCCTGAGGCTCTTTGTAACAGGGTCTCCCTAACGACGCACTGAGGACATCTTATCTGAAATGAGCAGCGTCCTTGCTACTCTGAAAGCACAAAGTAGCCTGGCCAGGTAACCAGCAACAAACCAACAGACGTCCTTTCCATGAACTAACACAGGACTGGAGTGTGTAATGGTGGTCATGGTGGCAATGGTGGTCATGGTGGTAATGGTGGTCATGGTGGTAATGGTGGTCATGGTGGTAATGGTGGTAATGGTGGTCATGGTGGTCATGGTGGTAATGGTGGTCATGGTGGTCATGGTGGTAATGGTGGTAATGGTGGTCATGGTGGTCATGGTGGTAATGGTGGTAATGGTGGTCATGGTGGTAATGGTGGTAATGGTGGTAATGGTGGTCATGGTGGTAATGGTGGTAATGGTGGTAATGGTGGTCATGGTGGTCATGGTGGTAATGGTGGTCATGGTGGTAATGGTGGTCATGGTGGTAATGGTGGTAATGGTGGTCATGGTGGTAATGGTGGTAATGGTGGTCACTGTGTAAAAGGTTTGTGTTCATGGTCTTGATTATCGTGTCAATTTTCTGCAGGCTTGCAACTTTGCATGCTTGACCACAAATGTGTAGTCCAGTCCATGTTCATGAGGCTAGTGATCATAGTATCATCACAATATCATCATAGTATCATCACAATATCATCATAATATCATCGCAATATCATCACAATTTCCTCATAATATCATCATAATATCATCCCAATATCAACATAAAATCATCATGATACCACAACATCATTACAATATCATCATAAATTCATTGCAATGTCATCATATCATTACAATATCATCCCAATATCAACATAATCATCATGATATCACAGTATCATCATAGTCTTTTATCACAATATCATAATATCATCATAATAATAAATGCTGTATTATGAAGCTGACAGCATAATTCAAGGGGGTTCTGGTTAAAGAGAGTTCGGGTTAAAGGGGTCGCTCGTTCATACGCTCACGTCCAGCCGTGCTGCATGAGGCGGAGGGGCTGTCCTTGGTCGCCGTGCGCCTCTTCTGATTGGACGCCCTCCCCATAATCAGCAGGAGTGATTCAGGCGCACGGGAGCCCTCTCCAAACAGACCAAAGCAATCACACAGGCAGGCAGGCCTGCTCAGCCGCTCACAGCCACTTTATTAAGTGGGAAGTGTCTCGTTATGTACGAACGTGGCCCACCGGGCTGAAGGATCGTTGGCCGTGTTGGTGGAATAACAAACTATGCCAGCGAGGAAATGGGATCCGCTCTGTGTCCATCAATAACCCACAGAAAATCCCCCTGCAATTGAACACTATGGATCAGTAGATCTATAGGGCGGAATTGTGGACCTATTAGAGGCATTTAAAAGAGCAACACTAATATATGTAACTAATAACGAAACCTCAATATTCAGGCGAGCCCTGTTTGCGGAGCAGACAGGTTCTGAGTTTGTTTGATGAATGTTTTTGATTTTAGTGCAGAGTCGCCTGATGATTGAAACCCCCTCCCATCCCCCACCCCCCCTCCTCCCTGCCCCTCCGCCCCACCCCAGCAGGCTACAATCTGCTCAGGCTACGCTGGAAAGGAAGAAGGCCACAAGTGGAAAGACAACAGGTGAACGTAGACCACATCAGAAACTCGCACAGCCAAAACCTGTAACATATTATGTTCTTAATGTGAAGGCACTACATAATGTGCCGGCTCCACTTTACTGACACTGGCAGTAACAAGCTCCTTCTGTCTCTTGTCTTCGCACATTCTCCACGTCTACAGATCTATCGCTTAAACATTTGCACAGACGCACGTTCCTGTGTGCAGCTCTCTGTCTGGGTCTCTCTGGTTGCTTCACGAGGTGACCCCTTCTCCGTGATCGTCGCCGCAGTAACCGTCAAGCTAACAGGAGCCCGGTGACTGAAAGCGGGCGGAGATTAGCAGACTTGTTTGCTCAGCCGACGTCACGGCCCTCACAGGTCACCCGCTTGCTCTGGAGTGGTTTGGAGAGACAAGACCATAACCCCTAACCCCTAACCCCTAACCCCTAACCCCTAACCTAACCCCTAACCCCGGCCCCTCACAGGTCACCCGCTTGCTCTGGAGTGGTTTGGAGAGACAAGACCATAACCCCTAACCCCTAACCCCTAACCCCTAACCCCTAACCCCTAACCCCTAACCCTCACAGGTCACCCGCTTGCTCTGGAGTGGTTTGGAGAGACAAGACCATAACCCCTAACCCCTAACCCTAACCCCTAACCCTAACCCTAACCCTAACCCTAACAGGTCACCCGCTTGCTCTGGAGTGGTTTGGAGAGACAAGACCATAACCTCTAACCCCTAACCCCTAACCCCTAACCCCTAACCCCTAACCCCTAACCCCTAACCCCTAACCCCTAACCCCTAACCCCTAACCCCTAACCCCTAACCCCTAACCCCTAACCCCTAACCCCTAACCCCTAACCCTAACCCCTAACCCCTAACCCCCCTAACCCCTAACCCCTAACCCTAACCCTAACCCTAACCCCCTAACCCTAACCCCTAACCCCTAACCCCTAACCCCTAACCCCTAACCCTAACCCTAACCCCTAACCCCTAACCCCTAACCCCTAACCCCTAACCCTAACCCCTAACCCCTAACCCTAACCCCTAACCCCTAACCCTAACCCCTAACCCCTAACCCTAACCCCTAACCCCTAACCCCTAACCCCTAACCTCTAACCCCTAACCCCTAACCCCTAACCCCTAACCCCTAACCTCTAACCCCTAACCCCTAACCTCTAACCCCTAACCCCTAACCCCTAACCCTAACCCCTAACCCCTAACCTCTAACCCCTAACCCCTAACCCCTAACCCCTAACCCCTAACCCCTAACCCCTAACCCCTAACCCCTAACCCTAACCCCTAACCCCAGATCTAATGACCAGGGTCATGTTCAGGAAACGCTAACCCCTAACCCATAACCCCTAACCTCTAACCTCTAACCCCTAACCTCTAACCCCTCACCCCAAACCCCTAACCTCTAACCCCTAACCTCTAACCTCTAACCCCAAACCCCTAACCTCTAACCCCTAACCCCTAACCCCAGATCTAATGACCAGGGTCATGTTCAGGAAACGCTAACCCCTAACCCATAACCCCTAACCCCTAACCTCTAACCCCTAACCTCTAACCCCTAACCCCAAACCCCTAACCCCAGATCTAATGACCAGGGTCATGTTCAGGAAACGCTAACCCCTAACCCCTAACCCCTAACCCCTAACCTCTAACCCCTAACCTCTAACCCCTAACCCCTAACCTCTAACCCCTAACCTCTAACCCCTAACCCCTAACCCCTAACCTCTAACCCCTAACCTCTAACCCCTAACCCCTAACCCCTAACCCCAGATCTAATGACCAGGGTCATGTTCAGGAAACGCTAACCCCTAACCCATAACCCCTAAACCCTAACCTCTAACCCCTAACCTCTAACCCCTAACCCCTAACCCCAGATCTAATGACCAGAGTCATGTTCAGTAGGAGTTAGACAGAACGTCACAGGGCCGACTCATAGTCATGGACACACACTCGACTTAGTATTAACATTTGGATTAAGTTTAGAAAACGTGGTAACGCTTCCTCAGTCTGAAGCTATTTCAGATCACGCTCTCATCTCCTTTAGACTAAATAATATTCGACGTCCGCACACTTCACCGCGCTCTTACGTTAGGCGCACTATTACATCAAACACAGCTAGTAATTTTATTCTTAATCTTCCAGAGCTATCATCCTTAATAGGACCAATATCCGACCCGTTGAACTTGACCAGGCAGCAGAGTACCTATCAGCAACCTTTCGCTGTACTTTAGACAAAGTAGCTCCTCTTAAAACAAAACATACCATAGAAAAGAGATTAGCCCCCTGGTATAATAACGACACGCGCACATTAAAACAGAGCACTCGCAAGTTAGAGCGTAAGTGGCGACAAACAAGCTTAGAGGTATTTCGTCAGGCATGGAAGGATAGTCTCATAAATTATAGAGCAGCTCTAAGAACAGCTAGATCTAAATATTTCTCAACCCTAATAGAGGAAAATAAACATAACCCTAGATTCCTATTCGATACAGTAGCGAAACTAACTAGAAGTAAAAACACTATCGAGTCACACAATTCATCATTATTTAGCAGTAATGACTTCATAAACTTCTTTGATAACAAAATTCTTAATATTAGACAAAATATCCAAACCATTAGCCCTAGACTCGATAATCTAGCATATAATTATACCTGTATAGTCCTACCAGATGAAAGATTAAATTGCTTTATACCCCTCAGAGAGACAGACTTAGATTCACTAATATCGTCAGCTAAAAAGTCAACGTGTATGTTGGATTCAATACCAACAGATCTCTTTAAAAAGATAGCACCGTAAAACATTAAACCGCTCCTAAATATTATCAACTCGTCTCTCAGCACCGGTTATGTACCAAACATATTTAAAATAGCTGTAATCAAACCTATAATTAAAAAACGGATCTTGACCCCCGTCAGCTGTGCAATTATAGGCCAATATCTAATCTTCCGTTTATCTCCAAGATCCTAGAAAAGGTCGTAGCGCAGCAGCTGTGTTCATATCTTCATAGAAACGGCATTTACGAAACATTTCAGTCAGGGTTTAGAGCCCATCACAGTACGGAGACAGCGCTAGTTAAAGTAGTAAATGATCTGTTACTGGCCTCTGATCAAGGTTGTATGTCCCTACTGTATTACTTGACCTTAGTGCAGCTTTTGACACTATTGATCATAGCATTCTTTTACATAGGCTAGAATACGTGGTCGGGATTAAAGGAACAGCCCTCTCATGGCTTAGGTCGTACCTGACTAACCGATACCAGTTCGTTGATATTGATGGCGACTCCTCTGTTCATACCAAAGTTAAATTTGGTGTTCCGCAGGGTTCTGTCTTAGGACCTCTGCTTTTCTCGTTGTACTTGCTACCATTAGGTGATATCATCCGTAAACATGATGTTAACTTTCATTGTTATGCAGATGATACTCAGTTATATGTCTCAGCGAGACTAGATGAGGGAAGACAGCTTAACAAGAAAATTGAGGACTGTGTACAGGACATCAGGGAGTGGATGTTGAGTAATTTCCTTCTACTAAATCCTGATAAGACAGAGGTGCTTGTATTAGGACCACAGATAGCCAGTAATAAGTCCTCTGATTATTTATTAACTCTGGATGGTCATACAGTACCATCAAGTACAACAGTTAAAGATCTCGGTGTAATTATTGACTCGAGTCTATCATTTGAATCTCATGTAGATAACATGACTAGAATAGCGTACTTCCATCTTAGAAA
Source organism: Brachyhypopomus occidentalis (assembly GCA_020368025.1). Taxonomy (NCBI): domain Eukaryota; kingdom Metazoa; phylum Chordata; class Actinopteri; order Gymnotiformes; family Hypopomidae; genus Brachyhypopomus; species Brachyhypopomus occidentalis. Next base: position 4,539,762 of record JAGXOD010000159.1, read on the forward strand.
TATTGCAAAGATCAGAAACATAATGTGTCTACACGATGCAGAAAAGTTAGTTCATGCTTTCGTTACCTCTAGATTAGATTACTGTAATGCTTTATTGTCTGGATGTTCCGGTAAGTGTATAAATAAACTCCAGTTAGTTCAGAATGCAGCAGCAAGAGTACTTACTAGAACCAGAAGATATGAACACATTACTCCTATTTTAACTAGACTCCATTGGCTCCCAGTAAAATTCCGCATTGAATTTAAAATCCTGCTATTAACATATAAAGCGTTAAATGGTCTGGCGCCGCAGTACTTGAGGGAACTTTTAGTCCTATACGAACCTCTGCGTTTACTTCGATCACAAGGTGCAGGCTTCTTATCAGTCCCTAAAATTATGAAGGCGGAGCAGGGGCCAGGTCATTTTCTTACACAGCCCCTCAGCTATGGAATAAACTTCCATCCAGTGTTAGGGACTCAGATTCAGTCACTGTGTTTAAATCTAGATTAAAAACACATTTGTTTAGTCAGGCATACTGTTAAGAGCATTCACCCACCACTCTGTGTTCCTTCTTGTCTCCCCTACTTCATAGAGACAAGGACCACTCCAGGGCACCAGGAGGCACGGCGGTTCCTGATTCCGGACCTGCTCCACCCTTGGCACCCCTGGACTAAATTACTACACCCACTACACTTACCACTGACTAACCCCAACACCACTATCTCAGTCTGTATTCCCAATAGAGGATGGGTTTCCTGACGACTGCATGCAAGCACCCGCAGGCACCTGGGAGATGGTCTGGCTTGCCGGTGGATGTGCTGATGCCGGGGTTGGACTTGCCGTTGCCGCGGGGGAGGGCGTGCTGGTGCTGGCTCCTGCCTGGGGCCCTTCATTTGCACCGGCGGGACTGTGACTACTGGGCTGGGGAACAAGAACCCTTATGCCACAACTGTAAAACCACCTTTTGTCCACAAATACGGACTGGTGCTAACGGGCCGCCCAATGGAGGATGGGTTCCCTTTTGAGTCTTGGTCCTCCCAAGGTTTCTTCCTTTATCCCCGCCATCTTAGGGAGTTTTTCCTTGCCACTGTCGCCTTTGGCTTGCTCATTAGGGATCTGGACCCATGCAATTTGTAAAGCTGCTTTGTGACAACATGTGTTGTAAAAAGCGCTATATAAATAAATTTGAATTGAATTGAATTGAATGTTCAGGAAACGCTAACCCCTAACCCATAACCTCTAACCCCTAACCCCAAACCCCTAACCCCAGATCTAATGACCAGGGTCATGTTCAGGAAACGCTAACCCCTAACCCATAACCCCTAACCTCTAACCCCTAACCTCTAACCCCTAACCCCTAAATCCTAAACGCAGATCTAATGACCAGGGTCATGTTCAGGAAACGCTAACCCCTAACCCCTAACCTCTAACCCATAACCCCTAAACCCTAACCCCAAACCCCTAACCCCAGATCTAATGACCAGAGTCATGTTCAGGAAACGCTAACCCCTAACCCATAACCCCTAAACCCTAACCTCTAACCCCTAACCTCTAACCCCTAACCCCTAACCCCAGATCTAATGACCAGAGTCATGTTCAGGAAACGCTAACCCCTAACCCCTAAACCCTAAATGCAGATCTAATGACCAGGGTCATGTTCAAAAAACCCTAAGGTGAGCCTGTGTGAATTATATCCCCCGTGTGAATCGTTAATCGTATATAGATATCTATGTATCTATCTATAGATAGATATTAAAAATTGTAGTTCACAAAGTTTCAAACATACTGTGGAAACTGTTTTTAAACCCTCTCACATATGTATATATACAGTATATAATCACCCTCCTATATAAGGGAGAGAGATTCAAATAAGTTTAACCTTTACTGTTTGATGTTGCTATAGCAACTGTGTAATTTGTGGTGTACATGTTTATTTTGTCTCCATGTTTAGTTTAACTAGCATTTTGTTGGAATGTTACCATCCTTGTGTGTGTGTGTGTGTGTGTGTGTGTGTGTGTGCGTGCGTGCATGTGTGTGTATTTATTTCCTAGTGCTTTCGGTTGCCATGGTTCTGAAAAATAAACAGTGCAATGTTTGTCATTCAAAACAGCATCTCCTGATCCGTCGGGTATGCAGACACGATACATACACAGACACGTGTGGGTGTTCTGGAGTTCATGTGGTCTTCAGTGGTTTGTCCAGAACAGAGCAAAGTCCCATTTGCCTAATGACGTCACCAACACCAACTGCCCCAAAGCCTCACCAGCATCAGCTGCACCTCGACACAAACTCCCCCAAACACATTTCAACAGAGGCTCTTTATTGATATTCTTACAGCGGGTGGCGATTTTACGGTGGTCACTCAAAAAAACATGAACATGGCCCTTTCAGACCTGCTGAGAAACACAGCTGAACCAAGAGGAAGGTACTAGGGAGAACACCTGATCTACTCTAGCTGTTTCATTTAGAGATCGCTGGTGCACGCATGAACATATTAGATATATACTCAAAATCAGTCATAGACTTAAAACCTCACACATTTGTTCCATTATAAGGACTTCGTTCTTAACTCTCTAAACATCTGAGGTCTGCAGACAATTGGTTGAGAACTGAAAGAAAACAGAAGTGAGACAGGTGCTCAGGTAGACAGATAGTCAGATAGACAGGTAGTCAGGCAGTACAGTGTCTGCTCTAACTGCAGGGCAGAAAATGAAGTACTACATCGCGGTGAGATTTGTTCCAACATGTCTTATTTACTTTTCATAAACACTAAGATAATATACAGTTTATGCGATGGCACTAATGAAGCATTACTGTGTTTTTTCTAGATACTTAGTCAATACGTTACTGTGTTTTTCTAGATACTTCAATCAATACGTTTTCTTTGACACTTTTGTTAGTCACATTTATCAATAAGGTTCAGCTGAACTCTAATCACAACATTTAACAGTCATTGGGATACAACGTAAGCCACTGTAACAGTCAATCATGTTATACTGAGATTTAAACCGATATAGACAAAACGTCAACCATGTGATCAAAGCCACGTTACTGCCACACGTTTAATTACATGAGATAGAAATGATTAGGGTTAGATTAGGGTTACACTAGGGTTACAGTTGGGTTACAGTTGGGTTGGCCAGTGATGCTTCGCTTGCCCACGAGAATCCTCCTCGTTTTGCTCGAGAGGACGGTGGAGTGGCGGCTCACACCACAAGCCAGTGATGAAGCTTTAAAAGATAAACAGAATGGAGAGAGGATGAGTCAGTTACACACAGGTGAGGTCGATCCTCCCCACAGGTGAGGTGAACCCTCCCCACAGGTGAGGTGAACCCTCCCCACAGGTGAGGTCTATCCTCCCCACAGGTGAGGTCGATCCTCCCCACAGGTGAGGTCGATCCTCCCCACAGGTGAGGTGGACCCTCCCACAGGTGAGGTGCCACAGTCAAGCCTCAAACTACAGCCAATCCAGATTGGCTGGCACAAGCACCACAGACAAAAAAGAACCAATTCAGCACCAGTGTGACGTTCATATGTGCAGCCCACCCTACAAACCACCGTTACCTCGTTCTTCCATATCACCAAATTACACAATGAGTTGTTCATTGAATTGGAGTAATGTTTATTTCACCAGAACAACACAAACAATAACCACATCTCATTAAGGCTTTTCTTTTTCCTTATTTTGTGTGTGAATAAAATGCCATATTTTAGCACAACTTCACCTAAAATCCATGGAAATGACCTTTTCAGCAACCCGCCTATCCTGCTGGTTCTTGGTTGTGAGGACATCCTGCAGTGGGTGTGGCCTAAACTTACCGTGAACTGACGCACCTCCCCCCGCTCAACCAGGTGATGCTCTGTCTCCGGGGTAATGGCATATGCCAGTTTCTATGTCGACATAAACAAAACAAAACAAAACAAAAAACAGCACTTTGTCATGCAGGCAAAATCCCCACTTGGTAATAATGTATGTAAAATAACTGCATGCATCAGATTTTTTGCATAAGATGTTTTGCATAAGATGTTTTGCATAAGAGTGGTCCGACGTCTCACTGGGGCAAACGTGGCAGCTGCTAGCAATGAAGTGCAAAGTCATAATTACATTCATGAATTTCCAAGTTGTGTAGCTGCTGTAGACACTAGTCATGTAAGAGCCTCGGCCCACTTGGACTATGGGATTAGGCTGGCTGGCCTAATAACTAATAACTAATAACTTCGTTACATCTGTTTTGTAGACATTAGAGCTACAGTTTGGGTTCAAAGTCCCGTTCATAAGCAGGCAACCCAGCTGTGCTTACCACCCACATGGTATGTGTTGTACATTGTAATGGGTGTGGCTTCATATTGCAGTGGGAGTGGTTTGATATTGCAGTGGGTGTGGTTTGATATTGCAGTGGGTGTGGCTTGACATCATAATGGGTGCTGCCTGACAACACTGCAGTTTTACCTCAAAGCTTTTAGTACAGCAGTCCCAGAACGTGCCGGTGACTCGTGAGCTTTACGTGATTTTCCAATTGTAGCTTTAAGCGATTACAAAGGGTAGCTCTAAGTTGTCTGAGGTGTGTTTAGGGCATGTGGACGTACAGTGCAGAAGCTGCCGGGCAGGATGCAGAACTTGTAGATGGCATAAATTGGCACCATGATCATGGAAGAGAGAGACAGACACCAGCCCACCAGGTTGGCCCACATGGGGAAGTCATAGGAGCCATACTTCGGAGGGTTAAAGGTCGCAAAGCTGACGACCACCATGAACTAGACGGTGAAGAGGGTGGGAAACACAAAGAAATATCAGGCTTCACTTCATCAGAAGCCTCCAGAACCCTCCAAGGTCGACCTGAGCCGAGAACAGGCGTACCAGCAGGAAACAGGGGCTGACGAACTTCCAGCACAGACGCCAGTATAAGCCCGGTCGCTGACCAATCATCTGCTGGATGTCGTCACTGAAACGGTCCACCCCTGAAAGCAGCAACCCACAGCCTATCAGCTTCACGGACACGTCACCCACAACAGGAACACATTAGGACGTCTATTGTCGTTTCAAAAAATAAAGCATCACGTGAGTATTATGCACATAAATGGCCTGGGGCCTCATGCTTCTGCTTCCATTATTTGTCAGGTGCACTAATCCACAGTGAGTCCTAGGCATTCATCAGGTTCCTGGGAATCAGGCTCGTCCGTGCCGGGCAGTACCGGCTCGTGCACTTTAACGGGCGGTTAAAGCACTGAGACCAAGCGGCTAGATAAAGGCGTGTGCCACGTGACCTCAGCCTCTCCAGAACTCACAGCCCACAAGGCACAGATCAAAGGCAGCCGCCGAGATCCGGAGAGACGGTCTGGCCAGCGAGGGCCGCATCCCCTCCGTCCCTGTCGCTACCGAAGGCCTTTCCCGAAAGGCCACTGCAGAAGCCTGGGGCTAGATTTGTTTGCTTTGCCCAGAAGAAAAGCTGCAGTCGATGTGCACAGCCTGTGACCCTGTGCACCCCCTCCTGGCGGTCAGAGGTCAGCTGGTGCTCCTCCACTGCCGATCTCTCAGCACGCCGCCCATTCGGCTCAACTCGATGCCGTGCAGACTCTCTGAAGTTCAGGTCTCTTCGTTCAGCAAGGCTTGTCCTGCATGTGACGTTTGGAAATATCAGCTGCCTCCGACACGCAGACGACTTAAATGTGCTGTAACGAGCGTCCCGATACAACGAGCGAGGCATCGCTCGCCCACAGGACCCTCGCCACGCGTCCCGCTAGCTCAATGTCCTCGCCACGCGTCCCGCTAGCTCAATGTCCTCGCCACGCGTCCCGCTAGCTCTGAAACTCAGGAACAATGTCAATCATTTCTGCACGGGCGAAACACCCTGAAAGCCTCGGGTGACCTCACGCACGCTAATGCATGAACGTGACGTTTTGATGGCGGTTAATAACAGCTGTCGACTGTGCTCACGGCCTCCAAAGACACTTCTCCTTTTTTGAGATGCCATTATGCTCTATAACGCGGCTATTTACGGAAACCACGCATTACACCACCACTTACCAAAGATCCACACGCATTCTAAAGTGTTCTTCTACAGAAAAAACGTAATTTTCCTATTCCACCACGAACAACTGGCTAGCGTGCCATGGCTCAAGGCGTCCCATATCCTGGCAGGGTTGCTAGGTAATGCCCTCAGGTCCGTAATGAGCCGAGTCAGCCTTGCAGGCACAGCTGGCTGTGAGCTGCCTGACAGGACATCGCTGCCCTAATGGGCCATCGGCTTCCTGGGCCATGCAGACGCTCTCACCGTAAAACCAGGCGATGCCGATGGCTTCAATCAGCACTCCAAACAGAATGGATGTCCCGGCCGCAAAGTGGTCGAGCAAGGTGAAGATGTAGATACCCCCCTGGATGGAGAGGGAGGAGTAGAGATGGAGAGGGGGTGGAAGGAGAGATGGTGGGATGGAGGACATTGTGGAGGAAAAGGCAGAGAGAGTGACAGTAGATAGATAGATGGTCTTTAACGTTCATAACGTTATATACGATTTGTAATTATATGGGCCTTTTAGGTAAAAGGCTTGATGAGAAAATGGAAATTAAGACTTATTAAATGTATTAAATAATTACTTACTGACTGACTTAAACTTTATTTAAGTTTTAAAAATGTTTAAACTTAAGTTAATCAGTGTCCTTGTGCCAAACTATATCTTATACCGTTTCTTCTAAACTAGATCATACAGGTTTGGCCAGAGATTCTGTCACAGATTATTAGGATTGAGGACTAAGTCACACTGTAGGATCTCTGTTGCCAACATCTAATCTAATCTAATCTACATTAAATCTAATCTTAATCTGGTAATCCTGCCCCTGTATTCAGATGTGGACAGAGAGACTCGTTTGTGTCTCACGCACATTGGTGACGCAGAAGAGTGAGATGAGGAAGGTGGAGACAACAACTAGCAGGGTGAACAGCTCTCTGTGCTTGTGCAGGAACTTGAATTCATCGATGAGTCCTGTGATCACAGACTCCATGCCTCCCATCTGAAACACACACACACACACACACACACACACACACACGCGCAAACACACACGTGTATACACCAAGCCTGACAGTCATCACCGCTGACACAAACTGACACAATCTGAAGGGCAGGAAAGGCAAGCAGTGGTGGCTCTGTAGAGGGTGGTCACCATACGCACGCACGCACGCACGCACGCACACACACACACACACACACACACACACACACACACACACACACACACACGCACACGCGCACACAAACGCACACAGGGTTAGGTCTGTGGTCTGCTCTTACCGCGCTGTCGATCCCCAGAGTCAGCAGCATGATGAAGAATATGACGGCCCAAACAGAGGAGCCAGGCAGGGTTGCAATGGCCTCTGGGTATATGATAAACACCAGACCAGGGCCTGGAGGACAGGACAGAGCAGGACAGGGCAGGACAGGGCAGGACAGGGCAGGACAGGGCAGGACAGAGCAGGACAGGACAGGGCAGGACAGGGCAGGACAGGGCAGAGCAGGACAGGATAGAACAAGACAGGACAGAACAAGACAGGACAGAGCAGGACAGGGCAGGACAGGACAGAGCAGAACAGGGCAGGACAGGGCAGGACAGAACAGGGCAGAGCAGGACAGGGCAGGGCAGGACAGAACAGGGCAGAGCATGACAGGACAGAACAAGACAGGACAGGACAGGTCACAACAAGACAAGACAAGACAGGTCACGACAAGACAGGACAGGACAGAATAGAAAAATGCATCTTTTAAAAGTAATGTTTGGTTATTCCAGTTCAGTAGCTCGTAGCTGTAGATGTCTGCACAGAGGCCATAGGGTAAACATGTCAGCAGTCCTGATCCATCACCAAGTCATTGTAAGCAAATTGCTTCATTGCAATTTTACGCTGTCTAACATTCTGATTTGATTGATTTGGAGTGCATGCCATAAAGATCTCCAGAAACGGCTGTGAACATAAACATGGGAGAGAGATGCGAAAAGCTTTTAAGAAATGCCAAAGGAACAAGTGAATTCTGGGAATTGTTCATTTTTATATATACGTAGTATCTGGAATCATGACATAACATTTACCCTAATAAATTATCTCCCCACCGTGGAGTACGATAATCTCCATTAATATAAAGAACACTTAATACTTTGGAAAGGTACAGTTAATTTACAATTAATTTACTTGATTCCAAATTATACAGAATCCACGTATACCCCTTTTTTTTGCTGCTGTGTTTATCATGTTGACAGATGGTGGTTCTGTGTCTGAACTAATATCAATATTCACTTCAAAAGAAGAGGAGGTAACTGGCTGTCCACAGAAGGCCCGTGGTATTAGCAATAAACCTGTAACCTCCACAAGGAATAAGACTAACAACAGGCATTGATCAAATGACAGCAGATCAATAACAATTCATTTCAAGGGGGAGTTAAAATCAGACAGACACGCGTGAAAGTTCTCCTGTGCAGCACGGTCTGGATAGAGCGTGCCGTTTCTGTCATCAACCCTGGATAATTCAGCAGTGTTGATGTGTTATCAGGGAAGAGATGGGCTATTAGTGAGCAGACATAAAAGCTTGGAGACTTTTTAAAGGGCTTTTTTACGTCTTATCCTAGAAGTCTGGGGTTGTATTGTAGCGTCTTTTGATAGTAACTACTGATAGACTCGTCAAGAAAAACGTTTGCAAATTGATTAGGGAAAATACTCATAATCAACACTTACAAAAGCACAGACTCAATGGAGTGAGAAAGAATTCTCATAAACACACACACACACACACACACACACACTCACACACACTCACCGTCGGTCGCCACTTTATCAAGGGCCACGTTGTGTTTCTGAGACATGTAGCCCAAGAAGGAGAAGATGACAAAACCTGAGAAGAAGCTTGTTAGGGAGTTGATTGAGCTGGTGATAATGGCGTCTCTGCAGGAGGAGAAGTACCATAAACACTGTTTAATATGCATTTAATTGTGTGTGTGTGTGAGGTAAAACTGAAATTCAATGGAAACACAGTAGCTGTTAGTGTGTTAAACTCCTCAGGCCTCTCAGCCACTCTGCAGTGACCCCTAGTGGCAGATCCTTCCATTAACTCCAGTAATTTTCCCTGCTTGATTTGACAGCTGAATTATCAAAACCATCTACAAAAAACATGAGCTCACCCTTCAGATACAAGTGGTGTGCATGGTGTGCAGCAAGGCACATTTGCATAGCTTGCCAATGAATGCGCATGTGAAATTAGCTGAGGGGGCGGAGCCATTTGTGAAACAACAAGGAACAGAAATGCAGAGAGGCAAGTTTCAATGTTCATTAACATCAGATAAAGAGAACCAGCATGGTCCTTTCAGCCTGGTCACCTCTGATGCTCTTTTAGAGTTCTCTTCCCCAATCAGTCATGAGGACCTTACTTCCTTGGCAAATTAGTAAACCCTCCACATGTATACTGGATGCTGCACCATCCCATCTACTCAAAGAACTACTGCATAGTAATATTGAACCTTTGCTCACTATAATGAACTCTTCTCTGAGCCTAGGCTGCATCAACAAATCATTTAAACTTGCAGTTATTAAGCCTCTAATTAAAAAACCTGGTCTTAATCCCCACGAACTGTCCAAATATAGGCTAATCTCTAATCTGTCCATTATTTCCAAAGTTCTAGAGAAAGTAGGTTCTTTGCAACTCTACTTTTTTACAGACAGAACACCAAGTTATTTCAGTCTGGATTTAGACCCCACCACAGCACTGAAACCACGCTGACTAAATTAGGAAATGATCTCTTAATATCCTCTGATAAAGGACACATTCCTTTTCTTGTATTGTTAGAGCTTAGTGTTGCTTTCGACACCATTGATCACAACATTCTACTGGAGACACTTACTGGCATAAAACAGATCATTACCAATTTGTCCATGTAAATAATGAGTGCCCAGAAAGCACAAACGTAAAATATGGTGTCCCACAAGGATCTGTATTGGGTCCCACATTATTCTCATTATATGTTACCACTAGGCACAATCATTCATGGGCATGTTATTAGCTTCCACTGCTACGCAGATGATACCCAGTTGTATGTGTCTTCTAACCCCGATGATGTTAGTACTACTCCCAAAATTGAGAACTGTGTCCAGGAAATAAAAAACTGGATGGCGTCTAATTTTCTTCTTCTAAATTCAGATAAGACTGAGGTGTTGCTTCTTGGACCCAAAGCTGCTAGAAGCAATTGGTCTGATATCCCTCTCACCCTAGATGGATTTTCAGTAACACCTAAATCCACCACAAAAAGCTTAGGTGTCACTATTGATTCTGGTCTTTCATTTGACACACACATATACACTGTCACTAAGGCTGACTTCTTCCGTTTATGTAATATTGCCAAGCTGAGACATTTACTTCCGTTATTAGATGCAGAGGATCTGGTCCACGCTCCTGTCTCATCAAGATTTGACTACTGGTCATTTAATTGGATGCTCTAAACAGTCCCTAAAGAAACTCCAACTTGTACAGAATGCTGTGGCTAGAGTCCTAACTAGGGCTAGAACATTCGATCATATTAGTCCTGCTCTCTGTGTTACACTGGCTTCCGGTTAAATATTGAATTGATGTTAACATTTTTCTGTTGACCTATAAGGTGTTAAATGGTCTTGCCCCACGATATTTGAGTGAATTCACTGCATATTCATTGCAAAACATCTTGCTTGCTGCACTCTCAAAATGCAGGATTTCTCTTAGTTTCCAAAATTAACAAGACTACAGCCGGAGGCAGAGCTTTCTCCTTTAATGACCCTCAGTTATGGAACTTTAGTTATGCTGCTATAGATAAGCCTGCCGGAGCTACATGCTAATCACTGGCATGTGTTCTATATATATGGATGTTTAAATTGATGTTTACATAGTTAACCTTTAATTTGCATCTTGGTTACATGCTTCTACCAAAGACAATTCCATAAAAGCACCTAGGAGATGGTCTGGTTTGCCAGTGGATGTGCAGATGCCATAGATAGATTTGCCAATGCTGCCAATGGATGCGCTGATGCTAATTCCTACCTGAGGCTCAACATCCACATTGGAGGGACTGTGACTGCTCGGCCTACAAGTAGAACTATAAATGCGGACTTCTGCTAGCTGGGCCGCCCAATGGAGGATGGGTTCCCTTTTGAGTCTTGGTCCTCCAAAGGTTTCTTTCTAATCCTCAAGAGAACCAGCTGAAAATGTGGAATAAACTCCAGAAGAAGAGATTGTACGTAGCATGGATAATGTCAGTGATTCTGAGCATCTTTCTGATGATGCCAGAGATGACTCTGCGGCTAATGGACAGGAAAGAAGATTTAGTCACATTGATTTCCAATATGTCCCAGAAGCAACAGAGCCTACAGCAGCAGAGCCTGGAACAGCACAGCGCGAAGTCAGAGATTCAGTTAGACGACAGAGTCCAAGACCAATTTGGAAAAGGGTCAAACCAAAATGTTACGAAGACTAGAGTAGAAATAACTCTAAATGCTACTCTTTCAACATGCCCTCGACACAGAGTCGACACTGCTGAGGAACTGCAGTGTGACACATGCATATGGTTTCCTCCACATGCTATTTACACATTTACATATTATTAGATTTGTGATAATATAATCTGTGATATGTTTTAGCGTGATAGTATAATCTAAATAAAACATAATAGTTTTAGTTTTTTGAGTTTTATTATGTTATGTGTTTAATTACTGCTTATAGGGTGATGTTTTCTGTTATTGGGCGAGTACATGTGGGACCTGTGAGGTTTTGATCTTTTCCTCGATGCTAGGGAACGTGGGTAATTAGGCAGGTGTCGACTTCGAATGACGAGTCCGGTGGGTCGACCAGCTCGTTTTTGGACATTTTGACTTTATTTTCTGTCTGGCAGGTTTTCTGCTTTTACACTCCGTGAAGTTGCTGCATTGCTAAAGTGTGCTGTAGGAAGTACGTGTAGGAGGAGCTGTTATTCTGTGATGACTGCAAATACATATGCAATTTCCTTTTGTTTTTTGAGACTTTAAGTGATTACGTTTAAATGTTGAAGACTCTTTAGGGAGCCTTCACTTCAGCCCCGCTAGGGAGTCTTCACTTCAGCCCAGCTAGGGAGCCTTCACTTCAGCCCCCCTTTATTAATTTTGTCCAGGCTGAACCAGCACATAGAGGAGAGTGTTGAAGCCTATAAAGTGTCTAAATATTTGACCTGATAGAAGCCACAAGCTAATGCGATTACACAACCCTGTTTCCCCAAAGACAACTGATAAGAAACAGGAGGTGTGTGTTTGTGTATTTACCAGTGTGTGAGTGTGTGTTTGTCTTGCATGCTGAACGGGTTCCGAGCAAGCTTACCTGTAACAGTGTGTGTGTGTGTGTATGTGTGTGTGTTTTGAACAAGATTACCTGTAGCAATTGTTGCTAAATTTGTTATAGCTGGAGAAGGCGATTAGCACACCAAACCCCACTCCCAAAGAGAAGCAGATCTGGGTGGCGGCCTCGATCCAAACCTGTCCAACAGACACACAAAGGACCATGCACAGCACCTATCATTAGAGATAATTACAGGAAACTCATTCAGCACAAAGATGAAAGGTACTCGTGAATGTGGGGTAATTTTGCAAATTGCCACTGCTTGCATGTGCCTAATCTAATTCTGAAATCGCCGCTTTGAGGCCTCTCTGTAGCCGAGCACTCGCGCGGCGAGAACGGCGGATTCGGCGGCGAACGCTCGCAGGGCCACAGCATCGCCAGGGCAGGCGAGGCCATTAATGATGATGAAATGAGAAGCGCTCAGGAGTCGCTTAACAAAGGATATACACACACACACGCACACCAAAACATACACACACACACACACCCCAAAACACAAACACACCCTAAAACACATACACACACACACACATGCAGCCTAAAACATACATACACACACCCCCCAAAACATACACACACACGTACCCCAAAACATACACACACACACCCCAAAACACACACACACACACGCAGCCTAAAACATACACATGCCCTCCAACACACACACACACACACACACGGGAACACCCCCCACACACATATATACATGTGTACAAACTCATGTAAGATAAGGTACTCAGGTAATATATTATGGCAAGTCTCTATCAAACTAAATATATTAGCAGCTAACATTTCTTCACATGCGCTTAAATGTAATGTTTTATTAAATATTTCTTATAATTTTCTTATAATTATAGAAAAAATGTGTTTTGTTTCCAAACAAACAACCTCATGAGGAACTGCAAACTGTTGACATCATACACAAATGTTTACATTGACAGAAGGAACCAGAAGAATAAACTCAAAGTTTCTGGGGTGGGGTTGGGGGGTTGCTCCATCCCCACAACAGGCCATTTACTGCATCTCAGGGTGTATGTGTGTGTGTGTGTGTGTGTGTGTGAGTGTGTACCTGAGCGTCACACAGGCGGAGGAAGTCCACACTCAGGTAAGCTTTAATGCCGTCAATGGCTCCAGGCAGAGTGACACCACGCAGCAGGAGCACAGTCAACACGACATAGGGCATGGTGGCTGTGATCCACACCACCTACACACACACACACACACACACACACACACACACACACACACACACACACATAGGGCATGGTGGCTGTGATCCACACCACACACACACACACACACACACACACACACATAGGGCATGGTGGCTGTGATCCACACCACCTACACACACACACACACACACACACACACACACACACACATAGGGCATGGTGCACACACACACACACACACACACACACACACACACACACACACACATAGGGCATGGTGGCTGTGATCCACACCACCTACACACACACACACACACACACACACACACACACACACATAGGGCATGGTGGCTGTGATCCACACCACCTACACACACACACACACACACACACATAGGGCATGGTGGCTGTGATCCACACCACCTACACACACACACACACACACACACACATAGGGCATGGTGGCTGTGATCCACACCACCTACACACACACACACACATAGGGCATGGTGGCTGTGATCCACACCACCTACACACACACACACACACACATAGGGCATGGTGGCTGTGATCCACACCACCTACACACACACACACACACACACACACACATGCACATGCTGTACTAAATGCTATTGTTTGCTATTGTTGCTCTCGGTGATTCACACATCCAGCGAGTCTTTGGCATAAAGAAGCATGGAATACAACATCAAGAATGTTCTTCCTCTGGCATTAGAGCAACACAGCAATGCATGAGCAGGATGGGTGAGGGGTGGGGTGGTAGGAGGGTGGATGAGAGGGTGGGGTGGTAGGAGGGTGGATGAGAGGGTGGGGTGGTAGGAGGGTGGATGAGAGAGGGGTGGTAGGAGGGTGGATGAGAGGGTGGGGTGGTAGGAGGGTGGATGAGAGAGTGGGGTGGTAGGAAGGTGGATGAGAGAGTGGGGTGGTAGGAGGGTGGATGAGAGAGTGGGGTGGTAGGAGGGTGGATGAGAGAGTGGGGTGGTAGGAGGGTGGATGAGAGGGTGGGGTGGTAGGAGGGTGGATGAGAGGGTGGGGTGGTAGGAGGGTGGATGAGAGAGTGGGGTGGTAGGAGGGTGGATGAGAGGGTGGGGTGGTAGGAGGGTGGATGGTAGGAGGGTGGATCAGAGGGTGGGGTGGTAGGAGGGTGGATGAGAGGGTGGGGTGGTAGGAGGGTGGATGAGAGGGTGGGGTGGTAGGAGGGTGGATGAGAGGGTGGGGTGGTAGGAGGGTGGATTGTTTGTCCAGTTATGTTAAAGCAAATATAGGAAAAACAATATACTAAAAAGCACGAGGGGGCAGAATTTAGCTGAGCTTCTTTGGTCTGGGCTTAAAACTATTATACAGAATGACCAACCTTTGTGAATCTGAACTAATGTGTTTTTCCTTTCCTCACATCCAGGATGTTAAACAGGGAATCTGCTCTAAATACCAGAAGACACATCAGGAGGTGACGCTCTGGACGTGCCTGAGTGACAGGGGGGGCGGAGCTCACCTTGCCTGAGGTCTTCACTCCCTTCCAGAGGCTGAAGTAGAGCACGATGATGACCACGGCCAGGCAGGAGGTCAGCTGCCACCGAGGCAAGCCCAGGTCGTCGATGCCACTGCTGTCCTGAAGATGCAGGACCCTGCGCCTGGGCGGAAACAGCTGTGTCACCGGCCACGCCCCCTCCACCGACCACGCCCCCTCCACCGGCCACGCCCCCTCCACCGGCCACGTCTACATGGCCAATAGAGGGCAATAAAAACCTCACGCGGGAGATATCTGTCCTCTTTCCCGACACTGTGCAGTCACAAGCACAGAACCCTCGTTTACCTGGTCTGGGAGCTGGGGAAGAGGGAAAACATGGGCCAGAGTCTGGGCCCCGCGGACTGGGATGGAAAACACAGCCTTAAAGTACGACTCCTGTCTGGCACGTCCACTCATGTATATACCTGTTACAGACGCACTGGCTCTGCGCTGCTCTAGCAGAGCACCTTCAGAGCACCTTCTAAGCACCTTCAGAACAGATCGAGAGGCCACGGGAGGGCTCATCGTTTCTACTATGTGTGCATTAAAGGTCATAGGTCAAGGGCCTGTATCCTTCACACTTCGATTTGATTCGTTTTAGGTCCCGTTTTGGATTTTGAGATCTTTAATGAATCAAATTATGGCAGTTCTACAAAGTATGCTGTGCACAGCAAACACACACACACACGCACGCACACAGCAGTACTCACTCGAAGTACTCCAGGGCTGGCGTGGCCTTATGCGAGTCGTTGAGCAGAGTGGCGTTTAAGCCCGAGCAGTTGGCGCTGTTCCAGGTGTTGTTGCAGTGGACCCAGGGCAGCTCGCCAGAGAAGGACGAGAAGAGGTAGAAAAGAGCCCAGGCGATGATCACGTTGTAGTAGAAGCCCACGTAGAGCGAGATGAGGATGACGGTGAAGCCCACGCCTGCACACAAGAACCGGGGTGGAACCAGAGATGCAACAGCTACGCCATTACGCCATACCAACCCCCGTCCCCAGATCCTCAACGGCAATAACAGACACATACATTTCATGGGTGGGACATCAGGTTTCGTGGGTGGGACAAATCCAGTTTTCAGACCTCGCCGTTCCTGACGTAGCGCCGCTTCGGGACGAGGTGGGAGATCGTTCTTCGCGTTTCATTGGCGGCTCAAGATGGCACCAACGAATCAAGGCAGAGGCAGGCTGGGAGAGGAGACGTGCGTCCGATCTCGGCCCCAGACGGGATAAGCGGGGCGATCACACGGACGGCCCATTAACGTGTGGCGGACGCGGCGGTCTCACGCAAACACTTCCAGGTCACAGGTGACCCCCACGTGACCTCAAGCCCGCGTAGCTCAAGCGAATGCGCTCGCGGAGAGAGGCTGGCGCCGTGAGACGGGCAGACGGGGTTTGTTCGGCTGCTGCGCACGTGTGCTGCTCAGGGCTGCGGGAAGCATCGATCCTGAGGAAGTGGCTGTGCTGATCAACACTAATTACAGTAATCACCCAGAGAGTGGCAGGCGCACAGATAGCAGAGCTTGTGATTAAAACGTCCGTCTCTCTCTCTCTCCCTGTCTCTCTCCTCACGCCTCATTCTAGACAGTCAGCTATGGCTACGTAGAACAGGCATAAACACTCTCTCTCACACTCACACACACACACACACACACACAGAAGCTGAGGAGCTGTTTGAACACAAGGCGGTCCAACACACACCAGTACCAGCAGTAAGGTTTGAGCACAGCCTGACAGGAAAGTTCTTGAAGCGCTGAGGGAAGGTCAGCGGGAACCTCGTGCCTGTTAACTCCATTGTCCTTCTATTCTTCCCGCCAGACGACACGGAGAGATTGGCAGGAAATTCCCCCCCGCCAGCCAATAACGCATTAGACGTCCTGAGCAGACTCCATACTAAAAGCTCCCATTTGACCGCGTTTGCAGCCAGAGATAAACATTACCTGTCTCTGGTGTGACGGACCACGCCCTCTCTGATTGCCCTGCGGAAGAGAAAACCCTGACGGACCGAACTCGGGGTTTGGGGGGGGGTTACGTGGCCGTACCTTTAAAGACGGGACAGATTTTCCACACTCCAGCAGCACCTTCCCGATTGTACTGGCCTAGGGCCAGTTCCATGTAGAAGAGAGGCATTCCCGCGATCACCATGAAGAAGAGGTAGGGCACGAGGAAGGCACCTGGAGGAGCAGCGAGCCAGGATCAGTCTCCACCTTAAGATCTGATTTTAATATGCATTTATTCATATTAAGGTATAATTATTCTGCTAATGACCATGAATTATTCAGTACCTACAGCGAAGCTGATCTGAAAGGTACAAGAGTGAGGTGTGTAACTTTGGAACCTCGTATGGGTTCCGTGGTGGTTGACGGATATAATTCACTTTAGGCTTTTAGTTGGCGTGTTCTCAAGGGCCACAACTCATACAATTGTGTGGCCCCACAAAAAGAAATAGTGCATCAGAATTACTCATTTCAGTAGTGCAATTAACTATGAAATGGTGCTGTGTAGCAACTTGTTCCTGCCTTATTGTCCCTCAGAAGTGTGTACCTGACTAACAAGACTCACAAGAACAGTGCAGACAGCCGTGAGCCTTCCCTTTCTCTCATTATAACAGTTATACTCAGCACATCCGGTGACACACACACACACACACACACACACATGTGACCCGACGTGGCGGGCGACACACGCATGTTCGACCTTCCGTGCCTGTGCCCCCTCACCTCCGCCGTTCTTGTAGCACAGGTACGGAAACCTCCAGACGTTGGCCAGGTCCACGGCGAAGCCGATCACAGACAGCAGGAAGTCGATCTTCTTGCTCCACGTCTCCCGCTGCTCTCCGGACGGGTGGGTGTGGCCGGCGGGGGCAACCAGGGCGGAGGAGGTGAACTGCACGCCGTTCTGCTCCTTCACCAGGATGAGCTCCACCTCCTTGGGGCACATGGCGCCTGCGGGCTTGGCGGGGGCGATGGCGGAGGACATGGGCGTGGCCGGCGGGACGTCTCCGGGTTAGGGGTGCTGGGCCGGGCAGTGACGGCGCCCCCTGTTGGTCGGATCAGCCGCCGCTCTACGGGCTACGTGAGCAGACGGCGGAGGAGGGGAAGGACAGGGGGAGGGAGGTGTACAATGCGGCCATGTTGATGTGAGAGCGCTTACAATGCAAAACGTGTCCGACATGACAGGTTGATATCTGGCACCTGGGTTTGGGGCTGGCAAATAATACGACACGCTACAACACTACGACACGCTACAACACTACGACACACTACAACACTACGACACGCTCGGCGACACGTCCCTCTATCAGGTTCCAACAAGCGGCAATTTTATATTTAAATGTGCATCAAAATTATGGGATGTGGAAAGACAGCAACTCAAAGTAGAAACCAAGACCAACAAAACCCCAAACACCACTACAAAATACAAACTCCCCATTAAACATGTATATAAATAATATATACCATTTTACACTAAGAATATGATACCAATAATCCCATTAAAATTCAAAACGATAAAAAAAATAAATATTATTAAAAAAATAATAATATGAAGTCATATCTAATGTCATCTGTTATCTAAAAAGCAACAAATAAATAAAAGATTCAGATTTTTAGGACATGAGGACCTTAATTAATTTTTATAAATCCATTTCCAAAAAATTAATTTTAAAGTGATTTTAAAAAAACAAGAATTAGATTTTTTAAAAAGTCTGAAACACAACCCTGAAAAGACCTGTTGAGTCTCTGAACGTCGGACACCTTCACGACGGCAATCAGGAGCAACGGTGATCATGCACCTTACCTTCTGCAGAATTCAGCAGAAACCTTTCCAGGTATGTAGGAAAAACAAATAAAATTAATTCTCCATGCACAGATGCTGCTTGCTGATTTGGGAGTCTACGCTGGCCATTTCTGCAGAGCTACACTGGAACTCCACACAGGGAAAGCAAAGGAGCGGAGAAGAGACGCTGGAGATGGAGCTGCGTCTGCCGGTACCTACCAACCCACTGACCACAGAGCAGGGTGGTCCTGGGGTGTGGGTGTAGGCAGGGGCAGCAGAGTAGGAGGGTAAATTGCCTTCCTCCCCTCCCACCCCCGCCTCTCTCTCCCTC
This sequence comes from Brachyhypopomus occidentalis, assembly GCA_020368025.1. Lineage (NCBI taxonomy): Eukaryota > Metazoa > Chordata > Actinopteri > Gymnotiformes > Hypopomidae > Brachyhypopomus > Brachyhypopomus occidentalis. Next base: position 4,558,915 of record JAGXOD010000159.1, read on the forward strand.
CTCCCTTTTCGAGTCTCTCTCTCTCTCTCGCTCACACTTTTCCTGCGTTATGTTATCTTCTCTGTCTCAGGGTGACGGCTGCATTCCCAGCCTGTTTAACGGATATATCGCACAGGGCAAAGGCACACGCATGCATCACCAACAGCTAAGAAGACATTACAAACATGACACTACGGTAACTTACAGGACAGATACAACCGCCCATAGAACACGACATGATGTAAAAAAAACATGTAAAAATTCATTATTGGAAGTATTAAACAGTAATATTAAGATGATGTACTGAAGATGCAGTGAAAATGTTTAGAAGACGTAAGGTCACAAGGTCAGAGGAGTCAGGGCAACGAGGGCTCCTCGGACATCACCAACAGGAGAGGAAGGTCAACGCCGCTCCTCCTCTTCCTCACTAGCCGAGGGGGACCAGCTCGCGTCCTGCATGAGGGACAGAGGCCACGACGTCCCCACCATGGCCGGTCAGCGTTGGAGCCACAAGACAATCTCACGACTCAGGAGTAGTTTTAAAAAGTTGTAAATGTATTTGACATGGCAAAATGAAATGCAGTAACGACTACAACACGTAGAATCTTTCAGGACAGAAGACAGAATTGAAAATCACACAATCCCATATTCTTTGTAACATTTCAAAAAAATTAATGAAAATGTATCATGTCATAAAACAATGATAAAAGTAAGAAGAATAAGGACAATAAGGAGCTGTGGTGAATAATAATAATACCCCTTTAGCATCAACAAATAAATAAATAAACAAACGTGTTTCTGCTCGTTTCTCCAAAGGCATCGTGGGTAGTCGGCGCTCCGCGGTGAGCCTGAGGCGGAGGCATTAATCATGTGGCGTGGACATCTGCAGGGCGGAGAGAGCCGTGCGGCTCACGTGCAGCGCGTCACGGCAGGGTCTTCACACGCCGTTCAGTATAGGCCACACCCCCCAGGGTCTCCACTCCCCCCTTCAGGAGCATCTACACCAGCTTAACGAGGAGCACTTACGACGTGTGTGTATGTGACTATTTATAGTACCAACCTGATCCTGAATCAGGATCATCCATCCCCCGACTCATCTGCAGTCCTTGTGTGTTGTCCATTAATTAGGAGATAAACAGGCGGGAAACGTAAGATGGGAATCCTGAAGCAGACTGCAGCTTTACTCAGTAGTCACACACACACACACACACACACACACACACTCATGGGCTCCTGTTGGAGACACAGCTGTGGTGCTTCTTGGCTATAAGGGACTTTAAATTAGTTAAATTAGGACATGATTTGCCCTGAAGATAGTATCTGGATCTTCACACAGTATCTTCATTCGACTTCTTTTATGTTGTTATTGGTGAAACTTTCCACACATCATGCTTGGTTGGACATCTCCGCCTCTCACCCTGACGTGATTATGTCACATATTTGCCTACAATTAGGTCCATTTGCATATTCATTAAAATTACTATTAGTTTTTAAACTTTTTTTTTTATCACATGTATTTACCACATTGGTGGCCACTCTTACCCAAACGGCTGACATTTACACGCCCCCAGAGTCACACCCACAAACAGCACCTTGCTCCACCTGGTCCATTATAGTCATGGAAACATTTCCCTCTGGTCACAGCACAAGAAGTATTTAAAGAACGAGAATCTGTCATCTATAACAAGGAGCAATTTAGACAGGTGAGGAAAAGCTAACATTTATGCAAAACTTAAAAGTTTTGCAGGAACTTTGTCACTATGTCTGAATTCTTTCTCTCCATTGGCTGAGCCAGTTAGCCACGCCCACTCATTAGACCTCCTTATCGCCACCAAATGCTGTTCTGGACCTACGTTCTGGGCTCACATAGCTCCCTCGGCTTGAGGTTTATCTCAGTGGGCGCCAGTGGAGAGAGGGTTCTGCAGAACCCGTGTGGGATTAGTACTGTCTGGGTCGGAACGGAGCATCCTCATTCTGAGCTGATGGAGTTGGGCAGCTCATGTCTGGTCATGAACCCAGGAGGGGTAGAAATGAAGGCACTTTCTGACCAGACTCCCAATATTAAAAATAATGCTTTTTGATTATCCCGCAAACATAGTCAGATGTATTCGGATTTCCCCATGCTGTAAAACACACACAGGACCCTGTGGTCAGACAGGTTCGCTATCCCGGCTTAAGTCCGTAATTCTAACACGTTCCATCTAGGAAGGAGACCAACAGGAGCTTCACGGCCACCTCCGTCCTCACAGCGCACACAGCCCTCTGAGAATCTGGAAGAAGAAAGATAAATAAAATGTTAAAATGGGACAAATAGGAAAGGATCACAAACGAGACACCAAACGAAAACCCAAGAAAATAAATAACAAGCTCGTGTCAGCGTCTCATTCTCTGAGGGGGAGGAGGGGGAGGATGAGGATGGAGGAGGAAGGATGGAGGAGGGAGCCTTGTGCTGGGGTGGTCTGGCTCCACCACGCTACTCACTAGCTGTGTTCAACCTCCAATTCACAGCCAACACCTGCACAAAACCTCCGTGAGGAGCAAATGAAGACGCTACATTCAGTTCAGATCAACCGAGATGGTGAGAGGTGGTTATTACTCCAAACAGCCAGATTTTTCTACACGCGGTTTCTGGGATGACATTTGAATAATCATCGTCAACAAGCCAATTATGTCCTATTCTGCAGCTCAGAACAAAAGGCAGAGGGGTACAGAGTGGATGGGGAGCACCTAACACATCCAGCCTGCTGACACCAGAACCGCTAGTCGTTTGAGTTACTGCTCTGCCTACAGCACACGAAGCTACTAGTTGTAAAACGGAGTTCTCGGACCCCTTTTGCAGGGCTTCACATGCATATATCCATAAAACAACTGGCCGTTTAATGGCCGTTATGATTGGGTACGGACCAGATCCTCCAGACATTTCTTCTCCTGTCTGCCTCGTATTGGTCCGGTCAGTAGGGTTCAGGACGGACGACTGAGTTTCGGCCTCGTGAGGCCAGTGTGGAGAGCTCAGAGTGAGGACGGAAAAATCCCGGAACCACCACACCAGTTCTGGAACATTCCCTTTTGATTTCCTTATACACTTTCCTCATGGCATCACTGGTGCCGCTTGCGAAAGAAAAAGAAAAGAAAAAAATATATATTTTGGAGTTGGTCACAAGACCTACAGACCTTGAGCAGGAGAAGCGCTCAGAAGGAACGACTCCGAAAAGCAGAGTTAGCCTGAGCACACTGTATTAGCCAACAATTATGAGAGAATGTGCATACAAGACAGAGAGAGATGGAGCAAGAGCGAATGAGACAGGGACAGACAGGGCAAGAGGGAGTGAGAGACAGAGAGAAAGAGGGAGTGAGAGACAGAGAGAGACAGAGCACGCTCACGAGAGCCGTCAGCACTGACGGTGGCGACAGGCAGATCAGCATTCAGCACATTCCACCCGAGGCAGCAGGTTTGGAGTCACGCCGGGGCTGATGGGAACAGGACGGCCATTCTGACACAGGACAGGCGGCGACTAGACAGGCCACCTACAGGCCGTCACAGCACCAGGGTCACTGCTGCCTAAACCATCCGCAAGCCCGGCATGTTCAAGGAGCAGTCAATCCCACGCTCAAACACCAGAGGGCGACGTTTTACACCCGAGGGCGACGAACGCTGGAGAATTACGCCATTTAGTCCGACCAGCTGCAAGATCCAGTTAAGACACGGACACACAGGACGGCTGGAACTCGCTGCCGGGAGCCGCTGATCCTGCGTCAGTTCCTAGGACTCTGTTAGGATTGAAGTCATGAGAACACGAGAGACAGAAACTGCACCCAGACCTGCAATTTCAGTGTAAGAGAGACAACTCAGTGTGTTGGTGCTCAATATGCTTATGAAACACAGAATGACTAGGAGTAACATAGCTGCACATACACAACATGCTGATACAAATACAATATTAAAGAAACAAAACTGATTTATATATTTGATATTGATATTTTATATGGATAAAAAGCAAATATGAAATAAAAAAACATACAAAAATATACTTTGTTACTACACTAAGTGTGTGTGTGTGTGTGTGTGTGTGTGTAATGCACCAATGATCTGTAGGGTGTCACTCTAAGCATCCAACTCCAAGATTCCTGTATGGGATCCTGCAGCCAACAGGAAGCACTAGCCACCCACCCTTCTGAGCCAATACCTACGCGCCACCACTAGAGGGAGACAGCACAGCACGCTCAACAACCAAACGGTATTGGAACGACAAATCAAATGAAAATAAGCAGGTTATAATCTCACTGCCAGCGAGATTAAGCCGCATGCTCCTCTTGACTGCATCAAAAGATCAATCTCAGTAGTTTAGCCGTTTGTCTTTCACTGCCTGGCGATTGATATAGTCATTAAGGTTTTTACATTTACCCCAGGACACAGAAACTCACACATCCAACACCCGACCCACATCTGCCCTCAGGACACGACAACAGCAAATTAAATCCAGGAATCATAGTTGTGTCCCTTTGTTTTTTTATTTAAGAGTCAGAATGACAAGGCATTTAATTGCAGTCAAAACAGACACGTTAAAACATCTTGTAAAAATGACTCTCGGTACATTACAAAATGAAAATTAGGACAAACCAGAGTTTTAAAAAAAGAAAGGAGAGAGAGAGAGAGAGGAGAGAGAGAGAGAGAGAGAGAAAGAAAGCCCAGGTGCCTACATCTGCAGAGTGTCTGCAGCAGAGTCCTCAGAGAGACAAACGTGAGACAGGAAAGAGAGAGCAGTCTGTCCCTCGTCCTCGGCTCGGGCGGAGAGGACACCGGGGCGGAGAGAACGCCGTCGTAGCGTAGGAGCCGTCTCAGTCATGCACAGTCATGCGCGTCTGTCCAGGAGACTGTCAACAACAAGGTGCATTCAAGACAACCACCAGAGACATAAGGAGGAGCGTCTATGCTCCTCTGCCCATTACAAGAGGGGGAGGGGAGAGGGGGTGGGGCCTGGGGTGAGGGGGCGGGGCCTGGGGTCACACAGTTCTTCAGGTCCTACACGCATGCCAAGGTGGCGCGGTGGAGTGTAGCGACCCCACTGAGCAAACGTTCCGGCCCGGCAGCTACGGCCCGGCCCACTTGGTCTATTCCGTAAACAACTAAACCAGCACCTGAAGGACAAGCTTAAGTAAGCAAGTGGAGAAAACACACACACACACACACAGGAAGAGCCGTCACACACACCAACCCGGAATGCCATCGTGTTCCGTCAAGAGAACGAAAGAGAAAGCAAAAGCAGATGCAAGACGTCCTGTGTGCAGGGCGCCCCCTGGTGGCCCAGGAAAGGAGAAGACCACGCACGTCCCGTCATGTGTGCGCACCACAGAGGTCGCAGGTCGGGGACGAGCGGATCCGATCTGTGTCCCGACCCCGCTGGGGTCCCGCAAACCTCAGCAGGGCAGGGCAGGTTGGCCCCCCCCCCCAGCAGACGGGTCTTCACACTGGTGGTAGATTGTCCACACATTCACTATTCACCACTGAAATTAATATGAAATTCAAGGCTAGTGAGAATACGTAAGAAACCTAACTTCCATAACGCAATAATAAAAAAAAAAAACTAAAATAGAGTCAATAATAATAGTAATTTCATTGTTAAGAAGTATAGCACAATATAAAAATCACCTCCGCCTGCCGTACAGTCTTACAGTAAGAATATGTTATCTATATGGAGGGATCCTCGACCAAACAAATAAATAGAACAAAGTCATGTTTTATTGTACTGTTGACATATCAAAACTCACTAAATGCCCTGCATCAAGGAATATCCAAAAAACCAAGTATCCAAAAAAAAAGTTCATGAGTGTCGTGGAAAATGAGTTTAGTCACTCGCAACAGAAGAACAAGAGGGGAGAAAAGGATCTTAAAGGCAGAGATGCGTGTGGCTTGAAGAGACGCGGAGACGGACGGACGGACGGACGCCTGGACAGGTATTCCCAACTAGCGGGGAGCAGCAGCAGCAGGTCAGAAGTGTGATTTCCAGGGAGGTAAAGGAACCGTAGAAGAACGCTGGAGAACGTAGAAGAACATGTTCCTACAGGTAAGCGGGTGGAGCTGGAGGGAGAACTTTCACGTGGAGATGCAGGACGGTCCGAATCGAGCATCAGGAGAAGAGATACGGCATCCAACCTCCACATGATCCACCACCTCCACATAAACAAGTCAACCATACAACCAAACAAAATCTTAGAAAAAACTTTTTTGTTCGGAAGCTTCCAAACAACGTTGTTGTTTTTGTTTGTTTTTTGTTTGTTTTTTGTGTTTGTTTTTTTTACATGAATCATGTTTTTAACTTTCTGTATCAAAATAAACTTTCAGAGTCACTATTGGACTGTTAAAAAAAATCCAGGCAAAAAAATAGACGACGGAGGAAAACCTCAGCTGTCTCGTCTTCAGTGGCCCAAGGTCCCGCGATCTGTTCAACGTAGAAAATGAGTAGGGGAGCTCGGCGCCCCATGGCGCAGGACCCGGGCGAGACCGGCCAGCGCCAGAGCCAGTCCACACCAGCACTACCGCAGCGAGATCCGTACAGGGAATGTAACATGCGTGTGGCGATTTCTCTCACACGCACTCAGCCCAGCCGGGGGGTCCAGCCGGGACGCGGAATGCCGAGAATGACACGGAAGACGCCGCGGCGACCGGGTGGGGTTTCCTGCGGCTTGGCCCCGACCAGCCGTGAAAGACATCTGACCCATGTGTGCCAACAACACAGACAACAATAAACAAATACAACAGGCCACTCCCCCCTTACACAGGCCACTCCCCCCTTACACAGGCCACTCCCCCCAGACACAGGCTGGACGCAGGTCTGGGGTCTACGGCGTGATGGTGTTCAGCCCCTGAAGAGCACCGGCGTCAGTCCAGCTGAGCGTGGCTCTCGTCATCCTGTCACCAGACACGCGGACCACAGGGGTTGGTTAAAACTCCCACAATTCCCAGTCGCGCTTAACACCTCGCTATCTCCGTCCTTTTTTACATTTTTGGTTCACGCTAATCTCCGAGGTTAATAAACAAACCAAAGCAGAACGGGTGGCGAAACGTAGAGACGTCCAACTGCGTCCCGAATTACTGACGACACCGACGGTGGACCTGCGGGGTTACTCGGCACCCATCCCATAATACTACACTCCTTATTCGGCCCTTAACCCCTGAGCTTTCGAATAAAAACAAGTCTCACGCAGGAATGAGACTCGAGGGAATGGAGACGGGTGCAGGTTCGACCCGGAGCAGCGCGCGCACCTCGGACACGGCCGGCCAGCGGGTCGGATGGTCTTCACCGGCGCGTTTATCCCCCGCGATTACTGGAGCAACTACCTGCCTCTCAAGCATCGACCCCACGCAGACACCAAAGCAGAGAGGCAGGCGGAGAACAGGACAGAGAGCCTGGAAAGCATTCGCACTTCAACCTCACTGGGAGCGAAACGCAGCCGGACGCCATAAGGGGAGCGTCTGGCTCGGAGCGCCTGGCCCTTCGTGTGATTGTTCTGACCCGGACACGACCGGCTCTTCACTCTAACATTCAGTCTCTTTTACAAAAAGAACAAAAACAAAACAAACAAAAAAAGTCATTGCTAATAATAAAAAGTTGGAAACGGGAGAATGACGAAGGGGGGGGGGGGGTAGTGACGGTGGAGGGTTATCAGTCAACTATGCAAAACGAGAAGGAGAGTAAACGTTGCACATTCGGACGCTGGGTGACCCAGCGACGCCCCCCTCTCCGCCAGGCTCAGGGCGCAGACGGACGCGGACACTAGGACCCGGGGGGATGGGGGCTTCCTCGGTCGGCTTTCGGCCGGGCGGCGCGGCGCTCCCTTGGGGTGAAGTCAGCGCAGAAACCGTTGGATACTGGGGCCGGGGCTGGCGATGAGGCCCCGCCCCAAACGCCTGTGTTGTCCGGGTGCAGGAACTCTTCGGAGAACTCCGGCCTCTGCTTCGTGAAGCTCTGGAACATCTCTGCCACAAGGGGGCGCAAGAGGATAGAAGAAGTCAGGGAGAAAGCAGTGAGAAAGAACTGCACCCACTCACATGGGAATCTAAACTTCAGAATACAATAGCAAATCCTGAAGGAAAAAACTCACTCACTTTCATTACAGTATAAAAGCCAAGCAGTACAATCATACTGTATTTAATTCTTAGATGCTCTTTACTGCTTTAGTTTACTGCTTAGTCTTTAATGCTTTATATAGTTTATAGCTTAGACAGTCTAACGCTTTATGCAGTTTTTTTGCTTAGATAGTCTTTAATAGTTTAACACTATTTCATTTACTTTAGTATCAAATGTAAACATAAAACTTGCATGTGTGTCAGTGAATTTAAGAATTTGAAGTGAGACATTTTTCAAATACCAAAAGCAGGAATCACTTGTTCGACTCAAACAAAGATCCGTCACACAGCATAACCAACCGCATAAATTACGAATCCTCAGTACTCATCCTCCCCACAGGCCACACCCCCAACTCCTCACCATAGGTCAGTTTCCCAGTGCCCTGCACATCGATGGCGTTGAAGAGGCGGGTCACCCTGAGTTTGGCCACACCCACGGCCGTCCGCAAGATGCAGGCTAGCTCGTCCTCGGAGATGGCCCCGCCCTCCTCGAACATCTGCACTCACAGCAAGAGGGGCCAGTTAACGGATCACACACACACGTACACACACACGTACACACACACACCGTGAAGGCCAGTCTGATGGTGTCCATTGTTCTGACAGGTCTGCACACTACAGAGAAGGCGATGACGAACTCCCGTACGTCCACCGTGCCGTCCGCGTGCTGAAACAGAAACAGCCAGTCAGAAAGGGGCGGCACAGTGCTGGCGGGCGCGGGGCGGACCAGCGTACCTCGTCGAACAGAGCGAACACCTGGCGGAGGGCGTCGGAGAGCGGCAGGTCCAGGAAGTGGGCGAACCCCTCCAGGTTGTGTCTCTGGCCGCGCTGCTCACGAGCTCTCCTGCCAAACTCAGCCAGGAGCTTCTGGGAGTTCTCCCTCTTCAGGCTGGTGAAGGACACATGGACACGGTTACTCCTCCTTACTTTGACATCCAAGTACAAGCAGCTAGATGAGTGTGATGACGCTTATTTATTACAGCTACAGAGCCGGTCACATCCCGTTTCATCAGGGACTCAGGAGAGAGAACCAATAACACTAATAGACTTTGATTCACTGGCTATGAGAGGGAATATTTCTACTTAGCATGTTGAATAAATTATAATTCTGTTCCTGTGGGTTTGGCAGTCAGAAGGTAGAAGGGCAGAGCTGGTTTACACACTGTACAGGCTGTGTGTGTAACTGTGTGTGTTCAGGGGGTGTGTGTGTGTGTAACTGTGTGTGTTCAGGGGAGCGCGTGTGTGTGTGTGTAACTGTGTGTGTTCAGGGGGGGTGTGTGTGTGTGTGTAACTGTGTGTGTTCAGGGGAGCGCGTGTGTGTGTGTGTGTAACTGTGTGTGTTCAGGGGGCGCGCGTGTGTGTGTGTGTGTGTGTGTGTGTGTGTGTGTGTGTGTGTAACTGTGTGTGTTCAGGGGAGCGCGCGCGTGTGTGTGTGTGTGTGTGTGTGTGTGTGTGTGTTCAGGAGCGCGTGTGTGTGTGTGTGTGTGTGTGTAACTGTGTGTGTTCAGGGGAGCGTGTGTGTGTGTAACTGTGTGTGTTCAGGGGAGCGCGCGTGTGTGTGTGTGTGTAACTGTGTGTGTGTGTGTGTGTGTGTGTAACTGTGTTGTGTGTGTGTGTGTGTGTGTGTGTGTGTGTGTGTGTGTGTTCAGGGGGCGCGCGTGTGTGTGTGTGTGTGTAACTGTGTGTGTTCAGGGGGGCGCGCGTGTGTGTGTGTGTGTGTGTGTGTGTGTGTGTGTGTGTAACTGTGTGTGTGTGTGTGTGTGTGTAACTGTGTGTGTTCAGGGAGCGCGTGTGTGTGTGTGTGTGTAACTGTGTGTGTTGTGTTCAGGGGAGTGTGTGTGTGTGTGTGTGTGTGTAACTGTGTGTGTGTTCAGGGGTGTGTGTGTGTGTGTGTGTGTTCAGGGTGTGTGTGTGTGTGTAACTGTGTGTGTTCAGGGGAGTGTGTGTGTGTGTGTGTGTGTAACTGTGTGTGTTGTGGGGGGGGTGTGTGTGTGTGTGTGTGTGTGTGTGTGTAACTGTGTGTGTTCAGGGGAGCGTGTGTGTGTGTGTGTGTGTGTGTGTGTGTGTGTGTGTGTGTGTGTGTGTGTGTGTGTGTGTGTGTAACTGTGTGTGTTCAGGGGCGCGCGCGTGTGTGTGTGTGTGTAACTGTGTGTGTGTGTGTGTGTGTGTGTGTGTAACTGTGTGTGTGTGTGTGTGTGTGTAACTGTGTGTGTGTGTGTGTGTGTGTGTAACTGTGTGTGTTCAGGGGAGCGCGTGTGTGTGTGTGTGTGTGTAACTGTGTGTCAGGGGATGTCTTGTGTGTGTGTGTGTGTGTGTGTGTGTGTGTGTGTGTGTGTGTGTGTGTGTGTGTGTGTGTGTGTGTGTGTGTGTGTGTGTAACTGTGTGTGTGTGTGTGTGTGTGTGTGTAACTGTGTGTGTTCAGGGGTGTGTGTGTAACTGTGTGTGTGTGTGTGCGAGCGCGTGTTCTGTCTACTTCTATATCCATAAAAACACTCGATTGATCTTTACTTACTCACTTCATATTTAAGAAAACGAGACCAAGACAAAACAGATATTATTACAGAATATAATAGAATACAGTATATTAAACAATACTGTAATATTATAGAATAGATTATTATTCTGAAATGTTATTATGGATTATATTACCCTTCTTATCCATTACATCTTTTTCTCACACTTTTACGTTCCACACGAGCTTTGCGTGCGTGTGCACAAACCCTGACTGCTGATCTAGATCGAAGATACGTTGGAAATCTCTCAGCATGACTGAAACAGCGCAGTCAGCCGGTCTGTGGTGTGAGGAACCCCTGTGTTGACAGACACAGAGCGATCCGGCTCTCCGCACGCGGGGCAACGAAAACGGGCAAAAACGGCGCTGCTTTTACAATCCGCCGTTGCGGTGTCGACCAATCGGCTGCGGCTAAAAGCAGACAGTGGGAGATCTGCGGCAGAGCCATGGCAACAACGTCACAGAGGTCACAGGTCACGGGGCGAGGGCTGATGGTGTGTGGTGGCAGCGTGTGTGTGTGTGTGTGTGTGTGTGTGTGAGAGAGTCACCCCAGCGTCCTGATGAGCTTGGTAAACGTGAGCAGACATGTGTGCTTGGGGATCCTGAGCTGCCCCTCCACCATAGACAACTGACAGTCCTCAAACGAGTAGTCCATCACAGGAATTCTCAGAGCACTGTGGGAGAGAGCGCACACACACACACGTCAGTCAGCACAAAGCAAACCATATCAGAAACACACACACACACACACGTCAGTCAGCACAAAGCAAACCATATCAGAAACACTTTGCCTTCTCACACACACACACACACCTAGCAAAAGAGGGCGGAAAATATATAAACAGGTCATAAATAAATTAAAAAACCACCTGTTTAGGCTACTTTAAATATTCTTGGTTACTACAGGACACGTTTATATCCGAGAGGGGAACTAATGTCGTTAATATTTCAGCACGGGCGCTCGGCTCTTGATGAGGGTATGTTCGGACTCCTAACCTATTTGCGCCATGATGCATTGAGCAGGCAACAGAAGCCCCTGCTGTAAGTGGCTGTGGAGAAGAACGTGTGCGAAACGCCACGGACACAAACGCACCTGCAGGAACTCTGCTGCTGTGCGGCCTACACGCCCTGACTGCTGATGACGCGCAAGGTGACTAACGAAAGTGACAGGGGAATCGGACCAGTGGAATCGGTGATATTCAGTACGAGGGCGGGACCTGGGGCAGCCTGGTTCTCTCGGCCTTCTGAAGGAGGAGCTACAGCACTTTTAGTAACGCGTCACTGTCTGTGCATGTGCTGCTACAACTTCACAAAGCCACACAAGCAAGAGGCATTATGGTGTAGCAAATGGAAAAGAAAAGGTTAACCAGAAAGGTTAGCTATCTACGTAGCTTGACACACACACACACACACACACACACACACACAGCTGGTCATACTTGGCCATGACGCGCCGAACGTTGAGGGCAAACAGGGAAGGGTTCCTCTTCTCCTCATCACTGGGAGTGTAAACTGGGAGGAACTGAAACCAAAACAACAACAAGGTCCTGTTACATGAACGCCTACTGCAAAACACTCACACGCACGCGCCTCCCCACATGCACACGTGCTCTCACACACACCCACGCACTCACACACACCCTCAGGGATGGTTAATGTCCTGTCAGGTGCAATGTAGCAGTTAACCGCCAATTATTAGTCACGTGACAAGCACATATAGGCGGACCCGCGTACACTCAGGTAAAAGGGGGCGGAGCCTATACACTCTGGTGTGGGAAAACTCCAAAATCAGTTAACTCCAAATGTTAAACTCCAATCAGGAGGTAAAAAAAAAAAAAAAAAGTCTCGCAACCATTACGGTTAATCCAGCTGGTACACGAGTGTGTGGCTCCCTCACGGTGCTCAAATATCCCAGCATGATGTGCAAGACCACCCAATTCCCAGAATGCCATGGTTTCGGACTGGCCAAGGTCAGCTTTAAGCAGAAGTGGTGACACTGGTTAGACAATTTAAAAACCTTGAGTTGTCCACACGCCCACAGAACATTCATCAGGACACCTGCGACTCGTCAGCATGCTCACAGTTCTTATCTGCATGCGACAGATTCCCACAACTCGGGTACTGCAAAGGAGACATTGCGATGGCCGTTAAAGACGGATCGGACGGCCCCAGCGGAGACGTCTGTCTGACGTGGGCGAGGGACTCACCTCGATCTCAAACTCGTTGTGAAGTTGGCAGAGGGTGAGCCACAGGATCTTAAACCTGGCAGAGAGTCATGGCTACAAGTTAGTGCATCTTTAAAGGACATCGTCATACAGGTAGGGAGGGACCTCTCTTCCTCCAATCAGACAGAAGCTTTAGCCGAACTAGCCGGTAGCAATGACGGGGACTCTGGGGGTTTAACAGAAGCCCCGCCCCCAACCCCACGCCTAGCGACATGCCAGGGGCGAGCTGGTGTGATGCTGCATGTCCCCGTTTTTCGGTTAAGCCCTTGAGCCTTTTTAAACGCGCTAGGAGCGCCTTTCTCCGGCTCCAGCGTGGACATCGCCACAGCGAGAAGGGCCAGAACTACAGCCCCCCCTACTGCAAGCGCAGCACTTAAGACGAGAAGCAGCACAGAGATCTTCCCTTTTCTTTAGCCCTAGTAGCATTTAAAAGTGCACTTAAGTCCTTTATTCCCATGATTAGCAGGTAAATGCTTGGTATCTTAGACCAGAGGCTCACCAGCCGTTGAAGGCACATTCAGTACGTGGTGAAGATACTTACGCTCCGGGGCCTTTCCACGTCCAGGTGATGGTGTCCTGAGGATGGAGACACGGTCACAGTCACACACACACACACACACACACAGGATCCATCATGCGCATCGAGATTACAACGTGGCCAAGCAGCTGAGGTCACCTCAGGTTCTGCCTGCGAGGAGTCTGCTGGCCACTGCACGCCACGCTAACCCCTAACCCCCCAACCCTTAACCCTCCAACCCTTAACCCCCCAACCCTTAACCCTCCAACCCTTAACCCTACCCCTTAACCCTACCCCCTAACCCTACCCCTTAACCCCCAACCCTTAACCCTTAACCCCTAACCCTTAACCCTAACCCCTTAACCCTACCCCTAACCCTTAACCCCTAACCCCCCTAACCCTACCCCCTAACCCCCCCCCTAACCCTAACCCTAACCCTAACCCTAACCCCCCCTAACCCTAACCCCCTAACCCTACCCCCCTAACCTCTAACCCCTAACCCCTAACCCCTAACCCCTAACCCCTAACCTCTAACCCTACCCCCTAACCCTAACCCTAACCCCCCAACCCTTAACCCTACCCCCCAACCCTTAACCCTACCCCCTAAGCCCCCAACCCTTAACCCTACCCCTTAACCCTACCCCTTAACCCTACCCCCTAACCTCTAACCCTACCCTCTAACCCTACCCCCTAACCCCTAACCCTACCCCCCCTAACCCTAACCCTTAACCCTACCCCCTAACCCCTAACCCTACCCCTAACCCTAACCCTTAACCCCTAACCCTAACCCTTAACCCTAACCCTTAACCCTAACCCTTAACCCTACCCCCTAACCCTTAACCCTACCCCCCCCTAACCCTTAACCCTACCCCCTAACCCTTAACCCTACCCCCTAACCCTTAACCCTACCCCCTAGGACACCTGCGACTGCTTACCAGCTCGTTGGGGTAGCGAATCACAACAGGTTGCACAGGAACAGCGGGAATAAACGCGCCTGCAGGGGGGAAGAGAGGGAGAGAGACCGCATGAGCACTGAGACACGAGCTCCACCTCCACCACCTCCACCCTGCATACAGTGCCTATGGCTGTGCAAGGCCTGTGGTTACACAGCTGAAAACTGACCGACGGCTCAATAAACACCAAGGGGAAGGAAGTGTGAAGGCCTTGAAGAGCTGCGACACACACACACACACACACACAGCCACACACACAGCCACACACACAGCCACACACACAGCCACACACACAGCCACACACACACCAACCTGGTTTGAATGTGATCAGACAGGACCGATTGGTACATGTGCCCTCGGGGAAGATCATTATCTGTGGAGGATGCAAAAGGGCAAAGAGCCAACAGTGATCACCAACCTACACCAAGTTCCTCTCAGAGCTGTGAAAGGCTGTGAAACGACGATGTGAGACGATGTGAAAGGTCTAACAATATGATTGCGAAAATTCGCAATCATATTGTTAGACCTTTCACATCGTCTCACACACTGTTTGTGTGTATAATACGCGTTAGTATTGCTAAACGCCAACATAGCATCAGGAAGCAAACACAGAAAGCAAACACTCCTATTACACACACACACACGTTGGCGCTTTGCCAACTTCAAAACTACCATATCCAGCCACTATCAACGCACTGCACAAAGCATTACGTGCAAACAATTAAAACCTTGTGCGTTTATAACACAAATTCAACACGGCACTTTTCTTGCAATCAGATTCCAGATGTGTGATTAGGAGTCATTAGGAACTGGTCACTTCACACAGAGCTACAAGACCAACCCAGACACAGGACAACCAATGCCAAAACACCCCCACCAGCCATGAGTTTAAAGGGGCGGGTCAAGAGGCGGGACTCTGACCTGGGGCCACCGCCCACCCGTGTGTGCTCTTCTCTTGATCTCCTCCACGGTCTTCCTCCGGGAGTCCTGGTCCGACCTGGACACGAAGACGGGTCGGATGTACTTGATCAAGGCTGCGAGACGTGGACAGAGCGCGGGACACGTCATTAGCAAGACAAGCAGGACACCTACTTACATACAGCTATGGGGGGGGGGGCTAGCAAACGTTCTCAACCCGGTCCAGCGCAGCAGAGCCAGTCCAGGTTTTTGCTCCATTCCAGCTCCTCATACACATGAACCAGTTGAGCAAGATCTGCAGCTTGTGTGCCAGGATGTTGAGTAGCAGAAAACCTGGTCTGTCTTGGGTCTGAGGCAGAGAGCGTGTAGCCCAGACCGCCACCGCCTCCTGAAGCAGCATGTAAACGCCACACCGCACCAGGGCAGCGTCCGCCCGAGTGCGTGTTCAAACATAGTGCAAGTGTAAATGTTACACAACGAAAGGGGAGAGTGGTACACCCCCTCACACACACTCACACACACACGTTCAGAACATGGAGAAACACCTGTGCCAAAATTAACATTGTGAGGTCGCCATGGTAAATAACTACTGCAACATGAGAGCTGTACGTGTGTGTGTGTGTGTGTGTGTGTGTGTGTGTGTGTGTGTGTGTGTGTGTGTGTGTGTGTGTGTGTGTGTGTGTGTGTGTGTGTGTGTGTGTGTGTGTGTGTGTGTGTGTGTGTGTGTGTGTGTGTGTGTGTGTGTGTGTGTGTGTGTGTGTGTGTGTGTGTGTGTGTGTGTGTGTGTGTGTGTGTGTGTGTGTGTGTGTGTGGTGTGTGTGTGTGTGTGTGTGTGTGGCAGTTGAAGCAGTACAGCTCTCATTTGTGTTCACACACACACACACACACACACACACACACACACACACACACACACACACACACACACACACACACACACACACACACACACACACACAGACACACACACACACACACACACACAGACAGACACACACACACACACACACACACACCTCCAAACTGGACCACCCATACTGGCTGCCTGCTGGTGTCTCTTAAAGGTCATGCCTATAGACTCATTTAATGTCCATCCTGGTTTCCATAGAGACCCCTCAAGCACACAACAGCCAGCTTACCAGCCTGCTAGGATGGCGACAGACACCAAGACACCAGCCTGCTAGGATGGCGACAGACACCAAGACACCAGCCTGCTAGGATGGCGACAGACACCAAGACACCAGCCTGCTAGGATGGCGACAGACACCAAGACACCAGCCTGCTAGGATGGCGACAGACACCAAGACACCAGCCTGCTAGGATGGCGACAGACACCAAGACACCAGCCTGCTAGGATGGCGACAGACACCAAGACACCAGCCTGCTAGGATGGCGACAGACACCAAGACACCAGCCTGCTAGGATGGCGACAGACACCAAGACACCAGCCTGCTAGGATGGCGACAGACACCAAGACACCAGCCTGCTAGGATGGCGACAGACACCAAGACACCAGCCTGCTAGGATGGCGACAGACACCAAGACACCAGCCTGCTAGGATGGCGACAGACACCAAGACACCAGCCTGCTAGGATGGCGACAGACACCAAGACACCAGCCTGCTAGGATGGCGACAGACACCAAGACACCAGCCTGCTAGGATGGCGACAGACACCAAGACACCAGCCTGCTAGGATGGCGACAGACACCAAGACACCAGCCTGCTAGGATGGCGACAGACACCAAGACACCAGCCTGCTAGGATGGCGACAGACACCAAGACACCAGCCTGCTAGGATGGCGACAGACACCAAGACACCAGCCTGCTAGGATGGCGACAGACACCAAGACACCAGCCTGCTAGGATGGCGACCGACACCAAGACACCAGCCTGCTAGGATGGCGACAGACACCAAGACACCAGCCTGCTAGGATGGCGACAGACACCAAGACACCAGCCTGCTAGGATGGCGACAGACACCAAGACACCAGCCTGCTAGGATGGCGACAGACACCAAGACACCAGCCTGCTAGGATGGCGACAGACACCAAGACACCAGCCTGCTAGGATGGCGACAGACACCAAGACACCAGCCTGCTAGGATGGACAGACACCAAGACACCAGCCTGCTAGGATGGCGACCGACATGCGCTGTTGGGAGTGAACCCTCACCCAGATGTGCCATGTGCCGCCGCCCCAGCCAAAGTGCTTTAATCCATCAGACCCTAATCCAAGCACCTAACCCTAATCCAAGCTTTAATCCAGCACCTAACCCTAATCCTAGCACCTAACCCTAACCCCTAACCCTAGCACCTAATCCTAACCCTAACCCAGCCAAAGTGCTTTAATCCAGCAGACCCTAATCCAAGCACCTAACCCTAATCCAAGCACCTAACCCCTAACCCCAAGCGCCTAACCCCAACCCCTAATCCTAACCCTAACCCAGCTAAAGTGCTTTAATCCAGCAGACCCTAATCCAAGCACCTAACCCTAATCCAAGCGCCTAACCCTAACCCCTAACCCTAGCACCTAATCCTAACCCTAACCCAGCCAAAGTGCTTTAATCCAGCAGACCCTAATCCAAGCACCTAACCCTAATCCTAGCACCTAACCCTAACCCCTAACCCTAGCACCTAATCCTAACCCAAGCCAAAGTGCTTTAATCCAGCAGACCCTAATCCAAGCACCTAACCCTAATCCTAGCACCTAACCCTAACCCCTAACCCTAGCACCTAATCCTAACCCTAACCCAGCCAAAGTGCTTTAATCCAGCAGACCCTAATCCAAGCACCTAACCCTAATCCAAGCGCCTAACCCTAACCCCAGCACCTAATCCTAACCCTAACCCAGCCAAAGTGCTTTAATCCAGCAGACCCTAATCCAAGCACCCTAATCCAAGCACCTAACCCTAACCCAGCCAAAGTGCTTTAATCCAGCAGACCCTAATCCAAGCACCTAACCCTAATCCTAGCACCTAACCCTAATCCAACCCTAACCCTACCCACCCTAAAAGCCAAAGTGCTTTAATCCAGCAGACCCTAATCCAAGCACCTAACCCTAATCCAAGCGCCTAACCCTAACCCCTAACCCGCCTAATCCCCTAACCCAGCCCCAGCAACCCTAGCACCTAATCCTAACCCTAACCCATAACCCTAGCACCTAATCCTAACCAAGCCAAAGTGCTTTAATCCAGCAGACCCTAATCCAAGCACCTAACCCTAATCCAAGCACCTAACCCTAATCCCCTAACCCTAACCCCTAACCCTAGCACCTAACCCTAACCCTAACCCAGCCAAAGCTTTAATGACCCTAATTTAATCCAGCACCTAATCCTAACCCTAACCCAGCTAAAGTGCTTTAATCCAGCAGACCCTAATCCAAGCACCTAACCCTAATCCAAGCACCTAACCCTAATCCAAGCGCCTAACCCTAACCCCTAACCCTAGCACCTAATCCTAACCCTAACCCAGCCAAAGTGCTTTAATCCAGCAGACCCTAATCCAAGCACCTAACCCTAATCCAAGCACCTAACCCTAATCCAAGCGCCTAACCCTAACCCTAGCGCCTAACCCTAACCCAGCCAAAGTGCTTTAATCCAGCAGACCCTAATCCTAGCACCTAACCCTAACCCAAGCACCTAACCCTAAACTCTAAACCCTAAACCTAAACCATGTTGAGCTGTTGAGACACATTACCGTGGCGACCGTGAGGCCCGAGGTCACCCTGCTCCCTGTAAAACCCCACAGCACTGAACTCCCTCTGCCTTCCTCTTTTGTCTTCCTCACTAATCCCCCTCTCCGTCTCTCCCTCCCTCAAACAGTGAGGAATACAGTGGGGCCCACAGCCCATCTGGGGGGGGGGGCAGAGAGAACCCCAAGACAGGAAGCAGAGGGGGAGGGGCTGGGAGTGTGCAGGGATTAGACAGCAGAGCATTAGAGCTCCAGGGAGTTGGGATCACTAGAGGATGTATATCTGCCCTGGGAAGACCTGGCTGGGAGAGGTGAACATATACCTCACCCCAACCCCCCCCCCCCCTGCCCTCAGCCACACCCACAGATTAATATGACCACGCCCACTCAGTAACCAGGCCACACCCACAGCCCTCTCATCCACTGGTCATGCTAACCAGATCCTCATCAATGCCTTTAACCAGCCCCCAATGCCCACAACTGGATGACCAGTAAATGAGTAACAGTCATTACAAACATACATATGTGTAGGTGTGTGTGTGTGTGTAGGTGTGCTACTCACTTCCCCAGAGCGGAATGTCTTTGCTCTCCGCCTTCATGACGATGGAAGCCATCGTCATGGTGACGGGGATTGCGTCGAAGTATGAGGAGTGTGGGCCCAGGGTTATGATTGGAGCCTGGGCTGGCAGTGCCCGCCTCCCCTTCACTCTGATCCAATGGAAGCCGCCCGCAAACCACATGAGCCGCATGATGGTGCGCAGGGCCACGTCCACCACCCTGCAGGACCAGGACACAGGACACACAGTCAAGGCCAACGCCCAGCACAGCACCGAGCCCCGCCCAGCACAGCAACAAGCCCCGCCCAGCACAGCAACAAGCCCCGCCCAGCACAATGTGAAATGAGACTTGAAAAATAGTAAGCGGACAGTCTAGGACATCTGGACTGCAGAGACAGTCCAACGCCCCCTAGGTCCCCCCCAGGTCCCCCCCAGGTCCCCCTAGGTCCAGCCCCTAGGTCCAGCCCCTAGGTCCAGCAGGTGTCCGATAACTACCAGCAATGAAATCCAGCACCAAATTGGGAGAGCTGGAGTTGACTACCTCTAATGAACAGGGCACTTCTTACAGCAGTCCTGCAGAAAAGGGCTCATTAACATGTCAAACGTTTTCATTAACGCGCCGTGTGAGGAGGCGGAGGAAGCCCACAGTCCCCCTTCAGATTAAGGCAGCATACGATAGTGATTATGTTAATGGTACAAGACGCAGTGCAGCTTGTGTTTGTGTGTGTGTGTGTGAGAGAGAGAGAGAGAGAGAGAGGGCAGGGTGTGGGATCAAGAGGCAATGTAGAAGAGGAGAGGATAGAGAAGAGGAGGAGAGAGGAGGAGAGGAGGAGAGAGGAGAGGAGGTGTCGTGTCTGCAGTGTCTGTGCCAGGCCGATGCAGTCGGTCGGGACGAGCTGCCGAGCTGAAGACACGGGACGGCGGAACCCACCTCCTCCACAAGCACTGCGTCTCCACCGCAGTCTCGGAGCGGCCCACGGAGGCGATGAACGCGAAAGGCCACGCCAGCAGCATCATGAATGCGGCCACACACAGCCGCACGGGGAAGACGGTCACGGTCATCACTGCAATCTGCAGACGAAGAGAGAGAGAGAGACACACACACACACCAAGAAATGAGCGACCAATCCCGTCACGCCAGACTCGTGAGCTGGCCAATGGGGAGGAGGGGTACCGGCAACAACCGACCAATCCCTGCGGAGTGTTATCTTCAACAATTAGAACAGTTGTGGACCCTCACGCCTGGGTGGCTAGCAGACACACACAGAGCAAGAGAGCAGCCATAGGGAACACAGCTGCTGGTGAAGATCCACCCCGCTCTGCGGGACTTCAGGTCAGCCAGCTGTTTATTTAAGCCCTTTATCTACAAAGAACCGTTAAATACACGCCAGTTATCTCAAGTCAATATTTACATAAGTATTATAGTCTCTAGGACACAATCGTGAGCTGATAACGCTCAAAGTGGCAAGTTAAGAGTGTCTGCTCTCCGTGACGGTCGCCGCCAAACTGCCGTCACAGAGCAACCAGTTGGCCAGATCAGCGTGAAGAGATACCATGGGATATTAGTCTGATACCATGGAGTGAGACACACCACCACCCCCTCTTAAAACCCTCGACGAGGACATCAAGGGAGAGAGATAACCCTTTAACCTTATTAACCCCGATTAAGAGGTCATTGGCAGGTTTTAGGAGTGCATGTGAGGGAAATAGGATCTTGAGTTTTCTAACTACTCCAAATAAAATGGTGACTAGCAAGATATCAGCACTCCGGTAAAGCCCCTACAGGAACACGGTTAGACTAGCCATCAATATACCAAACTGTCTTCTTGAATTATTTTAAATGTTGTACGTTAAATTCCTACAGAACATGAAACAGGAAGTTCAAACAGGAAGTCGCTGCTGTCCCAAAGGCCTTTACTGCAATGATTACCAACGAGCTCTTTGCACTGGGGGTCCGAGCAGACACCTGCTGGATTGCACTGGCCTGCTTACTATGGTGCAATTTCGCACTGTCGGAATGTGTTGAGATGCGGACAGATTAGCTGCAGCCCTACATGGACCTTCTGCACTGCAGCATTGCAGAGGTGTGAAGAAGTATTTCACATAAATAAGGAAGTAAAGAAAACGATGGCAGTCCTGCTCAAATTCCCTGATGACACGTCAGCCTCTGAAAGATGGCTGAACTCGGTTTCAGTTAACCCGTCACCAGACTCAGGAATGTGTCCTGCGTCTGACTACACACTGGACGCGAGGTAAAGGACCCAGGACACTCTGGGCATGCACTGCTCAGGAGGCGTGGCCAAGTGTGTGTGTGTGTGTGTGTGTGTGTGTGTTCCCAGAGTTCAGGTGTGTGTGAGGTAGAGTGCAGTACATGTATCCACATCATTCTTCTATTAATAGCTGCATTGATACAAATTGCCGTTGCCAAGTGTAACCCTAGCAGAGTAGTGATATCTAGTTACAGATCAGGATGAGATCAGTCCAGGGCCAACAGCAGTAGTGGGTTTGGACTGGACTGTTTTCTGTTCTGCAGAGTTGGTTCAGAAACCATTACAAGTCATAGGACGTCCTTAGAATGAGACCAAAGAAATGGTGAGGTTTCCTGATGCCCAGGTTGAAGGTCACTGGTGCCTGGTGAGCTTGCGTCACATGACCGCCTGTGCACCAATGAGGAGCGGCGGAGGGTGTGAGCAGGCCCTAGCGTCACCTGTCTGGCTAAGCTAGCACAAGACAGCAGTGACGTCATCAACAATGTGCTGCGCGTCGCTCTCCCCTTGCCTAATCGGCACTGGGGCGATCGACGGAGCGGATTGGCCGATGATCAGCCTGGATGAGCTTTGCTGATCTCTCACTACTCACGATGGGCTCACGATGTCACGATGGGACAGTTCGGGCTGGCCATCTGCTATCCGCCGTTAAACAGCTGCGCAGCTGTACATATTTCAAAGAACTCCTGCAAACGGCAACTGCTTGGATAGTCGAATTATGCATTTGCGGCCAGGGTGAGTAACGCTAGGATGCGTCATGCAATTGCTCGCTGGATCTTAGCTACCAGCTTTTAAATCTAGCTTGATGTTTTAGGCATGGATGCGCCAACTACCAATAAAGACAACTCAAGAGCAACGCTTCGTTCAAAAATGCCTTTTAACTACCTTTACCGCGGATACAAAAGAAATAATACCAACATCCACTTCTGTTAGAACGTAAAACCAAGGGTAATCAACGTAGCCACAAGAAAATAGAACTACGGCACTTTTCCGTTAATCACACGAATGAAAAACTCCATCTCATGTCAGAGACGCACAGGTGGGGGAGGGATGAGCACTGTGATTTCTGTAGAACAGACACAGCTCCTCGACTGACCGCATCCGATTACGACCGTCAGGAAGCAGAGGCAAGAGTTCCCCTTCAAACTCCAATGAAGTCTACATGCAATACATATATTTGGTCTTCATTGCAGAATCCCCTTGTAGATGTAGAAAAGCACTCTGAATAAAACACAACTCCAGGTTCGTGATAAATGGAGGTTGTTAAATGGAGTCATCGGGCCTATCACTTATTTTGAAGTTATTCGAAATTCCTTCGAACGTTGCCGAACGTTGGGTCACAAGCAAGACTTACGATTATTGACGATTTAGAAAGGATCAAATTCTCTGTTCTATAAACAACACCTTCTCCAGCCATAAAAGCTGCCACGGCAAAGGGTGCATTTGTTTAAGATTGTTTAAGATATCCGTGAATTAAGTTAGGCCTCCTACAGAGAACCCTTGGTGGTTTCAGCTGAAAGCTGACTGTTCGACTGTTCTATTCCTAAAAGAAACCGTGACTTGTGCGACAACTCTCCACAGCCCCATGTGTGTTTGTGTGTTTGAAACGGCGTCCCTGCCTCAGCTAAGCAAGGAAGCGTTAACATCTGTGTGGGGGGGAATGAGTCGACATTCGATTTAATGGCCCGTATTGTTCTTAGCAGGTCGGCGCTCTGGAACTCCTGACAAACAAACAGAGAATCGAGTGAAAGCAATAATGGTGGGGCCATTCATGTTAATCAGCGCCCGACCTGACACAGGAGGCAGTTAACATGTGGGGGTGGGTTGGGTGTGTGAGGAGATCCCAACACATTTAAACAGGCTGTTACCTTCATCCCCGTTGCACAAACCTCTCTGAAACATTCAATTATTTCTATTTACTCAACATAAGTAATTGGGTGTGAAACCTTCATTTATTAAGTACGACTATTATAAAATTGTCTCCTGGAGAAAACAGGCATATCTACCATGTCAAGTTTTGAAAAAAAATAATGGACAACTTAAAACCCAAAGAATCAGATTTCCTTTTACAGGAATAAACAACCATATGAGGTTTTCCCAAGAATCTTGTGTCTGTGACCCACAGCACACTCAAGCACTGCGATATCTAGCATCAATATCTGGCCAGCAGCGTTTCCCACAGAACGGAATTCGTTTGATGTCTTATCTACAATGCATGAAAGATATCTCTGAAAACATCCAAGTGTCCAGGTAACAGGACCGCTTACCTGTTAACATTTACACTACAAATGATGTCAAATGGGTGGTGGTTGACACTTGTGTTTAGCGCTGTCTACTTGTGACCTGGTCTCCCCTGACAAAGGCCCCCTCACCCACCACCCCCCCCCCCCCGTCTGCCCCGTCTGCCCCCGCTCGCTCTCCCCTGCTGTTCTCCTCCCCACCCTACTGCTCTCCTATCCCACTTCTACCCCTGCTGTTCTCCTACACCCCCCTTACCATTTCTTCCTGCCACAGCAACAGTGCTTGAAGCCTGGAAATGAAAGTCCTTACAGGCAGGTCTGTCCAGTTGGCAGCCATCTTGGCAAAGCTTCTGGGCGGTTATTTCAAGTCATACAAGACTAGTCTCTATATAACTAAAACTGACAGCTGGAAAACTGTTTCAAAAATCACTGGAAGCGTTTGCTTCAATACAGGTAAGATAGGTTTTTCAGGTTGTTTCACCTTCTACACATTCAGAGATCTGCAGAAGGCTTGACAATCTGCACGGATGGGTTAAACGTGGAAGGCAAATTCCGATTGGGGTCTAAATCACAATTGGCAAAACTGGCAACTTAACACCAAACTTAGATGATGGTGCTAGATGATGGTGCTAGATGATGGTGCTAGATGATGGTGCTAGATGATGGTGCTAGCTTTTTCACATTTACTCCTTTATTGACAACTTCTTTTGACTGGATGCAGGACTTCCTGTTATACAGTCACCATGATGAGCACAACAAGCGTTCCTGCTCATTCTGGATCCAATGGTCCGTCTCCTCCGGAACCAATGGACTCCTGTTATAATATCTCTGGAAATATTCATAACTGTATAGTTAGTCACGCTGTTCGGCTTTCCCGTGTGTTTTCTTACATGTCCCACTACGGTGCTACCGAGTTTATCATGTGTTGATGCAGTGTGCATGAGGGAGGGGCGGGACTCTTCACATGGCAACGGCCAGTGAGGGAGACGGACCACAGAGCCGAGCAAGGAGGGGCTAAGCCAATCATTGTCCTGCATGCAGCTCCACTGTGAAATGAGACTCACGCATCTCGACACAAAATAGGATGAATCCAATATGTAATGATCGGTGCCGATACCAAGGAAATTATCAATATGTAGTGATCGGTGTTGATATTGCGGCGGGCGAATATAATCGTGTATGGGAAACACAGCCTAGTTTTGGTCTGATGTAAAATAATGCAGTCCACTTCCATATCCAAATTTCTTTCACAAGGAAGTAAATATGAGATTCTGGCAGGTTCGTCTGCGTTACCTCACAGTGATTTATACCCAAGAGTGTGAAAACATGGCATCTTTGTTGAGATAGTCCCAGAACTGGCATCTGTGCTGTACAACAAGAGCACAATGCAAGAACATAGGACAAGAAAAACAACCAAAACTCACTCGACACACTACTAAGCTCTTGGAAGTTCATTTATTAAATATCCATACTGTGTCAGTAAGTCATAGCTACTAGCCCAATACGTCATGTAGACATCTGAGCTGTTCTGCTTTGTTCCAGTCAAAGGAATCAGGGTATAAAAAGGCACAGAACTGCCCAAGGCAACCGGCCCTGGAAAACCGACACCATGTTTTGTCTATGCCCTCAATCACACTGTCAGTGTTTCCAGGAACGTGGCAAAGATGCGAGTGAAAACCCAGAATGCGTTATAGTGATAAACACCTCTTTGACATAAACTAGTCACACGTGTGACCGGGTTAGTTACGTGAAGAAACTACAGGACAAGGCACAAAGTGATGCTCAAAACATTTGTTTGTCGACTTTTCAAACTGCATGTCCGGACAATCTGTGTCTGAATTTCTTATTTAAGTGAGTAGAGCATTAGCTTGGCGGGAGGTCGGATGATATTGGAAGTTTCAATGCATGAAACACAATCTTAAAGTATACCCGGAAGTTTATCTGACCAACAGTTTTGTCATTGTTCTGGCATGTGCTGATGAACTAAAGATTATTTCGTGCGTCCATGAGTGAACCTAGACGGATGAGGACTGCGTCTCATCAGTCGTAGTGTCCTGCAGCGCGAGTGAGTTGGGGACATGGAGCTGCTCCTTCCTCTCAACACACTTCCTCTTAAAAAAGACGCCTACATTAAATGTAGTGTAGCGTGTCAGGACACACGCATACTCGCTTCAGCCGCGCCGTTACCGTAATTAACGACACTCTACCGTTACCTACCGTGTTATTCACCGTCTATATAAAACCGTCACTGCGTGTTTCAACAGTTGGCTGCTGGCGAACGTAGGTACCATCCTGCGAATAAAACATTAGTGGAGTTTTGGACTGCGACGGTGTCTCTTTAGAGGACATTTGTCTAATCAGATAAATAGCCTCGGTGACATTTTAAGCTGGGTAATCAGAATCAAAGAAGGATTAAACTGTTGCTGGACGAGATGCCCCCTCAGAAAACTGGACAGGGTAGCTAGCTAACTAACCACTGCTACCTCGTTAGCTAGCGACGCTAGGCTAACACACCAACTAGCAGCTTGTAACTGCCCCCGCCTCCTGAAGCGGGTAAAAGAGCTAAATCCAGACATGTAGAAGGACCAGGTCCAGTCTTGCCATGTTAGCTGGTGACTAGCTGGCCAACCTAATAAAGATGCCCATCTCTGGTAAGGTCGCTCGGCTGTGGTCTGCTAGCGAGCTGTCCCTCAGGTGTCCCTGGTGAGGTAGTGAAGCTAGCCAACGGGCTACATGATGGGCCCTCGTCAAACCAAGTGTGGTGTGGAGAAGCAGCTCAAGACCACCACAACCGGCCATGTTTCTGCTTTTTACCGCGGCGGCATCGGCTACTTTAGCATCGGCTGTGCAAACGCGTTCTGCCGCCATGAAGACACGTTCGCACGGCGGCGATGAAGACGTGAACTCGAAGCCTGGACAGGTTGTTATTGCCAGTTGGGATCCGTTTTTAGACCGGCGAGAAAACGTGCAGCAGGAGTATGACCTGCACGTTTTTACTGGCCAACCAGGTTAAATCCGCCTGCCCCCCGTCTGCCCGGAGATAAGAGGAATGAGGCGAGGATGCCGCCGCTAGGTCGCAGCATCTCGTGTTGCCGAGTTAGCTTGTCAAGTTGCAGCAACACGATTACTGCTCGTTAAAACACCGGACTTACCTTGAACTTCTGAAACGGAGTAAATCTCAAGTCGTGCACGAAAGGGTTTCTAAAAGGGAGAGCCCGCTCCTCTTTGCCCTCCACGTCCACCGGGCACCGTCCGCTGCTGGGCAGCCTCATCCTCGCCAGTGCTGAGGGACGACCGCGGCTGGAGGAAACGACCGTTTCTCTTCGGCAAAACGTCGAAGGGGTCTCGCCGCGAGCACTTTAGCTGGCCGTTATGGTCTCGCTGTCCTTGCGGGAGAGAAGGGCTCT
Organism: Brachyhypopomus occidentalis; assembly: GCA_020368025.1. Taxonomy (NCBI): domain Eukaryota; kingdom Metazoa; phylum Chordata; class Actinopteri; order Gymnotiformes; family Hypopomidae; genus Brachyhypopomus; species Brachyhypopomus occidentalis. The sequence goes on from JAGXOD010000159.1 coordinate 4,586,305, forward strand.
GGGATTGCGCGTATCATGTGTCGGACGACGGCTGGCTTCTTGTGCGCAACAGTAGTCCCGTTGGAGAGCGGAGAGACGCGCTCAGGATCTCGCCCGTCTTAAAGCGGCCGAAGTGCGCATGCGCAACGGTCCAGCGCACGTTGACGTCACCAAGACGCCCCAAGCGGGCGACCGCGTGCACTGCTGGCGAGTGGTGGAGTTCACGCGCCTGTTCGCTTGACTTTACCGCTGGATAAATCATACTCGCGTACGTGCGTTCAAACTCTTCCAGATGGGACATGAGGGAAATTTTGCATTGGATAGGACAGCAATCCGAATAAGCGTGCCATCGTATCTGTAGCGCTGTCCACGAATTTGATGAGAGACATTTGTCCCCGTATGACCCTCCTTTTGCCCAAGTTGGCATTCGGGCTTTAAATGTTTACATACGAATGCAGGCTGCCTACCATGTTTTGCTTTTAGTACTAACCAACATGCGTTTGTATTCCAAACTACACGAGTTTATTATTATATAAACTAGTTGTTGGTAGGATCAGAAATGAGTTTATTAGAGGATCAGCACATGTAGCTTGTTTTGGAGATAAGGTTAGAGAAGCGAGATTGAGATGGTTTGAACATGTACAGAGGAGAGAGGAGACGTATATTGGCAGGAGGGTCTTGAGGAACTTCCTGGCAAGAGGAGGAGAGGTAGACCTAAGAGGAGGTTTATGGATGCAGTTGTAGAGGATATGAGAGTGGCGGGTGTGTCAGTGGAAGACGCAGGACAGGGCTAGATGGAGGAGTTTGATCCGCTGTGGTGACCCCTAAACGGGAATTGCCGAAAGAAGAAGAAGAAGTTGTTGGTAGTAGTGTCGGCAAAATACAGTGTATCTCGTTCTGTTGTTCAGTAGTTTATGATTGTACGTATCGTTAAGTAAGCGACATTTACTGGAAGTGTGAAATAGGGAGATAAGCCTTTTATTTTCCTGTCAGTCTTAACTACCTCTTTTCACTACCTTTTTTTCCTTTCATTGGTGACCATCTTGAATGAGCGCTAACCCTAAATACCCCCACGTCCATTTACATTAGCATGTGTCAGCAAATTTTAAGCCACTTTGTCTCATTTTATCAAACCTTCACGAGAGCAACGATTTTTTTTTTATTGGTGCAACGTTTGAAAATACTGAATGTATCTGTCCGCCAGTGTGCACAGATACACTGTGCGGCCCCGGACCCCCCTAGTCTCAATTCTACCTTTTTTCATGTGGAGCTGGATGAGTTGGGCTCGCATTTGAGTTTGGGGGATGAGTTAGGAGGAGCTGATGGAGTTACTGGCGATATGGACTCACGGGAAGGATCTTGGCCTTGGACTGATCATTTGAGATGGTGACTGATTTTTATGATATGATGGACTGATTAATTTGTATTTTTGTGAAATGTGGAAATAAAGAGAAAAACATTTGTGCGCCAGTGAACTAGCACAAGCTAAAAGAAAAAAATGTGTTAGTGAAGTAGTGAACTAGCACAAGCTAAAAGAAAAAAATGTGTTAGTGAAGTAGTGAACTAGCACAAGCTAAAAGAAAAAAATGTGTTAGTGAAGTAGTGAACTAGCACAAGCTAAAAGAAAAAAATGTGTTAGTGAAGTAGTGAACTAGCACAGGGTAAAAGGAAAAAATGTGTTAGTGAAGTAGTGAACTAGCACAGGGTAAAAAGGAAAAAATGTGTTAGTGAAGTAGTGAACTAGCACAGGGTAAAAGAAAAAAATGTGTTAGTGAAGTAGTGAACTAGCACAAGCTAAAAGAAAAAAATGTGTTAGTGAAGTAGTGAACTAGCACAGGGTAAAAGGGAAAAATGTGTTAGTGAAGTAGTGAACTAGCACAGGGTAAAAGGGAAAAATGTGTTAGTGAAGTAGTGAACTAGCACAGGGTAAAAGGAAAAAATGTGTTAGTGAAGTAGTGAACTAGCACAGGGTAAAAAAAGGAAAAAATGTGTTAGTGTTAGTGAACTAGCACAGGGTAAAAGGAAAAAATGTGTTAGTGAAGGTGAACTAGCACAGGGTAAAAACGAAAAAAATGTCTTAGTGAAGTAGTGAACTAGCACAGGCTAAAAGAAAAAAATGTGTTAGTGAAGTAGTGAACTAGAACATGCTAAAAGAGAAAAAAGTGTTCGTGACGTAGTGAACTAGCACAGGGCCAAAAAAAAAAGGAAAAAATGTGTTAGTGAAGTAGTGAACTAGCACAGGGTAAAAGGAAAAAATGTGTTAGTGAAGTAGTGAACTAGCACAGGGTAAAAGGAAAAAATGTGTTAGTGAAGTAGTGAACTAGCACAGGGTAAAAGGAAAAAATGTGTTAGTGAAGTAGTGAACTAGCACAGGGTAAAAGGAAAAAAAGGGTTTTGTGGATTATAGTCTCTCTTTTTTGCAGGATTTCATTCTTATTTTTTTAATGATCAAGGAATGGCTCATAAAACTTTTTTAAATTTTATATATAAAACTGCCTCTAGGATGGGTTGATCCACTGAAAGTGCTGACTTACACAGCCTGTCTCACCAATTCTAAACATTTACATACCGTCCAGTCATCTTTACATTCTCGGTGTTCACCCTGAACCTCTACTTCGTTTGCAGGTTAGCTAGCTAGCTAGCTATGCCAGAACGTTGTCTTCCGTGCCTTGTGAATTAGCACTCAGGTCATAACGACACAAATTCAGCATTATCACTTAAAACTCGGATTATGCTATGGAGCTACAGGTATCAGTAAAAGACGTGCTACTCCGTCACGTGATTATATACTCTAACACATGCAGAGGGGTGCCATTGTGCCACGTTATGATGCACGCTAACACAGGCAATGACTTGCTACTTACTGTGGTGAGATACTTGTGCATTCGCGTGCTACTCTACTGTGGTTTGATACTCTTGCAGTCGCGTGCCACTGTACTGTGGTCTGAAACAAGCTAACGCCTGCAGTCATGGGCTGATACAAATAGCACGTGTAGCCATTGCACGCTGACACAAAAGAGACTCACATTTACAGATAGAGTGAGAGAGTAAAATAGATAAAAATAGCATATTTAGTGTGTGCGGATTAGTGGCCATATCTCATGGAAGGCACTGGCGGACAGCCATTTTGGTTGTGAACCAAGGTTTCAAGGCAAGCCAGTCAAGGCATGCAATGTGAAAGTTTAGTGTTTGGTCTTATATGAGGAGTCGAAGAGTAGTGGCTTATGGGTGTATTCACTTTACTGATCCCCGAAGGTATATTTGTGTGGTGGAGAAGCAAACATGATAGCCAGGTTTCATGAATATTAAACAGATGTATAATTATGTATAATTACACATAATTATACATGCAAATGACACCAGCCCAACATACTATGAAAGGTTATGAGCAAAACCACATCTAGGTGGTAGATACTTCAGGATGTAGAATAAGGAAAGGAGAGGTGAAATCATTTGCACACAAAAACGAATGTTTCGGAGAACTAATCACTGAACTCCTTGATTTAGTCTTCCTGAAGAAAATGGCAGCGAAATCCTGAGGGACAGCGTTAGTGAGGTTGGACCCTGAGGGACGGTGTTAGTGAGGTTCACACCTGAGGGACGGCGTTAGTGAGGTTCACACCTGAGGGACGGCGTTAGTCAGGTTCACACCTGAGGGACGGCGTTAGTGAGGTTCACACCTGAGGGACGGCGTTAATCAGGTTCACACCTGAGGGACGGCGTTAGTGAGGTTCCGTCCTGAGGGACGGCGTTAGTCAGGTTGGACCCTGAGTGACGGTGTTAGTGAGGTTCACACCTGAGGGACGGCGTTAGTGAGGTTCCAACCTGAGGGACGGCGTTAGTGAGGTTCACACCTGAGGGACGGCGTTAGTGAGGTTCCATCCTGAGGGACGGCGTTAGTGAGGTTCACACCTGAGGGACGGCGTTAGTGAGGTTCCATCCTGAGGGACGGCGTTAGTGAGGTTCACACCTGAGGGACGGTGTTAGTGAGGTTCACACCTGAGGGACGGCGTTAGTGAGGTTCACACCTGAGGGACGGCGTTAGTGAGGTTCACACCTGAGGGACGGCGTTAGTGAGGTTCACACCTGAGGGACGGCGTTAGTGAGGTTTGAGCAGCAGAGCCCCCCCTTGCAGACGTAGTGGTACTAATACATGTCATATAGTGTGAGAGAGTGGTGGTCTCCAGTGGTTGGCATCCTACCACCCAGGCAGTGGAGGTTCTAGACCATCTGAACTGGGGGGGCCAGTAGACTTGAACAGTACAGTATGTCTGTTAGAGGGTCCTTGGGGGGGTTAGCGTCGAAATCGCTACGTTGCCAACACTGCTGCCGCTTTATCACCATTCACAAAATGATGTGTCTCACACCACACCTCATTTAGGGGCCTTAGGGGGGCCAAGGATGTTGTGACAGGGGCACTGGCCCTCCTGCACCCCCCTCAGAACTGCCTCTGCACCCAGGATGATAAAAAAAAAGGAGGTCAGTTGAAGTTCATGGAATTCTCTCAGAGAATGTGGAATTCTCCAAATGCTAAAAATAGCTCCGTTTTCCCTTGTAGTACCGAGAGGCTCCTCCGCTACTAGGAGGCCTTCTGAGCCGAGCCGAAATCATTTGCATGGAAATGCTTATACAATCTGCTTACGTCTGACTGTCATACTGCACTCAGACGGAGGGCCCAGGCACCTGGCCCTTGACTCTGTACTGTTCCTGCACACTCTCGTGGCCACGATCACCCGCTGTTGTACCTATGGGCGCACAGGCGTCATTTACGTGAGTAACTTAGGGACGTGTCCCTACCGCTCTCTGAAATTGCGGATTTAGTCTCCGACGCTTTTTTAAAGTGTAGTCTGAAAATAGTGCGTATAACAGCTTGGTGCAGATTCCTGTCAGCGCAACGAGCTTGCAGAAAAGTATATCTGGTTAGGTCACGTCGTTAATGTGACACGTGAGCAGGGCTGTCGTTGCTCGTGAGCTCTGTGAAAAAGCCCAGATCCAACCAAACAAAGTACAGTTTTCGAATCGAAATAATTAGGAAACAATTGCGCTACAAATACATATTAGAATTATATTGATATATGCTGGTAATTCTCGTATTGCTCAACAAGCGTGACAAGCCACAAAACGCACATATTTGAGAACTTGATTCGGAGGGAGCGTATGAATGTGAGGAGCGGCTGAATGTGAGGAGCGGCTGAACCGAATGCGCGAGCGGGTCCACATTCTTGACGCTTTTCAAGTCAAAGTGACACCGGTGTGCAGGAGTGCTACAGTCGGCGACTTCAGCCAATCACGGAGGAGGACTGTGTTTAAACTCAGCCTTAGCTGGAGGTGTCCTCGCAAGCCGTCCAGCTCATACCTCAGAGACTTCTCAGTCAAGAGCGGTCCTCACTCTGCCCGGCAGAGGCGGTGGGCGGGGTCTGTTATCAGCTCCCAGCTGCCGCCGCTCTCCTGGTTGCCGCCAGTGGGAGTTGAGTTCCTCATGGATGTTATGTGGATGTTATTTTTGGACAGAGAGGGAGAGTTGAAATGTTCTGCAGGGTTCACGGCCCCCATCGTCTCTGAATAATGCTGAGCTCATCAGCTGCTCGGGAAGTTAAAATACGGAGTAAGTGTGTGTGTGTGTGTGTGTGTGTGTGTGTGTGTGTGGCGAGGGGGGGAGTGTTCAAGAATCCTCATAAAAGTTTGGTAGTGAAATAGAACATGCATACAGCAGAACATTAGGAACAGGATTCCAGCCAGGAAAAATGGAACGTAGTAAATGAATAAATACAAATGAAAGAAATTAAGTGGGGGGTTAGTTGAATAAAATAATATGATGTAATGGGTTAGTCAAATGAAGTCGGGGTTAGTCAGACTCATAGTAGGGCTGTGGAAGTAATAATTGGTCTTGGTGCTAAATATCGATCATGCAAGGCATTATTTATCACTTTACATCGCACAGTGCAAGTAACTGTCAAATGCAAAAAAATAATTTACTTTTAATTGGGTAAACACGTGCTGACTAATTATAATCAAATTCATTGGAGTCAGACTTGATTCACTGGATGATGTCATGACGACCAGGAAATGCGATGCGAGTGTTTCAAACACAGGTAAACGCTGATTTGGGGCCCAATAGTATGTAGTAGGCCCAATAGTATGTAGTAGGCTATTTCGAACAGAGCCTTGGACTGGATGGAACTACGGTACAGAGACTTGGACAATCGAAATGGACAATGCTGCCATCTTGTGGATAATGTACATGTACGTGTACGATGAGCTTAGAGGGAAAAGAAAACGGAATCCTGCCCTCTAGTGGTGTTTCAGTAAACTGTCAACTGTTGAAGTATAGTCATACCATTCTTTTGAGAATCCAGGTCTACATCACATTGTTGACAATGATCAGTGCCATTACCGATATGTATACACCATATATGTCATCCAGTTCCTGCTCGGTTCATAGTGAATTGGAAGAAAATGAAAACCAGATACAAGATTATTCTTTTTATTTTCTATACAACACAAACAATAAACATAAACAAACATGAAGAATAAACACAAACAGTACAGTACAGCTAGACATCAGACAACAGAACAGAACCAAATCACCGGGTGGTGGTGTGGATCAGGAAGCTTGTGCGTTGTCATGACAGTGGTTTGGATAAATGTGGTCCAGACTCAGTTCCAAACCTTGTGCAGAAGGAGGAAGATAGTTACATAGAAAAAAGTGTACAGTGTTATGAGTATAGTGGGGAGTATTCTGATGAGTATTGTGGTGAGTATTCTGATGAGTTCTAATGAGAATTCTGATGAGTATTGTGAGAATTCTGATGAGTATAGTATTCTGATGAGTATTGTGAGAATTCTGATGAGTATTGTGAGAATTCTGATGAGTATTGTGAGAACTCTGATGAGTATAGTATTCTGATGAGTATAGTATTCTGATGAGTATTGCGATGAGGAGCTTGGTAGAGAGGCCTGAGAGTTTCAGACCAGTCACTAAATGGAGTCTTTTGCTGTATTTGGAGTCTGGTTCTAGGCACCCTTCTTAGACTTGTCTAATGGTCTGTGTCTGGGGCCTGTTTGGGTTTTAGTAGCTCAGTCCTTCCCCTGCTGCACATGCGTCCGATAGAAAGCGTGTGAGGAGCTGCTACGATTGCTCGGGTGCTGTGAGGGGTAAGATAAAGGACACCAGCTCTGGCTGCTGTGTTACGTTTGGAAGTTTTCTTTCCCACTGAATAATGATAATGTGTCTCCCCAGAATGGGGACATCAAATGCGTTGTGCCTGAACTTGCTTTAACCCTGCATGCGCGAACAAGTCTGCCACAGCGCCTCCTGCAGGTCAGAGGCAGGGACTAGGCAGACCGAAGTCCTGCCTTTGATTTCCAGTGCGCAGACACGCTGTCATACCGGTGGATATGTACATCACTCGTAAAAATAAATGAATGGCTTTTGTGTGAGTGTGAACTGGACCGGGTGGTCCTGGTGCTCTTGCTAAAGCCACGTTCCCGCTCACTGGGGTGGAAAACACAACAGTGGTGTTGCGCTATAATATCACACGTCCTTTCGTCCGGGCGACTCCGCCGGTCCGCCTCACTTTCACAGTCCTGTGCGTCCGCCTGTGTTGGACGCAGGTCATGTAATTGCAAGTGTCAAAAACAGGAGACACCTGAGGTGTGTCCCTCGACTTCACCTGCAGTCTCCGCGGAGACCGCCGGGATCAGGTCGCGACATTTGCATAAGGCGAGCATCGTCGTGGCAACCGAGAGGCGGGGGGGTGTTGTGGCGGGTGCAGCCGGTGTGTTGGGTCTCCCTAGTCACCAGCGCCGGAATTAAAACGGAAGAAATGCAATTTAAAGACATGAGGTAAACAATCACCTAACACTTGTTTCTGTCGAAGACACAATTTTCTGGGCCTTGTCCAATTTCGTCATAGCCCAGGGCCCGGCGCATTTTAACATGTGGTTCTACACCGCTGATTAGAATTGTAATTCAGGTGTAAAATCAATCCGTATGACATTTTGGAGAATGAAACACGGAGGGTTTCATACAGCACAGTATACCCTGCCCCCCCCCGCGGAGGACGTGACGAGCGATTTGCTGAAAGGACAACGCCATATTGTCTACTGCCTAAATCTACAGGACAGTGTTTAGTAGGTTTACTTGTAAAACAGTAGATTGTACATCTCATCTCGGTAGGACGATATTTTGTGTCTCAGGTAGCTGGTGTCTTTACCAGTGTATATTTCATTGCACATTAACATCTCTCCTGAATTAAGAGAGATGGTCCAAGCTCAGGTGACCTAGATAACGGCTCACGCTGCCAGATCTACTGTGCGCTCATAGAATGAGAGAGACGACTTCCAAAACATTTATCTGACTGTTCGGTTTATGAACACTGGGTGTTTACGGGTGATGTCTGTCAGCTGTGTTTACGGGTGATGTCTGTCAGCTGTGTTTACGGGTGATGTCTATCAGCTGTGTTTACGGGTGATGTCTGTCAGCTGTGTTTACGGGTGATGTCTGTCAGCTGTGTTTACGGGTGATGTCTATCAGCTGTGTTTACGGGTGATGTCTGTCAGCTGTGTTTACGGGTGATGTCTGTCAGCTGTGTTTACGGGTGATGTCTATCAGCTGTGTTTACGGGTGATGTCTGTCAGCTGTGTTTACGGGTGATGTCTGTCAGCTGTGTTTACGGGTGATGTCTGTCAGCTGTGTTTACGGGTGATGTCTTTCAGCTGTGTTTACGGGTGATGTCTGTCAGCTGTGTTTACGGGTGATGTCTGTCAGCTGTGTTTACGGGTGATGTCTTTCAGCTGTGTTTACGGGTGATGTCTGTCAGCTGTGTTTACGGGTGATGTCTATCAGCTGTGTTTACGGGTGATGTCTGTCAGCTGTGTTTACGGGTGATGTCTGTCAGCTGTGTTTACGGGTGATGTCTGTCAGCTGTGTTTACGGGTGATGTCTATCAGCTGTGTTTACGGGTGATGTCTGTCAGCTGTGTTTACGTGTGATGTCTGTCAGCTGTGTTTACGTGTGATGTCTGTCAGCTGTGTTTACGTGTGATGTCTGTCAGCTGTGTTTACGGGTGATGTCTGTCAGCTGTGTTTACGGTGACGTCTCTGCTGCGTGTCTCGCTTCTGCTGAAGGTACCCACCCTGACAGGCATTACCCACCCAGACAGGCATTACCAACCCAGACAGGCATTACCCACCCTGACAGGCATTACCCACCCAGACAGGCATTACCCACCCAGACAGGCATTACCCACCCTGACAGGCATTACCCACCCAGACAGGCATTAACTTCAGGAAGCGCAGATTCTAACATGAACTCAAAACACCTGCTCTTATCTCTTTGAGTTTTATATATGATGCTGTGCAGAATAAGTTGGCAGAAGTTCACACGTTCAATGTTTTTGTCTCACTCTCACCACGTAGTCTGGATAAATACTGGCCTTGTGGCTGAAGGCGTCTGAAGGACGTTACCTTTACAAGTCTCTTCAGCATCTGCCAGTACAGCCCCCCCTGCTGGTGGTGACAGGAAGCGGTCAGTCCTGAAACGGCAAGGCTGCGCCCTTTGAAGCCCAGGTTGCTTTGTGTGTGTGTGTGTGTGTGTGTGTTTCTAGAAGAGCTCCTTGTGTGTCATGTCACTCAGACGTGTGTGTGTGTGTGTGTGGGGTGTGTGTGTGTCACCGCTCACTCTGCTCAGCCCTCTGTCAGACAACAGGGACCTTTGTGCTCGACACAAGCTCGCGGCTGCGGTCTGACATGCCTGTCCGTCAGCCCCGGCTGGGGCAGAAACACCTGTACTCCCTCTAAACACACTCTTTCCTCCCCCCCTCACAGGTGTCACCGACAAGCATCTTGCGGCGAGAGCCTGTGCTCTGCTAGTCCTGCTGCTCGGAAGCTGCTGCCGTGGCCCCAGTCCGCGTAGGGACGCAGCTGTACGCCTTTGATGTGGGGGGGGGGTATTCGGGGGCAACCCGATCACATAAGTTTGACAAGGACGTCCGCTCGATATCACAGGATTTCTTCATCTGATGTCCATCCGTCTGTCAGACTTGCTGTAGAATGAAAGCAAGGGGTTCATAGCAGTGTGATCAGCAGGAAGGCGGCACCAATCAAGGCTCAGTTCAGCACCGATTAGGGTCAGGAACACGATTACGGAATGACGGGATGTTTTGTCAGTTCGGTTCGGATTTCAGACACTGAAATGTGTCTGGACCCAGCACAGAGAAGTTCAGCCCACTGCAAACGCTGCAGTCCTGACACGTTCGACCTTCAGCAAGACAAAATCAAAGAAAGAAAAAAAAAACCCTTAAGCAGGGTTTTGTAAAATTTGAACTTTGAACTTTATGGTGAGGTGCCGGTTTATTGAGTTAGAAGAGTGCTCGAAAATGAACAAAAGTGTTTCTATCAAGTTGATTATTCAAAAGTGAATTCAGCCATGTCACAGCAAGCATGAGATAATACATATATAAGAAGCTGGACATACATTGAATCCACTGAACCTTTAATCAACATGTAAGCTGATATCATTATCACTAACCCTAAATCCTCATCGTAAACCCTAATCCTAACCCTCATCACAAGCTGTTTTTGAAATTAGTTTTTAACCATTGAATTTTTGAAGCGACTTAACCACACGCAACACAAATCCTTATAAACCCTTATTAAGCCTTAAAAACCCTTATAAAGCCTTATACGGCTCCACCACCTCCTGCCCCTGTATGGCAGCACCCGTATCCCCACCCATGCGGCACTGCACCCCTAAGTGCCCTCTGGGCACAGTTCCCAACACAGGATTAGTGCTCATTTCAGTGGGGAGACTCATGAGCTTGGAATTGAAGTGGAGGAGGTTGTTGGGGGGGGCGGTATGGGGTGGTGGAATGAACGCTTGTGAGGTATCGACAGTCCCGGGCGTCTGCTGGGCGAAGCCCGATCTCGGGCAGCACTTAAGACGAGATAAGAGAGCTATCGACCCACTCGTTTGATATTTTTAAGGTTATCCGGATTCGCAGGCTTCAAGAGGGCATCGGAGCGCCGGTTCCGATGTCAAGCACCGCGTCCTCGCTCGGCTTGTGAAGTTGAAACTCTTGTGACGCTGCTGGGGAGGGTTTGCGCGAGGTCGCGGTGCGGAGTTGGAGCGCCGCCTGGCCTTTAATTAGCTTCTGAAGGCCGGAGTGGAAAGCCATCATCGTTCGGAGGGCTCCAAGGGCCTTAAAATGTGTTCATTTGTTCTGTCGCTCTCTGAGTGGCGGGGGTGACCTCAAGGTCATGAGCCGATTTATGAGACGGGTGTCGGCGGGCGAGTTCGCCAGCGCAATTAACGGCGGGGCGTGAGGGCGGCACTTGGTCAGCGGGGGGGATTGTGGGGGGGGGGGGCGTTCACTACAGTGAAACCGCTGCGTGTGGGGGTGACCCTGATCACCAGGGTGTGGCCCAGTGGCCCATGCTCACGCGACACGGCAGATCGAAACAGCCTGCGGCTAAAGAGAAGCGGACGATTTTGATTGGTTGAGCGTCCGGGACCTGATGACCCCCCCCGACCTTCCCCGGAAGTGTAGGGAGTTGTCCTTCGTTCGTCCTCTCGTCCGTCAGCGGCGTGACAAACGGGTCCTCTCACGACACAGGGCAAAAGGGCGGGCCGCGGGATCTAAACGGCAGGGCACAAAGAGCCTCTGGGGAGGAACTGGACACCCCTGGGGCATCTGTGCTGATGACTGCCGTATCAAAGTTCAGAAATTCCTGAGGCGTTTCCTCCGGGAGGTTCCGACAGAAGCTCCCGACAGAAGCTCCCGTTGTGAACACTCACATTTGGGAGGAACCAGTGACATACGAGCACTTTATGGCTTAAGCTCCAAGCTGACATGCTTTCAGTACGACGTCCTCTGAACACCTGGCCAGCAGGTCTGTTTCAGGAAATTGCTTCATGGTGTATTGGTCTATTAAATAAGACCGTTCATAGATTTCTAGAGAGAAATCTAGAAAAATGTTATGAAATAAAATCTTTCTTTTAAGTTACACAAACATTTAATGAAGATTTGATGAGCTGTGTGCTCTTCAAAACTTTCCCTTCCTTCGCAACACGAAGCTGGCTCAGGTCTTCTGCAGTTGCAGTACTGCCTGTTGCCAGTTGGAGGAGCTCTAGTGATGTTCTTTTAGCTGGAGGGGAGTATGGGAGTGGAGAAGATGTGGTACAGCTCAGGCACGGCGCCGTGGCCGTGCACGACTCTCCCTCTCTGCACGGGACACGACTGCACGAGTCCCAGGAGCCGAAGTCAGGAAAGACCTGTTTCCCGTCCAGGATGGAAGATCCCCCGGAGTGTTTGTCTCCACAGGTCTGCACATGCAGGTGTGTGTGTGTGTGTGTGTGTGTGTGTGTGTGTGTGCGTACGCTCATGGCAGAGTCGGCCTAGCTCTGAGCGGCTTACACACACTCACCTGTAGAGGAAGAATAACCATAATCTTACATATTAACTGAACTGTTGCATATTAATGGAAACGTTGCAGTGTAATTACTATTATCAAACATATTAACATACTACTGTAAAGGGACGAGTTTGTATACACACACATATGTACACAGAAGGACCTCTGTCAAAAACATCCTGTTTCTCTGGAAACGTTTTGTGTGTGTGTATATATATATATATATATATATATATATATATATATATATATATTCAAATATAGCGGTGTGTGTGTAAAATCATTTATAATACCATTTACAGTTTTTTTTACAGTTATTTATTATCATTACCTGTTTTTTATGCTTCTATGATTTCTAACCTCTGAGTTGTGAAGAGTGTTTTTAACACGAACGTGTACTTTTGATTTTTGTGCCATTTGTCCATAAATGTGATAAATATCAACAACAGGAGGAAAAGCCACAGCTGGAGTAGATGATCCTGCTTTATTCTGCTAGATGTTCATTTATTCGTGGGTATTTACTGGTCTCTGTTGCTAGGGCAGTGACTGGGTCCTGAAGTCCTGAACATCCTGCAGCGTGGCTCTCTGTTCAGGCTGAGCTAAGCGGCCAATCAGGCTCCCGTCCCCCGCGCACTCAAACGGAGACACACATGGGTGGGGGGGGGGATGTCCCCTCCGCACAGACGACACAATCTGGAGACAAAGACACACCGCCTGTGTTTGTGTAGCAGAGAAGGAAGAGTGATGAGAGGTGGAGAGACCTCTACACCCCACCTCTGTCTCTCCACCTCTCCCTCCACCTCTCTCTACCTCTCTCCACCTCCACCTCTCCCTCTCCCTCTCTCCTTCTCCCTCTCTCTCACTCGTTGGCTTTCCTATAGCTGCAGTCTTGCTTGTGTTCCGTCTCCGTTTGAGCTGATCACCTCCCTCCTCCCGTACTTCATCCTCATCTTCCTCCTCCCGCACTTCATCCTCATCTTCCTCCTCCCGCACTTCCTGTGTCTGGGGCAAAGTGTCAGTGGGGTATCTTCAGCACTGGTCCCCACAAGTGACTTTGGGACACGTGCCATCTTAAACGGAAAACTGATGTGCGATAAAGATATTTGCGCAAGAAAAGGAGGTTAGCCAGCAAAATGGGCAGGGTTTTCCTAAACTCAGACAAGCTCAGTCAAACGCAGAGGGTGACCCCAACCCCCCTCCCCATCTCCGAGAGCCTGAGCTGAGCAGCTGCATCGCTGGGCTTCGCTGGTGGCGCCACCTATAGGTTGGGAGGTACGAACTGTCAGGCAGTGGACTACACGACATGACGTCTCTCACCTTAAATTCCCTTCACTTTGCACATGCCCAGTCTAGTCCCATGGCCTGCAGGCTCCAGCTGTTCCAGCTGATCCCAGAACAGTTCCCATCTCCCATCTTCCTAACAAATCCTGTGGGGTCGACATACACGAGGCTGCTTTCAGTCAAGCAGCAGTTGCGAAAGCACCGCGAGCACGCACGAACCTGTGTTCCGCCGCCACCGCCTCCATATCTCCCGTCCAGGCATTATAAATCAACCTGACGAGTCTATTATACCAGCGCATTTGTACTGCTTTATGACTATAGATAGGATTACGAGTCGCATGCGTTATGATGACAGGGAGCAGGGCTGCATGTGTGAGGAGAGGGGACATTGGCCGGTGTTAGCGCCGGTGTTGGTGCTAGCGCAGGGCATTCTCTCTCTCTCTCTCATTATCATGGCAAAGGTCAAGTAGCCTTCAATTACTTTTCCAGAATTGGGAGATTCGCTTGACTCTCTGGCCAGTGAGCTTCTGCATCCAGTAAAGTGTGTGTGTGTGTGTGTGTGTGTGTGGGGGGTGGGTGGGTGTGTGTCAGAGACAGAGAGAGAAGAAAAAAACAGCGTTGAAGTTGCACAAATGGCTTGAGGTTGCAAACACATAACAGAGTTCTCCTAATTTTAAGGACCACTGCTGTTACGTAAGTGCACCTGCCGAATCCGGAGAACACGTCTTCATCAGCAGCCCGTCCTTCACTGCAGCGAGCCCTACAGACGCTGCTGTTCCAGCAGAGGAGACTTCAAACGGACCCTTTTCTCCTCCCGTCGAGCTGGAGGAGCAGGTGACATCTCCACCGCCTCTCCGCCGGGAGTCCAGTTTCCCGTCCGGCGCCGCATGAAAGGGGCGTTTGGAGTGAACGGCAGCGTTTGTAGCGAGCGCTGGGCTGGAGGCCTGTGATGTGCGGCGGCCCCGGGTGCTGCAGCTCCACGCCGCCGAGAAACGTCACACGCTCAGCTGGCAGCAGCCTAATGAGACGGAGAGAGAGGAGCCGAGACGCCCAGACAGCTCCGAGACGGAGGACGTCTCTCCTGCCTGACGACGGCAGGCCAGCGCTGCTAGCGTCTCTGCACAGCAGCTACAAGGAGAGGTTGGTGGGGGGGGGGGTAAAGTGTGAGAAAGGGAGATAGAGAGAGAGGGGGAGACAGAAAGAGAGAGGGGGGAGAGAGAGAGGGGGAGACATATAGAGAGAGGGAGAAAGAGAAGGGAGATGTATGGAGAAAGTGTGAGAGGGAAATGACGTTAACTAATGTCTTAATGGCTTGTTAGCTGACAGTGTTTTTGCCGTTTTATTATTGCTGGCCTTTTGAACATGTTAAAGTGAATGTGTAGTCTGTATGGTGACAGAGGCAGAGAGAGGAAGAAACTGTTAAAGAGAGAGTAAGAAAGAGAGAGGGAGGTGGGGATGAAGGTAGAAGATCACCTGGCATTATTTCACGTAGCTTTGTGTTCTGTTTTCTCAGAAAACACAGGGATCTAGTTTCACGTGCATCTGACACGTGGTCCTGACTCTCGCTGTGAGAAGTGGTCTAGACGGCACCCAGACGCACCGCTCCCTGCCGTCTGCTGCACTTCTCAGTGTTGACCAGCTTAGCGCCGTCAACAGCTGGTTTGTCATGTCATGCATTCATAATTACACTTGCATGGTTTTGTCGCATATCGGATGACCAAAGGCCAGTGGCTGTCCGGGAGCCCGCTGTCGCTCCGCCCACTGTTGCTCCGCCCACTGTTGCTCCGCCCACTGTCGCTCCGCCCACTGTTGCTCCGCCCACTGTTGCCCCGCTCACTGCAGCTGGTATGAAGGAAGAAACTTTCAACAACCTCAAACCTCAAACTTTCAACAACCTCAAAAGCAGCAACAAAGAGGAAGCCAGTGAAAAGGTGCGTGGGCGGGGTCAGCAGTTTGGGCGTGGCTTAAGCGGGTGGACAGGGGCAGTCTTTGTTCTCCATGTCTAACCCTTTAGCAGTGGCTAGGAGGAAGGGTTGTCTCCAGAGGAAGGGACGTCTCCAGAGGAAGGGACGTCTCCAGAGGAAGGGACGTCTCCAGAGGAAGGGTCGTCTCCAGCCTGTCCTGCCTCGATGGAAGGTGGTTAAACGCTGGTCCAGCGTCCAGCCAGCTGACGCGCTACACCTCGCCCCCTAGTATCTCCAGGTTCCTGTGATATCTGGGCCATTGAGGTTACACTGGGGGAAATGAAGCCGGCTTTGCCCGAGACGGCACCGCGCTGGTGCAGACGCGGTCGCAGCCCGGCCTGAACCGCCGCATTATTACCACGCCGTCATTTTTCTCCGGCTTGGCATTGATGTATGTGGCAAACGGCGTATGTAATGCATATGTAACCTATAGGCCTTTAAATATACATCTGGCAGAGGCGCGGACGGACCGAGCCGGCCCTTATCTGCATCCGCAGGTCTGCGAGATCCATCAGTGCTTAAGAAGCGCGGCGGTGTAATTCCGGAGCGCGTGTGCACAGAACACACACGTGCAAGCGTCCTCTCCGCACGACAGACGGCACCAAGCCTCATTCCGAATATGAGGGCCGATATCATCTTGAATTATTCTCGCGGAATCCACCCCCCCCCCCACCCCCCCTCCGTGGAATTTTTGTGTCTCTTTTTCCGGTATGAGATACATGGGATAAGACTAGGGTCCCCCAGTGGCAGGCCCGATAACTAGGTTTTATTAATGACCTGCCATGGAATGAGACCAGTAATTAAAGTTCTCTCCCTCCTCCTCTGTCCTCTTACTTCTCCGAGAGGCATGCTGGACAAATTCTGTTGATAATTTGATAACCGAAGGACACTAGTATGGCGAGGATAAAACCGGGGTGTGGCGAGAACACCAAGAGCAGAGAGGAAGAGAGAGTTGCTGATGCTATCGGGACGTTTTTCGATTTGGTCCAGGAAGACCATCCTATCAGTCTGTCTCACCTGTGAATACTTAATTACCCAGCCACTGCATATGGGAAAGCCATTAATTACATTCGGCTATTGGCTTAACAACTTCCTCTTTTGCATGTGCTATCGGAGTCCGGCCGGCGCGCGAAGACGGCCGGTTCCATCGCAGCTACGCGACCGGAGCCTTGGTTTAATGGATGGCCATTATCATGGGAGGCACGACGCATATTGATTGGGCTGAATTTGCATTTCACGGAATGGCACCAGTCATTAGAAGGGTGAGGCTAATGAATAAAGAACACTGTCTGACTGCTCATTTGTCAGGGACTGTAGTGGGTGTTTGCATCTGTTTAATCTCAGCAAAGTGGAGAACCCCCTCCACAATCTCGTGTAAACTCATCTAATCCTACTTGTAAAATGCACAAGCTGATTTACATCACAAAAAGTGTCTGGACCCATATATCCTACGTGGTGCATGTGTCATTGTCCTGATTATTAAGGCTGGTTTTGATTCAAGGGGAAGAAGAAAGATGATAATAACAGTCATGAATTTCGCTCTGGGATTAAAATAAATCTCAGAGATTTACTCATGTTTTCGTGTATCAGTGCACATTTTTCCTTGTCAGTGCTCTGGAATAACCACTTGCAACATTTCTTGTTTTTTTTTAACTTTGACAAAAGTCACATCTCATTCTTGTAGACTGGGGCTTCGCCTGGCAGCCCTTGGTCTGTTCACTCATCAGACAATTAACTCATCAAACTAAACAATTAACGCTGAAGGCTCTGGGCTGAGGTTGACTATCACAGGGACCATTAATGTGATGAGGCCTCTGTCTCACACCCTCTCAACTCCAGTGGTGATTCACTCTGGTGATTCACTCTGGTGATTCACTCTAGTGATTCACTCTGGTGATTAACTCTAGTGATTCACTCTGGTGATTCTGCCCCAGCCTTCACTCTGGTGATTCACTCTAGTGATTCACTCTGGTGATTCACTCTGGTGATTCTGCCCCAGCCTTCACTCTGGTGATTCACTCTAGTGATTCTGCACCAGGCTTCATTCTGGTGATTCACTCTGGCGATTCACTCTGGCGATTCACTCTGGTGACTCTTACACAGTTGTATGCTCCCTTCCCAGCATCTACATCCATCTTACCTGGCAGTTGGCACTAAGTGCTAAAGTTTAGCATTACCCATCCCCCGTCTTACCCATCCCTGTCTTACCCATCCCTGTCTTACCCATCCTGTGTGTGTCCACAGGTCTCCAGGCAGTCCAGATGGTTCGAATACGTCCTGCCACAGGAGGGGGAGTAGATAATCAGCCTCCACCCATCGGGAGGTGTCTTTATCTCCCTGAGCTGGCCTCTCGTCTTAATCCGCAGGAGCTCTGGATGCAGGCAGAGAGGGTCACTTTATCTGTGTGCCCCGCCCGCCTGGCAGTGGACTCACCAATCATGTGCTGGGGGGGGGGGGTCCTGGCCTGGGGCTGCAGCAAGGTAGATGACTGGACTGACACCCCTCTCTCTGGTGTTACTGGTATTTGAATACTGGACTGAAACCACTCTCTCTGGTGTTACTGGTATTTGAATACTGGACTGACACCACTCTCTCTGGTGTTACTGGTATTTGAATACTGGACTGACACCACTCTCTCTGGTGTTACTGGTGTCTGAACCCCCTCCATCAGGGCCTACCACTACCATCCTGCCTAGAAGTCAGAGAGGGTTTAGATAAAGGTGTGTGTGTGTGTGTGGGGGGGGGGTCTTTGGCCTGATAACCTCTCCCGTTGCCATAGCCCCACTGAGGAAGGAAGAAGGCCCCTGTCCTACTGTGGACCAATCTGATCATTGTCGAGTGATGGAAGAGGCTGTGTGAGGTTCTGACAGGACGTGTGAGTACGTGTGTGAGCCTGTGTGAGTGTGTGTGTGTGTGTTGATGAGTGTACATTCTAGACAGGGTCAACATAAGCACTTCCATCTATTAGAAAGAACTGTGGTGGAGGAGAGAAGGGGGAGGGGAGGAGTGAAGGAGAGGGGAGGGGAGAGGAGGAGATAAGGCATATATCTATCTTAGTGCTTTCACTCCTGTCCATCATGGTCGGACTAATGTGTGTATAAGCTGGGGGCAGTTTTGTGTGTGTGTGTGTGTGTGTGACAGCCATTGTTTGCTTTGCAGGGTCTGAGCAGAGAGCACACAGCCTGGCCTCCCCAAATGTGCTCAGAGTCCCACATCTGGAACTCAGTCTGGATCCGCACACACTGTACTGCCTGCTCTATTAGCTTTAGGAGAAGTGATTCTTGTCCAGCTATTAAATACCTCTTGATTATGAATTGGAAATTCTAATACTGTAATGGATTCTTGGCCACGATCCTCCTCAGAACTCAAGACTAAGAAGCCAAAGATGTGATTTCAGTAAACAGTTCAGTAAACAAGCATATTTTAAACACTGGCATGTGGGTCACTGACCTCTAATGATGTGATGAAAGGTCAGATTCCGGACAGATTCCAGACAGAACTTGAATATCTTCCTCTACACTAGTAGTTCAGTTCACAGCTAGCATGATCACTGTACTCATATCACTACATAAGCACTGTTGTACTGAAGACTTATTTGTGTGTGTTTTTGTATGTGGTGGCACCAGGCTGGTGGACATGCAACTGTGTTCTCAGCACCATTTTCTGGAAGGTTCCACCAAGCCCAGATGTTCTGGCAAGATGTTCTATTCACCTGGTTCTAACTGCAGTGGTGACAAGTGCCCCCTTCTCTTGGGTGGAGCTTGCTGGGATTGAAGACTTGCTGTGGCATTCTTCCTGAGCTTAGCCTCATTGATGCTTCACCCACACACCTACTTCTAACAACTCATACCTTGCTGCAACAGACCCCAGCAGACTACATGTGTAATTATCTCCTGCATAACACTCACTCCCAATAAAAGATAATAGAGAATAAAGACAATTACACTGGCAGCATCAAATGAAATGTATTTTCTTTGCAGCCAGGCAACCATTTCGATGTCCTTTGCCTCATGCAGACCATCACTGCCCATACGGACCAGCCAGCCACTACACACCATTATGTTTATTTTATACGGTCCAATATGTCTGTTGGATACCGTGCAAGCAACAGAAGCTGTATTAGTGATCAGGAGGAAGGAGAAACAGATACTTTTGGGGTTGGACAGGGAAGAGGCCAGAGACCACAGAGACCGCATGGTGACCACAGAGACCGCATGGTGACCACAGAGACCACATGGTGACCACAGAGATCCCAGAGAGACCACAGAGACCGCATGGTGACCACAGAGATCCCAGAGAGACCACAGAGACCGCATGGTGACCACAGAGATCCCAGAGAGACCACAGAGATCCCAGAGAGACCACAGAGACCGCATGGTGACCACAGAGACCGCATGGTGACCACAGAGACCACATGGTGACCACAGAGATCCCAGAGAGACCACAGAGACCACATGGTGACCACAGAGATCCCAGAGAGACCACAGAGACCACATGGTGACCACAGAGACCACATGGTGACCACAGAGATCCCAGAGAGACCACAGAGACCGCATGGTGACCACAGAGACCGCATGGTGACCACAGAGACCACATGGTGACCACAGAGACCGCATGGTGACCACAGAGATCCCAGAGAGACCACAGAGACCGCATGGTGACCACAGAGACCGCATGGTGACCACAGAGACCACATGGTGACCACAGAGATCCCAGAGAGACCACAGAGACCACATGGTGACCACAGAGACCACATGGTGACCACAGAGATCCCAGAGAGACCACAGAGACCGCATGGTGACCACAGAGACCGCATGGTGACCACAGAGACCACATGGTGACCACAGAGATCCCAGAGAGACCACAGAGACCACATGGTGACCACAGAGACCGCATGGTGACCACAGAGATCCCAGAGAGACCACAGAGACCGCATGGTGACCACAGAGACCGCATGGTGACCACAGAGACCACATGGTGACCACAGAGATCCCAGAGAGACCACAGAGACCACATGGTGACCACAGAGACCGCATGGTGACCACAGAGACCACATGGTGACCACAGAGACCGCATGGTGACCACAGAGACCGCATGGTGACCACAGAGACCACATGGTGACCACAGAGATCCCAGAGAGACCACAGAGACCGCATGGTGACCACAGAGACCGCATGGTGACCACAGAGACCACATGGTGACCACAGAGACCGCATGGTGACCACAGAGACCACATGGTGACCACAGAGACCGCATGGTGACCACAGAGACCACATGGTGACCACAGAGATCCCAGAGAGACCACAGAGACCGCATGGTGACCACAGAGACCGCATGGTGACCACAGAGATCCCAGAGAGACCACAGAGACATGGTGACCACAGAGACCCATGGTGACAGAGATCACAGAGACCATGGTGACCACAGAGATCCCATGACCACAGAGACCGCATGGTGACCACATCCCAGAGAGACCACAGAGACCCATGGTGACCACAGAGATCCCAGAGAGACCACAGAGACCACATGGTGGACCACAGAGACCACATGACCACAGAGATCCCAGAGAGACCACAGAGAGCATGGTGACCACAGAGACCGCATGGTGACCACAGAGATCCCAAAGAGACCACAGAGACCGCATGGTGACCACAGAGACCGCATGGTGACCACAGAGATCCCAAAGAGCCCACAGAGACCGCAGCTGGATGAAAACATGGACCCAGTCTGCTAGTCAGGGTAAGACGCGAACATCACCGCATCACATGCTAACAGCAACAGGTTGGAGGGAAACGTTTTTTGGGGCATGAATTTGTCCTCTTGATATATTAACAATCCACAGTGTTGTACCTGCAGTTAGTCCAATAAAGTCCATTAATCCACTGATCATTTGAAAAATAAGACCAGGGAGCACTGGTAAACATTTCTGCATAAACCACCAGACTGAGAATCTAGAACTGAGACCTGTCTCACTGCATACACCACCAGGCTGAGAATCATCTAGAACGGAGACCTGTCTCACTGCATACAGCACCAGGTGGAGAATCATCTAGAACTGAGACCTGTCTCACTGCTTCTTCCCCAGGTTTGACAGGCTGGCAGTTATACAGGGTAAAGAGAGTAACACGGTAAAAGTCCACACCTGTGACATCACGGCTGAGCAAGTCAGGGAGCGAGGCATGAGTGTCAGAGCAAGAACAGACAAGACAAGTCAAACCAGGAGAGAGTCAAACCAAGAGAGAGTCAACCCAGGAGAGGCAAAGAGGTGTTCAATACAAAACATCAGTG
This sequence comes from Brachyhypopomus occidentalis, assembly GCA_020368025.1. Lineage (NCBI taxonomy): Eukaryota > Metazoa > Chordata > Actinopteri > Gymnotiformes > Hypopomidae > Brachyhypopomus > Brachyhypopomus occidentalis. Next base: position 4,608,231 of record JAGXOD010000159.1, read on the forward strand.
ATCAGCTTCTGTTAAGTCCTGGAACAGGTGTGGCGGGGCAGTAGAACTTTCTGGGCTAGCGTAAAAAGCGCCTGGTGTGTGTGTGGGACCTGTGTGATTAAATAGAGGAGAACAAACAGGTGACAGGTGTGCATAGAGAGCTAAGTGGCAGGTGACTGTGATCCGGGAAATGATGGTGGCGTGTGATTGGTGGATGTGCAGGAACTGGTCTGGCCAGGTACAGCATTAAAAAAAGGTCCCTGTTTGCTTATTTGTATTAACAATCCAGGAGGCAGTTTGTATTTTTCAAAGTATAAACAGTCTTTTACTGGTGAAATCATGTCCTGCGACGAGACGTATCCATTAACAAAGTAAAGACCGCCATTTAAGATGGTTGCTAAGCGGCAGTTTTAATCAACATGCAGGATACACAAGCGCGTGTGTTCAACTGGCACTTTGATGGTGCAGAGAAAAAGTAAGAATTAATTATTACAAAGCGAACCACTAATATGACTCCTTGTTTACCTCTAGTAATGTGCATAATAAATGTGCTGGGACATGTGAAAAAAGTATTATTAAAGTTTTAAGTTTGGAACAGGGCACCTCGCTGAAATTGCTACATCGTGGAACATAAGTTAAGTCTTACAGAATTTATAAAACATGATGTTATTTTGGGGTGTTAGTGAGTAGGAAATTTGCATGTTCATGAATAAGTTATTTGGTCCAACGCTAGTTTTTACTACTGTAGGCACCAATCAAAATTAATTATTTGTATTGTTAATTTTTCATCGTTCTTATTCCAGACGGAGAAAGCGCATTAGTCACGTAGCATCTGCTAAATCTTTCATGGCAATCTGTTCTGCAGAAGGACAAAACAGACATGTATCAGAAAAGAGAGATGCCACTGCTCAAGTTTAAAGTGCCTCCAAACGACCACATTTCACGGCAGAATAATTGAACGCCTGGTAAAGACAAAATGAACTCCGCTAATAATTTCTAAAATTCATTATATCTTCAGCAAAATTAATCTGTTTACGACATTTACGCCTGATGTAACAGTATTTGATAGTAAAACGAATTTTATTTTAGTTGTTTTTTCAATATTAATACTACACTCTTTTCAGTAGCTTAATACAACGGAAGAGTGATGCTTAAATTTGGTTCATAATGTAAATGATGTTTTGCGATTTATGTAAATTAAAGCATGTAACACCGTCGCAGGCAACAGCAAGACAAACAATGTTACTAATCGTGGAAGGAGCCACCCTCAGTAATCTGTTCGGCTCAGTAGAAATGACAGGGGAAGAAAATCTCGTTATAAATAAATGCGATAATTTTCTTAAGCTTTCAAGGATTCCTCTTGTATTTCCCTACTGCTCTCTGTATCGAACCTTAATGTGCGCTTCAAACGTAAACCTGAAGGATTTGCTCATTCAAAAGCCATTTAATGAGACTAGCGTATAAATTCTATAGTATAGTACTATGGAAATCACAAAATTAATATGTGTTTGCATGTCTAAAGAGCTTATGTGGGTATTTCTCTTCCTTGCCCGAGGCTACGCGCTTTTCGCGTGCGGATGCGCGAGGAAGGCCTCGCGTATTTACCCGCGCTTCTGCGTGTTTTTCGCGCGGCGTTTGTCGTTTCCTCACGTGGTTTTAAGAATCACAGGTAGAGTGCGATTCTAATTCAGATTTAACGCGCGTGCTTACGTTGCTGGGTAGCTGGGGTTGTGTCACTGGACATACCAGATATATTTGCCAGTGTGCACATTTGTCGTAAAGTTTAATGTATTTTGTTTAAGCAAAGCGGATAAACTCAAGCTGTCTGGAAGAATAGTTGAATTGTAACTTAAATTCTTATTTCTTTTTTCACATGAAGAAAATTGTTCTTACTAACCTTAGTCCTAAGAACACCAGAATAGCGCATCCTGACTATTCTACATAAGACCTATTTCCCAATGACAGACCACTGACTACATGCCTACACTTTATTCAGTGATTTTAATTGCTGTCATTGGATGCTATTTAATGAAAAATAATACATTTTCAATTTTAAACCTTACGTTATTTAAATACCTTGATTGGGACAACACTTTCATTACACAGTACCCACAAAAAACATATTCTGTGTCAACGTACAGCGGCATCTCTTCCGGTTGTCCTGAAACTTTACACCCGTTCTGCTCGCATGCACCCCCCCTCCTCGCGGACTGTAGAAGCCGATAATAAGTCCCTTAACCTTTAAATCTGCCTAGTTGCTGTTGCCGCTGTCTCGCGAGCCGGCGCCGAGCAGCACGGGCTGTCGCGGGAGACGACTGGAGTCTCGCTCTGTTCCCACTTCCTGCTGTATTTTGCATGCCCTTTCATACTGAACCATAGGCACGCATTAATCAGATGCGACACGCGCACGCCATATTAATCTCATTCGTTGTCAGCTGATGATGCTGATTGGTTTAAAATATGCTCGTTTAGCGCGCTACTGCTCTAATGTGTTCAAAGTAATTAGCATTTTTGAGGAAGTGGGTTTAACGAGGAGGCAGAGGTATCCTGTGATCAATAATGGAGCTCGTACTGAGCCGCCCCTCTGTGAGGCTTTCATCCAAAATTCATTAATTTCTTGTTTTATTCATCTGAACCACAAGCTGAGATGTTCAGAACCACAGGACAGTCGAAGCCTGCAGATTAAGACAAGACATGCCTTGTGTGTGTGTGTGTGTGTGCATGTGTGTGTGTGTGTGTGTGTGTGACAGAAAGAGAGATGGAGAGACAGAGAGACTGTTCCGTTGTGTGAGATTTAAATGTCATATGGATAAAATGGGCATGGAAAAGTTTGATCCTCTGCAGCATCCGTACATCTCGTCTGAGACCGGGAAGATTAGAGCTGATCTCATAACAGCCCCAGTCGTACTACTGCAGTCGCATTAATTACATTATAAAAGGCAAAAAGCACAAATGATCCCACACCAGCGCTCATCTTGAGCTGTGGTCATGAAGTGTGACATTTTTGATAATAACCTGAAGAGGCGAACCAAGCGTCACGCCGTCGCGCCCCACGATCTGCCCCGTGCGTCCTGCTACCCTCGCTCCCAGATTAAGGACCACATCTTTTTTAAATACTCCCCTTCTGAATAATTCAGCATTGGGGCGATTGCCTCTCAGATCAGGAGAGGCTGAAATGTATTCCCCCCTTACCAAAAATAATAAAAAAAGAGATCCCCAACACAAGCTGAGCCGATCTGTCCGGCGCGTAACCCTTTCCTGGTTCCTGGATATTAACTCTCACCTCTGAATATTTCATTTTGGTGATGCTTCACAGAAGAATGCCTCACCACTTCGTGTACATTTACATTAATTTTTGAATTTCCAGGATGAGGCCCCAGAGGTCACTTCAGCTCATGTCGAACCGACAGGCCTTTTAAAGGCGGTTGTCAGTCGAGGATGGCCAAGCGGAAAGCTGCCGACCCACAGCAGCTAGACGGGGCCTTTCTGGCAGCCCTGATTGGTGCCTTGATGTCTGTTAGTGTAACCTGGGAGGTTAGAAATGATGTCACTCAAGCAGACACTGCCTTACTGTAAAAAATAGGTACCAAAAATGTTGAGTGTCTGTCCATTGTGTGTGCTTGTATCTGGGTGGGAAAGAGAGAGAGAGAGAGAGAGTGTGTGTGTGTGTGTGTGTTGGTGGGTGTGAGAAAGTGTGCGTGGGTGCACATACAGGGTTGTGGCTGTCAAGCTGATTTTATTCCCTTTAGTTACCGAACACACTGACAAGGAGTCTGTCAAATGTTTGTCTCCTATCTATGTGTGTGTGTGTGTGTGTGTGTCGGTCTGTCTGAAAGTGAGAATTATTCACATTAGCGGCAGGCCAACTTTTCCCCTCGCGGTTGCTGTGCCGGGTTCTCCCATGGACGGCTAATTTGCCTGCTCTCTCCCGTCTCTCTGCTGCCGTCTCCACGGCTCTAGTAGGCCTTCTCTGTGACAGCGGGTTGTCACGGCGCTTTCTGAGGAAGAGGGCCTGCCTGGGATGGATGTTTTCTGGGAGTTTGAAGGGAAGCAGAGGGAGGGAGAGAGAGAGGGAAAATAGGGAGAGAAAGATAGAGGGAAAGAGAAAGAAAGAGATACGGAGACGGGAGAGGGGCCACGGCGCCGTGTTTTTCCTCACTTTGCTTCCTCCATTTGCATCCAGTTTCATCAACATCTCTCCGCCTGCTTCATTTTTCTTTTTTTTTTCTCCGTCCCAGGGGGAATTTCGAATCACGCAACACACTTACACCTGTGACTTTTATTTTGAAAG